>CM017439.1:32567684-33150579 GCA_007726485.1 Eragrostis curvula
TTCTTGCCGTCGTTGTCGACGGCCGCCTTCTTCTGCTTACGCTCGACGGCCGCGACGAGCGCGTCGTTGCGGCGTTGCTGATCGCCGCCCTTCTTCTTCTTCTGCTTTTGCTTCTTGTCATGCGGGGCAGACGGACCCGCACCGGAACTCTCGTTCCGCTTTGCCTTGCCTTTAGTCCGGTGAAGGAGGGCATCGACCGCATCCTCACCGGAGGCGTAGCTGGTGGCCACGTCGAGCAGCTCCTTGATGGAGCGCGGGCTCTTGCGGCCGAGCTCATGAACGAGCCCTTCGTTGCTGGTGCCCGCGATGAACGCGGAGATCACCTCGGCGTCAGCGAGATTGGGTAACGCGTTGCATTGCCTGGAGAACCGCTTGATATATTCCCTCAGGGACTCGTCGGCGCCCTGTCGGCAGTTCCGAAGGTCCCACGGGTTCCCCGGGCGCGCGTACGTGCCCTGGAAGTTGCCGATGAACACCTCCTGGAGGTCAACCCAATCCTGGATCGAGCCCTCCGGGAGATGCTCGAGCCACGTCCTGGCCGAGTCGGCCAAGAAGAGGGGGAGGTTGCGGATAATGAACCGTTCGTCGGTGGCACCGCCGGCTTGGCACGCCAGGCGGTAGTCCTCCAGCCACAACGCGGGATTCGTCTCCCCGTTGTACTTCGTGATATTGCTGGGCGGCCGAAACCGCTGGGGGACGGGAGCCCGCAAGATGGCACGGCCAAAAGCCCGTGGGCCGGCCGGGACCGGAGCCCGAGGCTTGTCTTCCTCCGGGTCAAATCTCCCGCCACGCCGCGGAGCGTAGACAAAGTCCTCGGTTTCGCACCGTGGACCTCGCCCTTGCTCGCGGCGCCTTGCCCGCAGAATGTCGCGGGCGTCGCGGATCCTGCCGATCCGCTGATGGACCGGCGGCGCGTCCCCAGTCCCACTTTGCTCGGGGGTTTGGTGGACGGAACTTTCGGGTTGTTCCCGCGGCTTGCTTGGCGTGCGGTAGGAGACGCTGGATTCCCACCGCCGTGCAGCAGAGCTTTGCTCGCGCTCGGCCTGCTGCACCGCCGCCAAGTCCAGGAGGTCCTTGAGCTCCCCCTGGATTCTTCGCTGGTCCTCGTTGGACGGTTGCGGGAGCGCGCGCAAAAGTGTCGCAGCCGCGGCGACATTCTGGCTGGGCCTAGTGTATCTGGGCACGAGGTTGCCCGCCTCGGCCAGAATTCGCTGCCGGGCTTCGGGCCCATGGGCACGCACGCGTTCGCGCAGGGCCTGGCGCTGCGCCACCTCGTGTTCGAGCCGCTCGCGCTCCTCCTTGAGCCGCCGCGCGGCTTCTGCGAGCTCGTGTTGGCGTTGGAGCAGACGCTCCAGGTCATCGCCCTCCCGGAGGTCGGCGCTCGCCGGAGGGGTTTCATGCTGCGCCTGTGTCACAAGCAGGGGCGCGGCTTCTGCGGCCGCTCCGGCGTCCGCCGTCGTCGCGACCGCTGCAGGGTCTGGCTGCGCCGCCACGTCGTGAACGTTGCGGCGGCTACCTCCACCGGCTTCCACCACCATGCACTCGCGCGAAGGGTGGTGACTGCCGGCGTCGGAGTCGTAGTCGAGGAGGTCATCCTCGTCGCTGTCGTAGTCGTACTCCGCCATACCCACGAGCTCCGCGCCCGCGGACATGGCGAGGGTGAGGGCCCTTTGTGGGGGTGCCGGCGGTTCGACGCGCGAAAGCCCCCCGTCCCGGACCACGATGAACTCCAGGCTCCCGAAGTACACGAGAGCACCCGGAGCCCAATCGATGTCGTGGCTCGCCATCAACTGAAGATGTCAAACGCGCTGAGGTCCCCTACCTGGCGCGCCAACTGTCGGTGTTAAGAAACCGGCCGACAAGTAAATTTGTAACTACGGCGTCTAACAACCTTCTATGATGGCGAGGGTTTTGCGAGAGAGGCAAGGTTTATACTGGTTCGGGCAATCGATGCCCTACGTCCAGTTCGTGGGTGGTTCGTGTTTCGACTTGCAGAGGGGAGCTACAAGTGTTAACGAGGGAGGAGAAAGACTCCAAGCCTCTTCGTGTGTATGTCTATGTCTGTGTGTGTTGTCTTTCTGTTTTGAATCCCCCCTCCTCATGCACCCAGCTCTCCTTTTATAGTCAAGGAGTGAGCCGGTTTACAAATGGGAACGGGGCTTTCGGGTTGTGGGCGGCGCGGCTACGCGCCGCACTAGTCTGATCCCTAGCCGCTACTGTGGCTCTAGTCAGGCGGCGTCCTGTCAGCCTGGTCGCCGGGCAGGTGGTCGAGATGTCAACCCAGACTGTCGCGGCCGTCTTGTCGCCGGTCCGGTCTTCATCCCTGTTCAAGGTGATGATGATGCCGTAGCCATCCCGCTGCTGTACTCGAGGTGTCAGGCGGCGCCGCGAGATGGGACGGGTGTCACTGTGCAGGTCAGATCGCGTGCCTGCAAGTACACGAGTTGCTGGGTAGAGTTAAGGCTCCCCAGCTACTCGTCGTAAATGCCTGTCCTCCTTGCCAGAGGAAAATCTTCTCGACGAAGTCTCCCAACTCGGGGTCGGGCGAAGCGCGGCTTGTGGGCCCGCCCGACTGGGAGTCGGGCGAGGCGGAGTCTGTGGACCCCACCCGACTCGGGGTCGGGCGGGGCGGAAGTCGTGGGCCCGCCCGACTGGGGGTCGGGCGAGGCGGGGTCTGTGGACCCCACCCGACTCGGGGTCGGGCGGGGCGGAAGTCGTGGGCCCGCCCGACTGGGGGTCGGGCGAGGCGGAACTTGTATGTGCCCTCGGGGTCGGCCGTGGGCCCCTCGAGCGCTCTGTTGTCGTGTACCTGTTCCTGTGGGCCCTACACAATTAAGCTGAGACGGTTAGCAGGATTAAGTATCCTAGATCAGGATACCCTGATTTGGGTATCCGTCAAGTACTTAATTGGAATTAAAACTTGAAAGTAAGGATCAAGTATTTAGTGCGAATTATGCTATTGAGTCAGCCACCCCTTTGTAGCCTTGCATATTAGGAGTCGGCTGTAGATAGCCAATTTGACGGGTAAGACTTGCTGAGTATTAGTTGCTCAGGGTTTGGCTCTTTATGATTTTGTTGCAGGTAGCACCTTTATCCCCGACTCTACAGGTGGAGGTGGACAGTGGGATGGCCAGCTTCCCTATGGTTGGACAGCCCACTGGGAGACTGAGGAGTGATCTCCTCTCGAGTCCGCATCTTCATGGCTTTGGATGCGGGTTCTTGTGTATCGTGAGCGCGTGCGCTTGTACCTTTATTTCTAGACTTGTATCGTTTATTTCCGCTGTGCGACTCTGTGTTTTAAATGGATTAATGTAACTACTTAAAGACTTAATTTGTGCTTTTTACATGCTGTACTGTTGCGTCTGTTCATCAGCGCTTGACCGACTCGATCCTGCGAAAAGCGGAGACGCTTCAGTAATGGATCTCTTGGATCAGTGAGGTGCGAGTTGTTCCTGTAGACCCCAGGGGTATTTATAGGGTCCTTAGGACAGGGGGGACTTTATAGCATGAGGTGGAGTGGCGGGGCAGCCAAGTCAGGCCGGCCGGCCTAGTAGGGGGGCCGGCCGGCCGTCCGTTGTGGCGGTTCGCCACCGCCTCGCTTCTGGATGTCCCTGATTGCCTCCTGAAGTCGGTCCGAAGGTCGGTTACTTTGTGGGGGCGGCAGAACTGGAGTAAGGGCCAAGTTGAGGCCCAAAGAGCAGACCAGCTGGTATGTCGGTGGAGTTCGGCTAAAGAGGCTTTGGTTTCCGTAGTTTTGGCCCGTGTACAGCCCGCTGGAGGAAGGTCGAGGCCTTTGAGCAACAAGGGGGGCCGGCCATCCTAAGGTAGGGCCAGCCAGCCTGTGTTTTCTTCTACACAGGCCCAGTTTCCTCCATTATTTACTCTTGCATCCAAATATCACCAAAACTAGTGGAATTATGTTAATCCTAACTACTATGCATAAAATCTTGGTGAATAACCTTTATTTACCGATATGTTGGAGGTCGAATGGTGATTTAACGACCACCAACACTTACCCTTCGTTGTACTTGGCCCGACCTGGGCGATCTGCTTCCTCTCCGCACGACGACTTGGGAGCGCCTTCCTCTCCACCTTGCCGACTCGGGATCGTCGTCTTCTTCCCCGACATTGCATCGACCGCCTGCTTCATCTTCCTCTGCAGCTTTGCATCAAGCATCGGCGACTGCTTCCACAACTTCGGCTACTTTCTCTTCTCTGGTCAGATCTACTTCCATGGTCCACTCCATCACTCACACAAATGTATGGAACCTGTCTACCATATGGTTGTTGCGACGCTTCGATTAGGTTTCCCCTCCGCGATTGGTTAGGGCTTCATCAATTTAGCTTTACTTGATTTGTTATCGGATTGTAGAACTGCTCAAATTGTAGTCCTAGCTTTTCTCAATGCCTTTCTCATGTACGAACTGCATCAGTTGGGTGGTTGAATTTATGTAATATTAAGAACTTGCCTCATATTTCCTTTCCTATGTTGGGTTGTGCAATGCTGCTGTGTGAGACGATAACGATCACCACCAACATAGAATGGTGAGTACGTATATCCTGTTCCTATCCAAGCTACCAATTCACTTCCCCATATGGCAGTTAGTTGTGGCCCACCTTCTATGAAGCCCACCTGCAGCTGTTCAGCCTGGCCCTGCTGGGCTTGTGTACTAATGTAGATGATTGTAACCTCATTTTTACACCCGTTGCAATGCACGCGGATCCATGTTGTTCTAAAGTAGATGATTGTAACTGCATTTTCATTCATATTTAGGGACATATAAGGTACACACTCACCAATTTGTTTCTATAAAATTGTAGTTTTCTGATTGATGGGGCATACACCCCATGCAGGAAGGAAGCCAGTACTTTCAAGCGATGAATTGCCTGTTGGATGGAAGGTGAAGTGTACCAGGCATACTAATGTAAAAGGATCAAGTGACTCTTTCAAACCTTTCTACATTATTTCTTTTATTTGTTTTCAAAATTATTTATAATATTAAAAGAGATTAATGTATCAAAATATTGTGTGTGTGTGTGTGTGTGTGTGTGTGTGTGTGTGTGTGTGTAAAGGGGAACTACACAATGCAATTGTTCGACCGTTCTCATCTAAAACTTATGCTACAACAACTATCTCCATAGCTGCTAGGACTTAGACAAGACATTTGACGTCTATTAATTCTTGTTTACCTCTGTGTCAGGCTCCCAAAATTGTGTAGTGAAAAAACACTTGCCATTTGATCTCAATAAGAAGCCAACTAGATCCATGGAGGGCGACTAAATTGATGGGATAATCATTCTTGAGATGGACGACTCTCATTTCTTTGAAGTGAGGCAGCACTATGATGTGATGCCAGTATTGTTTTTACTGAGTTTCTTATGTGACTATGATTTCTTCTGTATCTTGGCAATTTAGAAATTTTGATCCGTTCTCTGTTCATACTTGGCCATATTTTCTAGACTGATGGCATTCTTGTTGACTATATAATGGGTATACTAAAATTTGTAATTCTGAATGATCAGATTTTGTTAGCAACGAATGATCCAATGCATGAATAATTTGTTACTTTGCTTACTATTGTTGTGCTCTCTCTCTCTCTCTCTCTCTCTCTCTCTCTCTCTCTCTCTCTCTCTCTCTCTCTGTGTGTGTGTTGCGCGCGCGCGCGCTTGTGTTTTTGTTCGTCATACTTGGCCGGACCTGGGGGATCTGCTTCCTCTCTGCACGGCGACTCGGGAACGCCTTCTGCTCCACCTTGCCGACTCGGGATTGTCGTCTTCTTCCCCGACATCGCATCAACCGCCTGCTTCATCTTCCTCTGCAGCTTCGCATCGAGCACCGGCGACTGCTTCCACAACTTCGGCTACTTTCTCTTCTTCGGTCAGATCTGCTTCCATGGTCCACACCATCACTCATGCAAATGTCTAGAACATGTCTACCATATGGTTGTTGCGAAGCTTCGATTAGGTTTACCCTCCTCGATTTGTTACGGCTTCATCAATTTAGCTTTACTTGATTTGTTATCGATTGTAGAACTACTCTAATTGTGGTCCTAGCTTTTCTCAATGCCTTTCTCTTGTATGAACTGCATCATTTGGGTGGTTGAATTTATGTAATATTAAGAACTTGCCTCGTATTTCCTTTCCTATGTTGGGTTGTGCAATGCTGTTGTGTGAGACGGTAACCATCACCACCAGCATAGAAGGGTGAGTATATCCTGCTCCTATCCAAGCTACCATACCACTTCTCCATATGACAGATAGTTGTGGCCCACCTTCTATGAAGCCCACCTACAGCTGTACGGCCTGGCCCTGTTGGACTTGTGTACTAATGTAGATGATTGTAACCGCATTTTTACACCCGTTGCAATGCACTCGGATCCATGTTGTACTAAAGTAGATGATTGTAACAGTATTTTCATTCAAATTTAGGGACATATAAGGTATACACTCATCAATTAGTTTCTATAAAATTGTAGTTTTCTGATCGATGGAGCATACACGCCATGCACAAAGGAAGCCAGTACTTTCAAGCGATGAATTGCCTGTTGGATGGAGGGTGAAGTGTACCAGACGTACTAATGTAAAAGGATCAAGTGACTCTCCAAAACCTTTCTACATTATTTCTTTTATATGTTTTCACAATTATTTTATAGTATTGAAAGAGATTAATGTATCAAAATATTGTGTGTGTGTGTGTGTGTGTGTGTGTGTGTGTGTGTGTGTGTGTGTGTGTGTGTGTGTGTGTGTGTGTGTGTGTGTGTGTGTGTGTGTGTGTGTGAAGGGGAAGTACACAATGCCCTTCTCTCTCCAAGACCTCCTCTCCTCTCTCCCTCCAAGCCCGTCGGGTGAGGATATGCATCTTGGTACATGCATGTAAACAAATTTATTTGTATGATTGCTTCTAGTCCCTATAGACATGAATGGAGCAAATCCGCAATCAGTGGGTCGTAAGGAGAACTCTACTAGGTTAGTATTTATTTTGTTCGGCCCTTTCTCACCTGAAACTGTAGCTACAACAACTATATCCATAGCTGCCAGGACTTCGACAAGACATTTGATGTGAATTAATTCTTCTTAATCTCTGTATTAGGCTCCCAAAACTGTGCTGCGAAAAAACCCTTACCATTTGATCTCAATAAGAAGCCAACTAGTTCCATGGAGGGCGAATAAATTGTTGGGAAAATCTTTTTTGAGATGGTGGACTCACATTTCTTTAAAGTGAGGCAGCACTATGATGTGATGTCGTATTGTCTTTACTGAGTTTCTTATGTGACCATGATTTCTTCTTTACCTTGGCAATTTAGAAATTTTGATTCGTCCTCTGCAGCTTTGCATCGAGCACCGGCGACTGCTTCTATGGTCCACTCCATCACTAACACAAATGTATGGAACCTGTCTACCATTTTGTTGTTGCGAAGCTTCGATTAGGTTTCCCCTCCTTGATTAGTTTGGGCTTCATCAATTTAGCTTTACTTGATTTGTTATGGGATTGTAGAACTGCTCTAATTGTAGTCCTAGCTTTTCTCAATGCCATTCTCTTGTATGAACTGCATCATTTGGGTCGTTGAATTTATGTAATATTAAGAACTTGCCTCGTATTTCCTTTCCTATGTTGGGTTGTGCAATGCTGCTGTGTGAAACGGTAACCATCACCACCAACATAGAATGGTGAGTACGTATATCCTGCTCCTATCCAAGCTACCAATTCACTTCTCCATATGGCAGTTAATTGTGGCCCACCTTCTATGAAGCCCACCTGCAGCTGTACAGCCTGGCCCTGCTGGGCTTGTGTACTAATGTAGATGATTGTAACCGCATTTTTACACCCGTTGCAATGCACGCGGATCTATGTTGTACTAAAGTAGATGATTGTAACTGTATTTTCATTCATATTTAGGGGCATATAAGGTATACACTCATCAATTTGTTTCTATAAAATTGTAGTTTTCTGATTGATGGAGTATACACGCCATGCAGAAAGAAAGCCAGTACTTTCAAGCGATGAATTGCCTGTTGGATGGAGGGTGAAGTGTACCAGACGTACTAATGTAATAGGATCAAGTGACTCTCCCAAACCTTTCTACATTATTTCTTTTATTTGTTTTCACAATTATTTTCTAATATTGAAAGAGATTAATGTATCAAAATATTGTGTGTGTGTGTGTGTGTGTGTGTGTGTGTGTGTGTGTGTGTGTGTGTGTGTGTGTGTGTGTGTGTGTGTGTGTGTGTGTGTGTGTGTGTGTGTGTGTGAAGGGGAACTATACAATGCCCTTGTTTGACCCGTTCTCACCTAAAACTGTTGCTACAACATCATAGCTGCCAGGACTTAGAAAAGACATTTGACGTCTATTAATTCTTGTTTATCTCTGTATCAGGCTCCCAAAATTGTGTTGTGAAAAAATCCTTACCATTTGATCTCAATAAGAAGCCAACTAGATCCATGGAGGGCAACTAAATTGTTGGGGCAATCTTTCTTGAGATGGAGGACTCACATTTATTTGAAGTGAGGCAGTACTATGATGTAATGCCGTATTGTTTTTACTGAGTTCTTATGTGACCATGATTTCTTCTGTATCTTGGCAATTTAGAAATTTTGATTCGTTCTCTATTCAGACTTGGCCATATGGCATTCTTGTTAAATATAATGGGTATACAAAAATTAATAATTCTGAATGATCATATTTTGTTAGCAACGAATAATCCTATGCCTCAATAATTTGTTACTTTGTTTACTATTGTTGTGCTCTCTCTCTCTCTCTCTCTCTCTCTCTCTCTCTCTCTCTCTCTCTCTCTCTCTCTCTCTCTCTCTCTCTCTCTCTCTCTCTCTCTCTGTGTGTGTGTGTGTGTGTGTGTGTGTGTGTGTGTGAAGGACACCTTGCATTGGATTAACGTTAATAGTTAGTTATGCACATTTGTTGATATAATTGGATCAGCAAACGTTAATACACTACTGTTAACACAAGAAGCCAGCCGCTTGTGTGGTTGCTCCATTTTCTTCCCTGTCATTGTCAAGCGGATGATCACGTCAAGTCCAAAAACAATTTCCATGTTTATTGTGTCATGAATTTGCTATAATGGACACAATTTTTCCGATGGTCTACTTTTCATATAGTGCGTTGAGTGAACTTTGCTTACTACCGTTGTGCTGGGATTGGAGGGTGTGTGTCGTGTGTGTGTGGGGGGGGGGGGGGGGGGGGGGGGCACTAGGATAGGCATGGCCCATGGGAGAGGCACCACGTACATGGCTTTGGTCTTTTCGGGAAAAAAAAAGAGGCCAGGGGTCCAACGTCTCCCTAAATTTTCATTAATAAGAAGCCCATCGAAACCTACTGGGTCGGGTCTCAACTGCCGCTTGAAACACGGGAGCCACAGCCCAAATTGCAGGGAGGTGAGCCAAATACGACCAGGCAACGCTTGGTGCGAGTCACAATGGGCGTGGTTCACCCGTGGTCCGAACCAGCTCTGCTCCACCGATCCAGCAATTTCTGGAGGGGCACCGAAGCGATCCATTTGCCTTTCGCTAGCGCCCCATTTGATCCAGCGGATACTGCAGGTCGACCCATATCCAATGCATTGCATGCGTGCGTGCCGTTGCTGCTTGCAGTTTGCTTGCTGTTGGTTCGCATAAACGAGAGAGAATTATCAATAAAGGCAGAATTTTGGTTGTCAAGTTGAGGTCCTGTGTTGTGTCTCCCAGAGGAATCATGCAAACATAACCTTCAAATTGTACTTGTATCTTCCTAAACACTAGATTGAATAGTTTTCCCTTTTATCTACTATAATTGTGTATGTTCATCACTTCTACGAATCAAAGAATCTTATTATTCAAGGGGAATTTGTATATATATTCTCTGCAGTGGGTTCATTTGATGATTCTATTTCTGAAATGCATTGGTGAATTAGGTTTAAGAAGCAACTTTTTTTTAAGAAAAAATCTCGTTGGCGATGGATGGTGGGTCGGTAAATGTATATATAGTGTCCAACTATGTGTCGGTAATTCATTGGAAGTAGCAACTGACGCTGGATCGGTAAAAAGTGGTGCGTCGCTAAAAGTTTTACCGACGTCACTTACAACAACTCACCAGGAGGGTCGGTAAATGTCTTTACCGACTGATGGTAAGTCGGTAAATGTCTTTTACCGACTGAGCCGTTTTAGCGACTTAGCGTCAGTTGCCGATTGTGTGCTGTGGTATAGTGTTGTTGGTTTGCATAAACGAATCAGATAAGCTGCTGGTTCGCATCTGGCCAGCAGCAAGGTACTGGATTAAGAGAGAAACCTCTGTAATCTTTCATTTTCTGAAATCGGAGGATGCAAAAAGGCAACAGGGAGCACACAAAGCAAGAATCATTAGAGAGGAACCAGAGAGTATTTGCTCTGAGCTTGCCGTCAGATGGTCATGGACAAGATGGGTCGAATGGGTGATCCATATCCCATACATGGGCGGGCTGGCGGCGGCACGTTGAACAGCCAGCGGCCATTGAGGGGGGGGGGGGGGGGGGTCTGAACCACCTGGCCCCTAGACTGATCCAGGGTGACCCAACGAACTCGGTTTCCCGGGTCGGTTCGCAGGTACGTTGGATCGACCCGAGCCACGCCCATCCTGAGGTGCGAGTAGCAGGAATCGAACACTGGCCGGCTCCCCGAGATCCCTCGTTGGCGACCAACCAGCCACAGTTCGCTTCGCCTTAGGTCTTTTCAGGCCTAATGGTTTTCTTCAAGAAATGCATGGCCAAACAAAACAGGAAAAACCCTTGTCATTGGATCTCCACAGGAAGCCAACTGGATCTATGGAAGATAACTAGCCTGTTGGGACAGTCATTGTGCGATGGTGGACTCACATCTACTATCTACTATTTTTTTATAAGTGGAACCAACTAAATGTTCTTTAACTCCTAATTCTCTCAACTCTCATGCAGCTACATCATCCTAATTATTCACAACATTGGATCCTAGCTTCTTGGTTTCATCTAACCGTCCAACCTTTCACCTAGCACCTTCTTACCCGCTACCATTTTTCATTGATTCCCACTGCTCACCACCGAGGTGCATGCAAAAACTGACATACATGCATGCTAAAAACTGCCGTCATATTTGAAAATAAATAGTGCCAACATCCTGGCGCATACACTACTAAAGTAGCCTTATTAATGATTCATAACACACCATGTGTTTTCTCTACCTTCACCTCACCAATTCACATTAAGCACATTCCTGGAGAACTACAAACAACAGCTCACATTTCATCTCCAAAAGCACTAACTCACAGCACCAGAGCAGCAAGGCAACATGCAATCCATCACCCGGCTTGCATTCTTCCCATTGATTACCCCTATTCCACTGCTGAATCATGCTACGCATGGCACAAGGATTTTTTAGATTGACTTCATCTTTCCATTACATATCAATCTGGATTTCTTTGTTGATTGATTAGTTTGTGGTGAACTTCTTGCTTGCTTGGCTAATTCTTTTTTCCTCTAAGTGCCTGTTTGGTTCGGGGATGTATATATATGCTTGGACATCTGTGAAAAAATCATTTCGAAATGCTACTGTGTTTACGTGACATGCAGGGTCTTCTATACATTAAATTTATTGGTATTGCTTGAAGCATGCTATTTTTTCCAGGTGGACTTTTTAATTTATATTGTTAGGTTCTAATGTTTCTAAATTAATTCTGCAGTCTTACAAACCGGTTCATAGCTTTAAACTATTGTCTTCATCTCCATCAATCTCCTAAAACCACATTTAGTTCCCGCAGCAACGCGCGGGGTAGTCACATCAAATATATTATCAGAAACGGACATAAAGGAACTGAACTTATTACCATCATCAAATATCTGTTTGTTGGCTGAGTTAAAAATCAGCACGAGCACTTTTAGAAGCAACACACCAATCTTGCATATGTCTTCGAGTTCGAGACACCAACCAGCACTATATTCAGTAGCAACCATATCAAATCTGGGCAACATAAAGATACTCAAAGAACTTTTTACAAAAGAAGGGAAAAAATAAAAAAAGCAAGAGTTTGATGCAAGCACTAATCTGATACAATCATGGTCAAGCTGACATTCAGTGTGGTGTGGCCGTATGGCCGGAGCTGCTCAATCCAAGGAAAATGCTTCTGTAACCTTGGGACTTCGGCCTTGTTATGGGGAGGGCAGCCGTCACAATGGCACAATGGAAGAAGAGGGGATCCAAAGATGTGACTATATATATATGTGTCATGGTACGCCAAGTCTCTTCTTTGTGTCGCCGGTTACAGGAGGTGAGAAGGTAATAGGTTCAAACGATACAGTGAAGGCAAAGGAGTTTCTGATATTTGCATTGTGACTCAGGTGTTTAATGCCTTTTTAATCTTGTTCGTAATGACAAATTGATAGTGCTGGAAGGAACGGTAGATAAATGGTAGCAATGGATTTACTCTCGTTCAGCAGCAACGTAATAAAAGGAGTCATGCAAGGAAGGAAAGAGGTTGGATGGAACCTGGAGAGTTGCAAATGGAAGGGCTGAACAACGGCCAGGATGCAATGTGGAGCATGATCTAATGGGCCAAGTTTTTTTTATGACGTGGAAGCAGGAGGATCTAGCTTTATAGCAATCAATGACTTTTAGTGGGTTGCATCTATATTTAAACCCTTAAAGAACCAGTTGGGAGAAAAATGATTTTGACCTGCCATATTGTACCCAAACATTTATTAACCGTTGATCTAAAAGGAACCTCAATCAATTACCGTCTGATCTTGCCTAATTCAAATCCAGCAAACGGGCCCACAAAACATCGCGTGACGCCCGGTCATTTGCAGGCAAAAAACGATGACGCCCGGATTACCTTTTTCACCATACTCTGGTTGCTACCCGCCCGCAACTCACCTTCCCAGATTTCCTTTCACGACGGGCGAGGCCGGCCTCACAGGAAAATTAGTCTCACGACACCGCAGCCCATCCACAGCCCGTAAAATAAACCCTATCTCCTTTCGGCCACCACCATCCGCTTCTCCAACCGAGCCGCCGCCCCCATCTCTCTCCTCCGCTCGGTGTCGCCGCCCTCTCCTCCCCACTGAGTCCCCGCCCCTCTCCTCCCCTTCGCGTCGAGCAGAGAGGAATCCACGAAGTCATCGCCCTCTCCAACCCACCGGCAGCAGTGGCGACGAGATCCACGGAGTCGCTGCCCTCTCATCCCCACCGGTGGCAGCGGCGAGATCCACGGCGGCAGCTGCGAGATCCAGGGAGTCGCCGCCCTCTCGTCGCCACCGGCGGCAGCTGCGAGATCCAGGGAGTCACCGCCCTCTCGTCACCACCGGCGGCAGCTGCGAGATCCACAACGACCCTGTGCGAGATCCACGACAGCAGCGGCATCTACCGCGACCCACGGCAGAGTGGTCGAGAAGCAGCGGGATGGCATCAAGAAGCTCAACACCGAGGTGAACACTGCTGATTTCTTTTCCGGATCTGACTGTTGGGCTGTTTTTCGCGTGCATTGCTGATGGATTCCAGGTTGGCCGGTGGAAGGAGAAAGAGTGCGCACGTGCATTTGTACCATGGATTCCAGGTTCCCCCTCCCCAATTTCTTCTTCATGATGCGCACAACGGCGGCGGTCAACAGGCCGTCCACCTCCGTGGCTAGGGATTTCGATCCGGAAGTCCTTGATCTCAATGATGTTTGCGTGGGCTCTGCAGCTTAGGAGGAGAGGACAGCGGAGGCAGCGGCCGGATCCGGATCTCCGCAGCGCGCGCTCGACGCACCCGCCCGCCGCCACCGAAACCCTAGCGCCGCCGTCGTCGATGCTCGACGCCGCCGCCGGCCGCCTCCCCTCTCTCCCCGGCCTCTGTCCCTGGCGATCTGCGCCGACAAATGGAGCAGGGGATGGGGCCATGACCCGCCATTGATGGAGGCCGGCACTCCAAGGTCCACTCTCTGATCCCCGATTCTCTTAGATTTCCTGATCTTATTTGTTCTGAATTTAGTTTCCAATCTGGCGCCGCAGTTTCCGTGGGTAAATTTCGATCGATCTTCGTTGGATCCACCCGCAGGTTTCTGTCTAATCTTGTCTTGGCGAATTCTAGATTGATCCTCCCAGCCACGATGACAAATTGGAGTGAGCCCGCCGGAGCAGCAGTTGTCAGAGGCCGCCGCCCTCACACCGCTGGATCTCGGTGTAGGGGAGATGGTGCTCCGGACAACAGTTCCTGCCCCTAATCACGCAAAGGGGAGTGGGGGAATCAACTCGACGTCTCCACCCATCGATAGATCGATCCAGGTATGCATCGCGGCCCTCATGTCCTCTCGATTCGTCAACTGCATGTACTAAGAATTGGGAGGGGTTTACGTGATGAACATGGACACGTTGAATGTTCTCATAACTGAATTGCTGAACCTAGCACATGAGACCAAGTTGAGATTTAAATCTTACGTACAGAGTGCAAAGCGTAATTGTTTCTTTTCAAAATTATGCAACAGCCTAGCTACAGATTCTATCTGTAAACTGAGTACCGCATGTATGGAAATTATGCAACAGCCTACAGATTCTATCTGTAATCTGAATATTGCATTTGTGGAAATTATGAAGCAAAAGAAGTTCGTTTGCATAATCTAAAATTTTTGCACGTGCATTGTGACTGGTTACTTCTATTCCTGCATTATTTAGAGATGAAGAATTTTGTCCTCCATCACTTATAGGCTGTTGATTGCATTAGTCAGAGATGAAGAATTGAATGTATTTCCATATCCTAATTGCAGGATAAGAACTTGAAGGCTAAATGCTGTAACGAGGGTGCTCTAATCTTCCAGTTTGTTCACATTTGTTGTAGTCATGGGCTTTCTTAATGAAATGAAATGTGGAAGCGTGGTAATGCATGTCCACTGCTTGACAAGAAATAAGAACCGTAATGTAGTAGAGGAGGTACTATGAGCATTATTACATTTGTGCATTCAGAGTTGCACTTGTATTCAGAATATAGAAGTTCAGGTGACAGATGTGACCTGTATACAGATAGATATAGTAACACAGAGACTTTGTCTTTATTATTTTAGTTCGCTCACAAAGGCATTTTGCAGAGCCATTTTGGAAGCAGAGAGCTGTGACATTGTTGTCAGTAAGCACAAGAGTCTGGAGGTGTTCCAGAGGTATGTACATTGGAATCTTCTCTCTTCAAAAAACTTAAACCTTAGTATGTAGATTTCAGAGTTTACCACGGTCATTTTTTTTTATAATTCAGGTTCTTCTAGATGACATGATAGAACTTGCAGAATCTGCTCCTGAAGATATGGTATGAGCTATCAAGAAATCTATTGACACGCTACCTGGCATAGATCCTTATATGTTATGCATCATCTTTTGAGTAAATTCACTATGTCATTGAAACTGAAATAAATTTAATTTATTCATGTAGTGCATTTCGGATCCTTTGTTGTCCATCATGATAATTGCCTAAAAAATGAATAAGTAATTGGGATTACTGGTCAATAGGTTTTGAAACTTTGGCTTGAGTCTGCAAAAATGAGGAATTAATCTTTCATAGCAGGGTTGTTTTCAGTGCCGCTCATTGTTGTTCTGATTAGAAACTTGCATAGCAGGGTTATAATTTGTTCTGAGTAGCTAGCAAGTCAATTGGTCTCTTATCATTAGCACAATCGTTTTCGCACATAACTTTTCCTAGATGTTCTTCATGGAAATGTCCCCATAAAAATTATTTTTCTCATGCCACTCTTGACACTACAGAGTAGTAGGCAGTCAGTCCTTGCTTATTCGCTTTTCTCTGCTGCAAATATGCCTGCCTCAAATATGTTTGTTGCTGGTCCATGCTTCTTCGCCACAATTATCATTTGATGCTTTTTGGATCTTGCATGGTGGATGTTTGATGATATATCTATTTATTAGTCCAGTTCTCTTTGCTCAATGTAGGGCTGAACTTTGTAGTTGAGGAGGTGAGGTTAAAAATTGTAAAGGAACTGAATTGTGGGCTCCCAAGACTGCTACAGTAGCTTTTCCTTCTACTTATCGTGTGTTCAAGCTATTATGACATTCACCAAGATAATGTTCATGCAAAGAAATGTATATCAGATTTTGAACCTAGCAACTATGTTTCGGTATGATATTTGCAAAAGCTGCAGTTTCGAACTGCCTATCCAGTCGACGAATGGTGAAAGCACATGAGATGAAAGATTCTATCCAGTTTCCAACTTGGTCCTCTTAAGGTGATTATCTCTACTCTTGTTATCGTTTCTTCAACTGATTTGCATACTTCAAAAAGTTTGTGTGTTCTTTCGCTTTTTAAATTTGCAATATTTAGTGCAAATAAACCAATATACCTTAATGTTGAGTTGGGTTTATGAGTGAATAGGTTGTCCGATTAGAAGCATCATGAACTGAGTTTTGCACCCCGGAATTGGCAATACATTCCCTGGCCCTTTTACTTTAAGAATATTTTTTCAATGTGTCATGTTCTGGTGCTATTGCTGTGGTAAATGATGCTTCATGCGTGAATACGTGAGGTGGGGGACGAGAACTACTATTTTTAAAGCGTGATTAACATGACATAGTGGTAAATTATTTGTTGAAAATGGAGCTCGTATATTGCTTGACACTAGAGATTTAGTGGTAAATTATTTTATGATCTGGCTGTTCATCGACTTGCCTAGACTGCTACCATGCCTTGGTACGAAAGAGCCTAAATGCTTTGCAATTTGCATGTTCCCAACTTCGAAAATGGCAACTCTGTTGTACAACCATTCTGGCTTATGTTAAAAGTGACAGGGAGTGTTAGAAGATGATTTCTATAATGCTTTTTGTCCCTTTCAGTTTCAGATCCAGTGCTCTAGATTGCAGGGTCAAACTTGTATTTGGTGAAAATTGGCATGGCAAGGACTCGTGCTTTATTAGTTTAGATAGATAGATAAAGTGTTAAATGATTTGGCAGCTACCCACTATTGACAATTTTCAGAGAGAAAAAATATCCAGACAAATTCTGACTAGATATTTGTTATTGTTTCATAGTGTCTAAACATTTATCACTTAGGTTTTTCGTTTCAGCAAGGTTTAGTCAAATCACTTATGGTGCTTACCTTGTCTTAGTAAGTTGCATCGACAATATGGTAAGTTGAATCATCAAGGGATATTTTGTCAGTAAAGCTCCCATCAGCTCCTAGCTTTGTCAAATTGAGGAACTGTCTAAAGCGGTTTTCTTCCTAGAGATTTTCCCTTTTTGTTTCAATTACACAGCAACAAGTTAGTTATTGATGATTTAATGTTATGATAAAGTAATACTTATTTGACCCTGGTATTCTGTTTGCTTACTTTGAATACCTGCGGATGCTTCATGTTAAGAGAAGTAATAACCTCATAATATTCAGTCACTTAGTGTCCTCTAAAAATATTTCGTCACTTTGACTTTGTAGTACACATGGAATTTTAGCTACATTTCATTTTCATTTTAAACCAGTAGTGATAACTACGAGATTATTAAACATGATGTCAGTATCATAAAATCAAGTTTTTTCTTGTGAAGATAATAACAACAAAACTTGCTTGTGCCTGATAGTGTTGCGCCTGTTAAATCTATTGTAATATTTCTTTTGATTGGATTTTAAGGGGTGGCTGCTTATTTTCTTCGGATGCAACACTGTTGAATCCGCTGATGGTTGGATTTTACCATCTATAAAATGATAGTACACGTAAGAAGCTTGTGCCTGCTTCATGACTCTAACAACAGTGTTGGCGGATGCATTGAAGGCGCTGAAGACGACCACCAAGTTGTGCCTGCTTCATGACTCTAACAACAGTGTTGGCGGATGCATTGAAGGCGCTGAAGACGACCACCAAGGCGGTGACAATCTCTGCATCGATGACTAGGTGGGTAGTGGACCCATCAGAGTCAAGGAGCGACGTGGGCAAATGTAATTCATTATATATTTGTCCTTTGTTTAGGAAAGGCTTTCCCTCGGATACACTCCGTTGTTGTACAATTATACGACATCTGCATGGTGTTGGAAAGACGTTATCATACCCTTGAACTCAGAAACAAAGGCGTGTGTTGTGGATTTTCGCATGTTTCCTGATTTACCAATTCAATAAAACATTAGTTTAACCTTTTCACTTAGCTTGAAAAACAATGACATGATTGAATTATTGATTACACTACATTAGTTTGTTGCGGGTAACACTGGACATTTGTTGATACTAACTAATAAAAATGATTTTAATATTCACATAATATGAAAGATAATTCCTCATGTGTAAAACGTAAGAAAGAAAATGAAGCGTGCTATGAATTTGAAATTTCTTTGGAACGTCCTGAAAAAATGAAAAGATTGGACGGATGATACTTTATGATACCGCATTAGTGTTTGAAAACTTCTTAATCTTTTAGAATGAAAATGTCTAATGCAATTCTTAGTCTATAAAAAGGAGAAAAGTTACAATTGTTTATTGCCATTTCTCGCGTAGGGATTAATTTTGTTTTTCGCACCGTGTTCCCAAATACTCAAGTACGGCCATCGAGGCAAATTCAATTGGATGTGTCATGATCTATGTGGTCAAGTTGCAAGGTTCCCAAATACTTTTGTTTTGTAAGATTCTTTCCAAATTATTAATTAATAAATGAACATGTAGACAAGTTGTGGTTAATTATCATGGTCCTGCTAAGCAATGCAATTTTTGAACATGTGCGTGGCGCACGTGCATTGTTACTAGTAGTATATAAAGATAACGAGACTGGGCTGAGATCTTTGGCACTTCGGCTCCTTTATTAATGTGATTAAATCTGCACTGTCCGTCTCCAGTACGGCCTTCCTTCTGCACCATTCAGCAGCAAGAATGAGCCCCTCCTTCCAGGGAGGGCCTCAACCTCCTCAGCATCAACTGCCTGGCCCTCGCAAAAAAAAAAAAAAAAGCATCAACTGCCTGGAAGATAACCCGCCATGAAAATAGTAGAATGTTCCTTATCTCCATTCCAAATGCAACAACACAGATCCTTTACAGAGAAACGAATTCCTCAAAAAAATCCTACGAAAACCCCATGTTCCAAACGGGGCCATATCATGACATAATCAGTACCCCGTGTTTTATTACTTTAAAGCATGTTTTTGCTCCTTTACTTGCCCAATTCGGAATAACCGAACCCCACTCGACAAAATGTAAACGTAAAAAAGAGAATAATATGTATCAAGAGGAAAGCTGTATATATCAGACCAAATCAAAACATGACCGTCTCCAAGGAATGAATAAACAACGGCGTACTGCACAAAAAATTAAGCAGCGAACAATTTATTAGTTCAATTCATTCAACGGCGTACTGCACAAAATGTATCCTCTCACAAGTCACACTCCTCAACATTAGTTAAATTGATCACCAAGACACATACGTGCACAGCAACAATAAAGGCACAATGGTACATATGCTCAACGGGGCTTCGCACTCACGAATCTAATAATAAGAATTCTAGTACCAAATACGTAGACTGTCAGGTGCAGTAGCCAATGTAAAGTACGTTTGATGGATCAGTAGAACGGGGTGGTGTCCTTGAGCTCGCCGCAGTCGGCGATGACGACGGGCTTCACCGTCCTGCCGCTCATGGACCCTGCCTTGTCGACGGCGCGCACGGCGTCCATGCCGTCGACGACGCGGCCGAACGCGACGTGGCGGCCGTCCAGCCACGGCGCCTCGTCGAAGGTGATGAAAAACTGGGACCCGTTGGTGTTGGGCCCGGCGTTGGCCATGGACACCACGCCTGGCCCGTCGTGGCGGACGGCGCCGACTCCTTCGTCGGGGAAGTAACGGCCGCCACCGAGAGCCGACTCGCCGCCGGTGCCGTTGCTCGCCGTGATGTCGCCGCCCTGGCACATGAACCCGGGCACCACCCGGTGGAACGGCACGCCCTTGTAGTGCAGCGGCTTGCCGGACCACGCGCCCCTGCCGCGCTCGCCGGTGCACAACAGCCGGAAGTTCTCCGCCGTCTTGGGGAGCTTGTCGGCGTACAGCTCGATCACCACCCGGCCGACGGGCACGCCGCCGATGGTGAGGTCCAGGAACACCTTGGGGTTCCTGCGGTTGGACCTGGGTGGCGCCATGGGAATGGGAGAGAAAACACAAGCGCCGGGAGAGATTATGAAAGCAACTAGCTCGTGGGACCTTGGGGAATACTTGACTTGAGACTTGTAAGGAGGTGGTGATGGCTATATATAGAGGTGCAAAGAGAACTCTGGAGAACAGAACAATAATATGCCAGCCCAGACAAAAGAGATGCTTGTTACAAACAACTGTACGCCACTGACGCGTGACCCGAGGCTTTCCTAACTTTGTTTGACCACTAGGCTCCGTTCGTTCTTATTCTGTGCTACCGACCTCGCACCAAAACTATTTGAGTGTTAGAATTTGACGAATTTTAAAAATATATGTTTTAAAGAAAATTGAAATGATACGGTTTATATATGTTCGGTTGTCGGGTATCAATAGTTTTACACAGTTGATAATTTCTTTTCAGCTAACAGAAACTCTGGCAAAGGTAAAATGAAATAATTAATTACGGCACAATAAGTTTGTCTTTAATTCGTTTTTCCTTTTAGATCAGATAAGGAGCTAAAAGTTTTGTAATAAGTCCGAACGTTGTGTATGGAAACGCATAGACAGGAAACTGTTTCCCTACGGCACAATATATTATACGAAAATTCAGTCTCTTTGTTGAAACAAAGCATGATTCTGATGCCGCCTAGTTACTAGCTGTATATCGCTGTCATAGGAGTAGTTCATATATTGGAGGATAACATTTTCTTCAAAAGGGAAACTGTTAACATTTGCTCACACTTACCGCCCCACTTCCACTCTTCCATTGTGTCGTATCCCTTGATTACACCGTGCAAGATATAAAAAGGGTGGTTTGCATATTTTTTTGCTCAAATTCTGCGTACATAACAAGCGAGGTGGGTAGAATTTTAGATGTTAGGTATCTAGGAGGCTAGAGATTATAGTTTAATTAAGCTGGTAACAATTATTACATTCAAGTGCCACACATGTTAATTTTCCACAAAAGCTGAGAAAGCCGTGAAAAATTAGGCGAACAAGGCTAAGGTCAGAACATAAGTTGTAGAGAATTTGTCTTTTCAGCAGCCTCTTTGACAAGGATCGTATCAGAGATAAAAAAAAAAAATGGTCTCTTCTGGCATTGTGTAACTACTTTCGGTCGGGTAGCTATAGCCTCTAACATAAAAAGAAAAATGTCGAGTCGAAACCTGTGGGAAATTGATTTCAAAGAAGCAAGGTCAATTTATGGCTTGTTTCCATTGTTAACATATTTCAACCAAACATAAAAAAAAATTGGGGATGCAAAAAAGTAGTACCATTTTTGTCCAAAAAGTAGTACTCCCTCCGTTCAGAAATAAATGTCACTGTTGACTTTCAGATATCACATTTGACCATTCGTCTTATTCAAAAAATTTGCTCAAATATAAAAACAAATATGTCATGATTAAAATATATCTAATGATAAACCAAGTTGTAAAAAAATAAATAAAATTTATGTAAAAAATTTGAATAAGACGAACAGTCAAATGTGATGTCTAAAAGTCAACAGTGACATCTATTTCTGAACGGAGGGAGTACCATGATACAACTTACACTTATTGTACTAGGAATTGTAATATGAATCAGAGGTTCAATTATTTTTTTGTACAAAGTAATATTACCTCTGTTGGTTAGGTCCCTTGTGATGGAAACTTCTCACCTGGATTCGACTCTCCAATTTAACGAAGTGTTGCATTTATGACTCTTTTATTATTTTAGTGATAGGCGACATATTTGTTGATAGCGATGCGATCTGTAGGTGTTCGTATATCTAGAAAATATTATCATTAACCCAACGGCCGGATTATATATTTCTTTTATAAAAGGCGTGGCAATGGAATTAAGCTATGCAGCAAGCGTGGAATGGTTCCCGCCCCTAGTTGCATTCATCTTATGAGTTGTCAATTGTTTCATTTCATCGTGAATATTAAGTTATGGTTTTACTTGCCTACCAAAGTAGGCGGCACGTACATAGAATCGACCTCGATGCTGTTAACGTAATAACATGATTCTTGTCCAGTTGTAACGCAC
This sequence comes from Eragrostis curvula, assembly GCA_007726485.1. Taxonomy (NCBI): domain Eukaryota; kingdom Viridiplantae; phylum Streptophyta; class Magnoliopsida; order Poales; family Poaceae; genus Eragrostis; species Eragrostis curvula. Next base: position 32,589,769 of record CM017439.1, read on the forward strand.
CTATATATTCCTCGTCACGTGTAAGACACCAAAAAGGCAGCAAAAATATTAACTTTTCAAGCTCAGTCATTTCTCGCCTTGAGTCAACGAAATTTATCCAGTTTTTGAAGCCACACCTCCCAAGACTATACAAACCTTATGTATACTATATATATAAAAAAAAAATAGGTCGCCGGCAGACCGCACACGCAATCTGGAATGTACAGCATGCACATTCCGTCCTTTTTGTATGTGTGCCTCGCTATCAACCAAATTGGCGGAAAATAACGTGCCAGAACTTCTGGTCCGACAAGTTGTAACTCCAATTTTAGCCGCATGTAGTTATTCTCTGAGTTACATCAGCCGGGCATATACCAAAATTTCCGGTGTCACTTTTACTTTAATGAACTCACTCTGACAATCCGTCAACTTCCTTCTCCTAAACATTCTTATTCACCTGTGTGATGGCCAAGACTATAACGTGAAAAACAAGCTATATAGGCCTAGCTACCATCATATTTATCGGAATAATTATGTAGATGGCTGGACGAAAACTTAAATTTGGATAGTTCTAGATGCCAAAATATTTGTAGTAGCCAAGGCATGTTTGAACCCAGACTACATCGATTTGTATGCAGCTGGACGAACCTTAAGTAGGGAACATATATACATCAGCTGGGCATAAAATAGGACACACGAATGTAACCAGTTCTTGTTGAATAAGGGCTCTGGGCGGCTCTGTTGCGGATCTTAAAAGAGATGAAGCGTCACCATATCATTTGCCCGTCTGTTTGTGATGTGATAATTAGATGCACGTCTACGAGCTAACAGCAATTACAACGTTGCAGCACAAGATACACAGACTAGCGAATCGAATAATCTCTGGTCGGCCGTGTGGAAACTCCGAAAGGTAATTTCCGACGAAATGCTTAGGCCACTTCGGGGGTCTGAAATCGCTCAAAGAAGATGCGAAAAGGAAGCTTCCCTGGGTGTCAGTGTTCAATGTGATGTACTTACATCGCAAATATAAGTATCATTTTGAACTGGAATCCACTTTGGGGACAGTAACGTGTGAGGACCCCTGAACACAGAATCTGGTCATGCTAGTTTTTCGGTCGCATACAAGCTGAGAAAGCCGTGAATAATTAGGCGAACAAGGGTAAGGTCAGAACATAAGTTTGTAGAGAATTTGTCTTTTCAGCAGTCTTTTGACAAGGATCGTATCGGAGATAAAATGGTCTCTTCTTGCATTGTGTAACTACTTTCGGTCGGGTAGCTAGCATCTGACATAAAAAGAAAAAGGTCCAGTCGAAACCTGTGGGATGTTATTTCAACGCAAGGTCGATTTATTGCCTGTTTCATTATTAACATATTTCAACCAAACACAAATTTTATTTTGGAATGCAAAAAAGTAGTACCATTTTCAACAGAGATAGTCTCAGGAACTCGTATATTTGTCCAAAAAGTAGTACCATGATACAACTTACATTTGTTGTACCTGGAATTATATCCAAAAAAAATTTTGGACAAAATAATATTACCCCAGTTAGGTCCCATGTGATGAAAACTTCTCATTTGGATTCGACTCTCCGATTCAGCAAAGGACCATTTTATTATTTTAGTGATAGGTGACATATTTGTCGATAGCGATGCGATATGTAGGTGTTCATATATCTAGAAAAATATTATCTTTAACCCCAAGGTGCGGCAATGGAAAAACATATCTAAAAATATATTTCTTTTATAAAAGGTGCGGCAATGGAATTAACTTACGCGGCAAGAGTGGAATGGTTACAACGCCTAGTTGCATTCTTCTTATGAGTTGTTAAAGTGAAAGGGTCTGTAGCATAGTGGTTACAAGAGCCTTAGTAGGATCTGAGGTCCTAGGTTCGACTCCATGTGTGAGTGAATTTTCTAGGATTTAACGGCATTGTGTTTTCAGTGGTAGGCGACGCTTCAGTCGACAGCGATACGCCAGTGGTGACTTCGTCAATCTCGAGAATTTGTCGGCTCAATCTTCGAAGATGCTCATAAGGGTAGGGTTTGTGTACGTGTGTTCATAGAGATGAGTGTGTGTGCGTTGTGAACGTCTGAATTGTACTGTGTAATCAAAAAAATATGAGTTGTTAATTATTTCTTTTTAAATACTTAAGTTATGGTTTTGCTTGCCTACCAAAGTAGGCGGCACCTACATAGAATGGACATCGATGTTGTTAACGTAATAACATGATTCTTGTCCAGTTGTAACGCACCTATTTATTCCTCGTCACGTGTAAGACACCAAAAAGGCGGAAAAAATATTAACTTTTCAAGCTCAGTCATTTCACCTTGAGTCAACGAAATTTATCCAATTTTTGAAGCTACTCCACTTCCCAAGACTATACGAACTATACGAACCTTACATGCAGACGCAATCTGGAATGTCCAGCACGCACACGCCGTCCTTTTTATGGGTGCCTCGCTATCAACCAAATTGGCGGAAAATAACGTGCCATAACTTCTGGTCCGACAAGTTGTAACTCAAATTTTAGCCGCATGTAGTTACATCAGCCGGGCATATACCAAAATTTCCGTTGTCACTTTTACTTAAATGAGCTCACTCTGACAATCCGTCAACATCCATCTCCTAATTCTTCGCAAAAAAAAAAAAAAAAAAAAAAAAAAAAAAAAAAAAAAAAAAAAAACATCCATCTCCTAAACATTCTTATTCACCCGTGTGATGGCCAAGACTATAACGTGAAAACAAGTTATAAAAGCCTACCATCATATTTATGGAATAATTATGTAGATGGCTGGACGAAAACTTAAATTTGTATAGTTCTAGATGCCAAAATATTTGTAGTAGCCAAGGCATATTTGAACCCAGACTACATCGATTTGTATGCAGCTGGACGAAACTTGAGTAGGGAACATGTATACATCACAGCTGGTCATAAAATAGGACACACGACTGTAACCAGTCCTTGTTGAATAACTGGGCGGCTCTGTTGCTTATCTTAAAAGAGACACGAAGCATCCCCATATCATTTGCCCGTCTGTTTGTGATGTGATAATTAGATGCAAGTTTACGCGCTGGCAGCAATTACAACGTTGCAGCACAAGATACACGGACTAGCGAATCGAATAATCTCTGGTCGGTCGTGTGGAGACTCCGAAAGGTAAATTCCGACGAGATGCTTAGGCCACTTCGGGGTCTGAAATCGCTCAAAGAAGATGCGAAAACGAAGCTTCCATGGGTGTCAGTGTAATCTGATGTACTTACACAGTTACATCGCAAATAAGTATCAATTTTGAACCGGAATCCACTTTGGGGACGGTAACGTGTGAGTACCCCTGAACATAGAATCTGGCCATCGTATTTCCTTTTTAGACTGCCCTGATACACAATCCGCGGCCCTTTTCATCCGGAAGGGGGAGGAAGGGATTTACATGGGGAGGGGAAAATGTCACACCCGATTTTTATATACATAAATCGAATGTATTATACATGTATGTCAGGATCTGTTTTATCATACATGTAGTGACATCATAGTGATACAGTTCTATAATACGTAAAACAACTTTAATAAAAACAAACTAGAGTAAACACATCAGCGGAAGAAGAAACTCTAGGACGCTCCAAAGGCAATCGACTTGCAGCAATGCGACTTTCTGTGTACCGTCTTCGATGGCTTCCTCATTGAACAACATTTAATATATGGAAAGCAAGCGCATGAGTACATATCGTACTCAGCAAGTGAGGGAAAGTATGACATGCAAAGCTAAATCAAGAAAGGCTTAACTCAATGTTTGCATCTATGCAATCCTAATAACATAAACACCTATATCAAAAGCATCCTATTTACTAGGTGTAATGACAACTCCCCAACAACAACTAAGACAAGCTCATCGGATCCCATCCGACTACCAAACTCACCAGGTTCCCACCACCTAGCTACCAACTCATCGGGTTCCCACCGCCCGACTACCAACCACCAAAACCAACTAAACATGAGGAAGTCCAAGCTCGCTCTTGACCGTGAGCACGGCTGTCAAGACAGTTTTACACTCTGCAGAGGTTGCACCACTTTACCCACAAGTCGTGATTTCGTCACCCGTCGGTTGACTAAAACCTCTATTCTGCCAAATGCACACTTCCTTAGGTATGCGGCCAGGAGATCACTACGAGGCCTTTACAAAGCGTCTCCTACCCTGTAAGCACCCGCTAGGATTCGCTATAACGGACAAGTCTATTTTCCCTTGCCGGCCATAGCCCCCATTTGCGCCACAACAACAACTAAATGGTGCCACAGAAATAGGAGAACATCTAATTAATTGGCCAAACTGTCCCATTACCAGTCTTGTGATGGCGCGGTTATGCCAGGTTACTAAGCCTATGAACCGGTCCTTAGAATCTAAGCAGGTACAAGCACAAACTAAAATCTCGTGCACAACGGCACCATACCAAACCAACCATCCTGCTCAGATTCCCAAAAAGCTCCATGTTGCTAACCGTTACCAGTCCCAATTAAGTTGCATAGATCATTAGTCAATATTAATGACACTTCCCATCCCAACATCAGCAAGGCTAAGCATGATTCTACCCATAATAGACACTACCCAACAGGCGACAAGGAATAATGAAGAACAGAATAACGACACATAGGATTCAATTTAAACGCAATGCAATCAAGGATTATACTACAACTAATACTAATAGGAGCAAGATGATCAAGGACACTTGCCTGTTTATATAATGTTGCTCAGTGGTCTTCTACTCTTGCTCTTCATCTTCTTGTACCGCTACTCCACGTCATCACCGATTCGAATGAACTACCGATAAAAGAAAAGGCACAAATAAATAAATACAGTACATCATACACCATAAACATATCATGAAAACACTATGGTTGGATAGATTACAACGAGATGAAGATTTAGGCACAAGAATCACCTAAATCAGAGTTACCAATAAAAAGATATGACTGTTTCAAGTTTGCAGGGACTAAAATGGAAATAAACAAAGGCTACAGGGGTTTTCGGTGCAAGATTGATCAGGCTGCAGAAACTACGAGTCAATTAGAGTAAAGATCAGGGGTTTGTGTGAGAAGGTGTATTTTCTGGTTATCTGCGGGATTTATTTTTCTGCTGCATAATTAATGGACCGAGTCTATGAAGGTGTGGACCATAGCCCTTGGGCTGGTCTATCGTGAACCAAAGGCTGGAGCGGCGTTGCATGACGACGAAAGAAACGGCGGGGCCATGGCCGGGCATGATGGAAGATCGGCTCCAATGCGTTGTGCGGCTCTGTTCTTGATGCGAAGCAGGGTAATAGAGAGAGGAGAACATGGGGATTCTAACCAAAGGTTGTGCGGGCGCGGAAGATGGCTGGAAGGGGGTGCGCGGCGATGAGGCTTGGCGGCGGCGGGGATCGACAGGGAAGGGCTCCACTAGTGCGACGCGTCGTCATGGAGCTCTGCGTCGGGTCAGGAGAGGCCGGGGAGGCTCGGAGCGGTGGAGCGGCTGATGGCGGCGCGTCTCGCTGGACTTGGAGAAGACTGCAATGGCGGTGGCGCTTCGCGGCGAGGGTGCAGAGCTCGGGAGGCGGCTGGGTGAGGCAAAAGGGGCGCAGGGTTGCGGGACCCGGCCTTTTATAGGCGCGCGGAGTCCGAGGTGGACCCGGCACGGACGCCCAGGTGGCGGCGCGGCCGTTGAAGCTGCGGCGGCGGCGCGCTCCGGCTAGGGTTGGCGGCGGGCGTGGGAGCTGGGCTGCGCGCGGAGATGGGCCACGATGGGCCGTAGTGGAGGAAAGTTGAGCCGTTCTTTGGAGAAAAGGAATCTAGCTCGAGAGAGAAAATGAAGAGGAGGGAACAGGGAAAAGAGAGATGGGCCATCGAAATTTCAGCCCAAAGTCTGGCTGGAGGTTTGCGAATTTCATATCAAAGGAAATGAAGGGAAAAATATAAAGAATAAGATAGGATTTGATTATTGGGAGAAAATGATGTTAGAAATTTGGGAGAAATTTACCAAGGAATTATCCAATCATAAATATCCTTAACTTATTCTATAAATTTATAAATACATTTTTCATCACATAAAACAAATTCATTTTATTTTCAAACAAAACTAGCAAACTAAAAGAAAAAGAGTTCACATCCCAAAATAGAAATTCTGGGGTGTGACAGGGAACCATCTCCCCTGTTCAATCAGACCTCTTCATGCATTTATTCCCTCTGAAATCCAATCTTTTCCTTTACGAGAACTACTTCCAACCCCATATGACATACTCGTAGCTTGCAAAATGCTAACAATAATTACAGGAATATATTTCATGCTATCCATTGGCACCGTAAAAAGGGTAATGCCTCAAAAAGGCACTCGAATACATTTCATGCTATCCATTTGCACCGTAAACAATGTAATGGCAATGAACAACCGCTAACCAAAAAAAAAAAACCTGAAAAAACATGTACAAAGCTGAACTAGTGTTTGCTGGTTGCCAACATTGTACGGCCAGAAGCTTCACAAGCCGTTACATCCACCCAATATGAACAAGGGGATATTGGGAAGTTAGTCAACACAATTCATTAACAGCGACACAATTTAGAAGAACTACATGAGCATGTTACTCTGCGAAATCCCGGGGTATAGGAGAGTAGTGATTTGTGTAAGTGACCTGGCCAATGGTTTAAAACTGGAATGCTTCTCTATAGCTGCAAAATATTGAAAAAGGAAGGAAAAATAGTAAGTGTAATGTTAATAAATATGACATCTTCAACCATTAAAAATCATTATTTTATGACCTAAAGTACTATTAGAGTAGATCGTTAAATGAATAGTACCTTGAAGCATAGACTTAATTCCTTTGCAGAAATCTTCAAAACGACCCAGCACTGGTCTAATGCCACATGATTGGGATACACATAGTTCCATGTAAAGTGATGTTTCAAGCACCACCAACAGAAGGTGGCACACCCTCTGCGTCTCAGGATTTAGTGTGCTTGACCCATTTCCATTTCCCTCGAATACTTCAGTAACAATAGAAACCACTTGATCCTGAAAGGAGTTATAGCAAATGAAAATGTATACGCAAAAATATATCCTGTATACTTCTAATAAATATTTCAGTTCTTTTAGAGAGGAACTTCATCCTTGAACAAATTGAATGCAGATAAAGCACTTGCATCAAAATTCGAAGTAAATTTTGCTAGAAGTTTATGGTCTCCATTCTGTACAAATCAATACAGTTTTAGAGTAGTTAACTGAATTTGAAATAAGATACTGAAAAGGAGAAAATCAAGTAACCTAGAAGATTAACTGCTTAAGCTACTAGATACACACTCGATTCTGTTTAGATGTCATTTTTAGCAATATATAGGGAGATTCCAAGATAGCAATCAACATGTAGAGGAAGGTAGTAATCAATTCCTGTGCATTTGACATGTTTAGCCCTCGTGATATCTCCCACTTCCAAATTCCAACTAATAGCACCAATCAATGCTCATCCAATAGCTTATATGAGGCTCTTCATGACCGCACTACCAAGAAAACCTCAAATGACATCTGTTTGAAGAAACAGAGCCAAGTTCCTAACATGATAAGTGTTCCAGAATTACAAGACTACATAAAAACTAGACGCATTGCACATTTTTTCGGAATCAAAACTACAATGTCCTGCACAGAGCTCTATGAAGAAGAAAAGATAGTAGGAAATAAACACAAGTTGTGTCTCATAGAACTTAAAATTATCAGGGTTTTTTTTTTTTTTGAGTAGTTACCTGTAGACCGTGAAGAATATCAGGCATGGGAAGCTCAGGGAAATGAGCAAGGTCAAGAAACTCCAGTTCTTCTGCCCTTTTGACTGCCTCTTTTGCTTGACTACATAAGAACTTCATAATAAGAAAAGCAATTCTGTAAATCTGCACAGCCATCAGCTCAGTAAAACGAGTTTGCCTTAGAGAATCACAATCGCCCGAACTTCTGTCTCTGATCACAAGGGATGACACTGTACTTGAAGAAATTGGAACACCTGCAGTTGACGAGGTGCTACTTGCAGCAAATTTGAACCATCCATATTTGCTCTTGATGAGTGGTGGCTTCTCATTAAGCTCTGCTTCCTCTTTAGCAATGGCGGGGCAAAAAAAGGATGGGTTCCAGTTAGAGGAATCGCTTGTCTTTACACTTCCTTTGCTTATAAATGCAAGCAGGTGGATAATAATTTCTCTTAGTTCTGAATCTACTTCTTTCATCCCTGTGTCACGTGGAAAATGAGATTTTGCCAGAATACAAAGAAGAGTGAGAATGTTCTCAGTAAGGCTAAGAGCTGAAAGTGATGTCTGCGATTTCTGCAACAGTGCCCTTTTCTTGTTCTGGTGAGCTGTAACGCTTTGTGCAGATAAATAAGATGACATCAAGGGCACCTGTCCTGAAAGGAAGCTGATAGTACTGTTTGCAACATTGTTCCGAGAGATGTCATCATCTGAATAATGGTTCAGAGATGCAACAATAGCAAGACCCAAACTCCAGAGATTCACATCCTTCATTTGAACACTCAAAGAATTTCTCAAGGAGGAGTCGTCCAGAGACAATTGGCTCAAAAGCAATTTTAAGAAACCAAAAATATTTGCAGACTGAAGAAACTTCGCACCATCCTTTGTTCGCCCCAAGGTCAGGAGGAAATTCAGTATAACTTGAATAGATAACAGATCTCCGTTTTGGCATTTGCGTAATATAGCTTGGAGATGAAAATGCTTTTGTAGAATGGGCACCCATACATTAGAAGGCACAAAGCCCTTCAATATTAAGTCCATTGAAGCAACAGCAACATCACAGCATTCTCTATTCTCTGCCAATTTGCATAGCACAGGCAACAAGCTCATGCTTAGAAGGGATAATTCGCCAAACAATTTAACACCATCTGGTTCATCTTTTATATCAGCCTTGTTGTAAATGAACTCATATGAAGACAAAAGCAAGACAAGGAGGGCCTTCACTGGTTGCTTAAGAGCACGGCTGGATGGCATGAGATCGACCAAAAAGGAAGTGGCAGTAACTGAAGTTTTCATAAGAAGTATAATATCTGGATAGAGATTATGTGATTTTGTATTTTGCTTAGATCGATGAAACAGTATCCTGGCAAGAGTAAGCAATAATTCCACTTGCCCAAACAAGAGAGGGTATAAAACCTCATTTGTATCCTCTTGAGGAAGTAGTGAATCAACAGTTGACTCAAATGATTTGCATGCACACCTAACCGCCGATTGTATAGTTGCTATGGAAATCTTTCCATCAGGTAAGTTTAAGTTCTTGTTGGAACTCTGCAGAGGTTTAAGATTATTTGATTAAAAAATGAGTAATTAGCTTAGAAATCCAAAAGCTGGCAAGACTTTGTCATTTAGCTCTGACCTACATTGGCAGGTGCCTAGATTTCACTACGTGTGTCCCCTAGGTCCCTGCCAGATCATTCTCTATGACATAACACTATGTAGGAACTAGTCTAGAAGAGCAAGGATCTCAAGAATTGTACCAACTTACCGCTCCAGTATGGATAGATAAAAATTTCAACAAGGACGTCAATGCAGAAAGCTTTGAATCAGCATAACATTTTGCCATGTTTGCCTTATGCATATTGTGTAGCATTCTTTCAGCTACTTCTTTGGAGGTCTTCCAGTCTGAATGGTTCCAATATTCAACACCAAGCTCATCACGTATGTGTTGAACATCGAAGAAAAGATTGCGGTTAGCCACTTGGTAAGTGGTCTGTACTTGCTTCAAAGGGCTGTCTTCAAAAACTTTAAACTCAAGAAGGAAATTAAGCAGTTCCTTAAAAGCACCGGAGGTAATCTGACGGCCTTCGAGCTCTCCATGTATGTGATAATAAAGATCACTGATGACCAAATTGTTAAGTTCTTGTTCACCACTGCACAATCAAGGGAAGGGGAAAAACAATAAAACAGGGACCTAGTTTATATACAGAACTGCATCTACTGTATTAACCTTGTAAGAGAATCTAAAAGAACACACTGGACTAGCCAAACATATATCGAATGGTGTTCAAAATCATTTGAGTGTCAGCACTGGGCTACACAGAAATAGGCAATAATCCTTGTGAACATTTTGCATTATTGTTAAGCTTGGCTGGAAAATTCTAATCATCATGATGGCAAAATCTTCAGCACTTATTGTGGTGTGGTGTGCAATCCAAACCATAAGCTCAGTCAAAATTACAGTAGATGCTTTCGGTGAGAGTTTATTTATACACCATTGAACTGCACCTAGCTCCATAGCATGCTGAAAAATAAGGCATTATCTAGGCCTTTATCATTACCCAACAAACTTTTATCTAGAACAAGACTTTCAGACAACTTTATCAATGCCAGAACACAGTGACATCAATAAATGCTTCAATTAGAATCTAGCAAAACTCAATGACAACATAAATGACAAGAAAGAAGAAGAGTACCTGTATCCATGCAGGGAATATTGTGACAGGAGAGCTAAGAATGCATGGTGTTGCGATAACTGCATAGTGCATTCATAGAAAGATGTTGGTAGCTAAAAGAAGTGTGGAGTACAACATAAATAAAATCTAGTGGCCCAAATATTAAACAGAAGTATTTTTCCGTAAATTTGTTTGTTTTGTTTAACTTTAATTAACCTAAAGTAACTTGAAGTCAAGCATTCCAAATCATCACTCAACTAAAGAAATTGAGAAATATATTTATTTTATCACTTTATTTGGCTACAAGGCCCCCTGAGCGAATACAGTCTCACTATTATATGACAATTGCTGTTGTTGGTCTTAGTGTCTCATTTTCTCAAACTTCTTGATAAAATATGAGTTAATGTGAGATAAGTAATCTGGTAAGCAGACAGAAAATGCCAAAGAATATATATTGTAGATGCCATACTTTGACTGATAGCGTCTGAATCTTCTTCACCATTGAGAAAGATAAACCACCAGGATCACTAGTGGACAATTTCGTTATTAGATGGATGATACAAAGGCATGCAGCTACCTGTCAAAGGAAAGATAATGTCTGTTAGAGTATACGGCAATCACAGGATTAAAAATACAAATATCAGGATTGTCCTCCTTGTCCTTTAAGTCATGTACTTCTAAAAAACCCTACCGCAAGGCTCAGCATGATAATGATGCACGTTAAACTACTTCCCCTGTGCTTACTTGGTATCACAAGCTATCTTACAATCCTAGGTGACCCTAACCAACACATGCTTCCACAGATCGCACACCCAGGGAGATCGATCTCCATGATCTCCGCCTGTGGCAGTACCACTCGTAATTGGGGATCATGTTGATCAGCTTCTCCCATTTAGAGAGTCCCTATTATGCATTCATGGGGGTTTTCTCATTAGTCGTGGATCAAGTGTTTCCCTTTTAATTTTTCCGATGTCAGATTCAAGATTGGTTTGAATCGCGCCCATTACCTGTCATCCTCACTACTCTTTCATGGCTGTGGTTCTGGACATAGCCGAACTCTTATCAAGCAAAGCTTTCCTGATATGCCCACTGCACAGATGCCGTGCTCACTATTCTGATATGATATTGCTGGCCTGACGGACAAACGGACAAAATTTCCATGTTCATTCCATCATCATAGTTATCCCTCCTAACTCTATGTCGCAACTGACCTCTGCCTTGCCACGCACACCGACACCCTTGCCTCTGCTGTTAATAGTCTTTTGCTACACCCTTTAGCTCATCAGGGTAGTTAGGGCCGTTCATGCCAGCCCAGTGCGTGCACCTACAGGTACGTGGTCCAAACTGCAGCCAGGGAGTCCATCATCATCCTTTCAACACTGGCAGAATCCACATAGACATGTGTGCATCATAGCATCATGCTGTTAAAAGAGCTGTGCTGAGGGTGCTAAAAGCTGCAAGTGAGTGCACGTACTACAAGTGTGTTATGAGTCCGCAGGAAGCAGGCGACATGCTGTGCTGGTGCTGTCGGGAAGATGGAAGAATAGGGAGAGGAAGGGGCCACCAGGAATCGGATTCCTTTTATTTGCTGATTTGTGTGGTTGGTGTGGCCATGTCAGCAACCTTATGACCAAGTGGACACCACATCAGCTAAACCCGAGGCACATCAGCCAAAATGCTTCAGAGCATTCAGCTGGTTTCAACAGTTTGAACACTGTGTTTTAGATGTTTTCAAACTTGATTGAAAAATAAATAGCGGCCGGACTTGTGGGTAGAAACTTCAACATAAGAAATAAAATTACAAGCATACGAGTATATGACTGCAAATGCACACATATAACGAAAAATAATTATGAGACATCATAGGTTCCAAAGGAGGAAATGGAAGTAGAAAACCAGTGAGCATGGGGCAAGCAAACTGAAAAGAAAATAAGATATAACACTTCATCAGAAAGAAAACAGCAAAACTACCTTTGCGCGATGGAGAAGCTCCTTTTTATATGCATTACTAGACAAATGATTGATCACATCACGCAAGACAGTATCATCAAACCATTTGAGAATTACGCTACTTCGACAAGGTGCATGGGTAGGGTCTTTATGCCTCTTCGAGCCATCAAGGTCAGGATTGCAAGTTTCTGCAAGTAACTTTCCTTGCAAGAACAATTCATGTGACATGATTTCAAAAAATTTACCTTGACAATCAGACCTGCAAATGGTAAAGTTTGAATGATACCACTTGTATGTAAACCATAGTACAGAATTATTTTGTTATGTAACCAGTTTTAAGAAAATGCTACAGCTGAGCTCAGTTACAGCAGCCACACTATAAAAAAATGCAATAATTGAAGATGTAGCAAAGTTTCAAAATATTCATAAAAGATTACGCATGCAGCTTAAAAGATCATCTTTGATATCGAGAGAAAAAACAAAAGCAGTGCTTTTAGCACACGATGAAAATACCAGATTGATCGTTGTGTGTTTCGTTTCCTGATGCTATAGGATGAATTTGATACTGAATGTTTACATATTTACTCAACTTCATGTACTTCATGATCTTTTGACGAGAAAAGAAACAAGGCAACATGCTATATTCACTAATGGGGACCTGGGATACACCAGGATACAAAATTGATGTCCACAGTTAAACAAAAATACAGCACTTAATTCAACAAGAGAGTATAAATTGAAAGAGAGAAGCTCCATTACCACACCTCAATGAAAATTTCTCATCAACAGCGTCAACACTATCAACAGGAGAGCTATCAATGGCACCACGAATACACTGTGATAAGCTATCCCAGAATTTTGTAGAGCTTCTCAGCTTCTCTAATATGTATATAAACTGAATACCACTTTCCCATAATGCCTTCAATAAGTCAAGTACACTTTGTAACACAGAAGGACAGCTGAAACGAAAATAATTCCTTATGTTATGTACAATTCAGTTCATTTCAATTGCCGCAACAAATTGAACAAAGATGTTATCATTCTTTTCTATATATCAGAAAAAGGAAGTGTGGCAGAGAAGCCATTGAAAAAAAAAAAATAGAAGGCGCAACAAAGCCACATTCTGTTAGAGCTTTTAAAAGAAGTTTCTTAAGTATGAATGAAAATACTCTTGAAGAAAAAGAGATATTTCTGCTTGTCTAAGAAAATAACCTAAGAGCAGAAACCCTATGTTTTAACTGAAAAGCTCTGACACCATTAAAATATAAACAGTGACCAATGCAGTAAATCCATTACCTATCCATTAGTTCCGTGGCCCTTACAGCATAGCTCAAGATTTGATCAACAAGCCGATCATTTTTTTTCTCAACCAACGAAGCAAACAGGGCAGGCTGCAATGACAAAAATAATGCAGGTTACTTCACATATTAAATCATTTAAAGATTTGCGTGTACTAAGTATAGAAATAGGTCCGATAGGTCCGATGGGAACATATTTGAAACACTCCTAAGGGAGGTGGTGGTGGTGAATAATAACAATGTTGCATCATATAAAGTTCTGATTTTTTTAATTAGAAGTTAACATATAATGAATATGGATAAGTTCATCATATGACAGTTTTAACATGGTTCATAGTGCTGCCGGAATTGAGTCTAACTCGATTCATGGTAGGTGTGTATGCAGCAAACCACCACACAGGTTCAAGTCCTTGTCAACTCAAATTGGGGTTCCCAATTTCATCTTATATGCAATGTCACCTAGTTCTTCCTATGTGAAGTATTTTAAGTGCTGCAAACTCATGCTGGCAAACATATAGCTATATTTGTCATTGAACTTGACCAAATACGTATGCACTTCCTTTACAAACAGCACCATTGGTTATGGAGCATGCCTAAAATGTTGGCAAGGAATTAGCATATCTATTTGACCTTGCGTGAAGCAAGAAAGCAGCCAGTAAATCCTGAGTTTGGTGCCTGCTTACATTTCAAGCTTACGCGGCCCTATCATTATTGCACTTAGAGAGCTAGCAATCTGTTCTTGCCAGGTGAAATTTAAAGTGTTCATCTTTGTGGCATAAGAAAACAAAAGGAACCAAGTATGCGCTTAAGCCAAGAATAGATCCACACAAAAGTAGCATAAAATCAACCATATTTGAAATGACAATTAACGAATTACAATAGAAGTGCCTTTCCAGTTATATGCATTCAGTTATTGCCAGGACATTACGTCAAAAAAAAGTTATTACCAGGACCTAGGGGGCGGACATTTAAGTGCTGGTCATCAGACAGAGATTTAAGCTAACACAAGACTGATTGATCCAACCAGCTCTCTGCCTTTATGTCAAGCCTTCTTAATTCATGTCCAAAATAGCCTATGCGGTTTATAGTTTTATGAAAGAGAACCCGAGCACCAAAGGGAAAAATTAGACATAGAAAAGTGTTACTGTTCAAGCGTATTATTGATAATGAATTTCTGTTTTATTGAGTGCAAACAAGTTGTCTAAAGAATGGTGACTAGCAAAACAGTTGGAATCGATTGTTCTCTCTTTCGCTATTACTTTGCCATTAAAATAACATATGAATTTTTCGAAATTCCCAACATATGTTGTGCAACAAAAGATTATTTCAGTATCTCATTGTGTTCTATAAATGTGTCATAAAATAGATAAAAGAAAAAGATGAGACCTTCGGAATGAACATGTCGACCCAAGAGGAAAAAAACAAAGAAATAAGAAATGCTTCACAGTTCACACTTCAAACATGCTGGGGTTGTATTTTAGTGTACATTGGCCATGTCAAAGTTATAAATAAAAACATGAACAAAGCAGAAGAAAGAGTACCTGATAACGAGCAGTAGAAGTCAGAAGGTTGAATACAGCCACTGCCAAACAACCATTAGTTTTCTCTTCCTCATCGAGAATGAAGGTAATACTTTCTTGCAATCTCTGAATCTGAGAGTAATCATGAAAAGCCAAAAGGGAAATAAGACATATGAAGTAATTAAAGAAACAGTTAAAAGATTCTCATGAACACTGAAGCATTGAATCCACACCGGATAATACAGCTACTAACCTCTGAAACATCTCCTGTGAAGCTAGCATTTTCCATTAACTGAGGCTGGGCTTTATATGCAGTGAAACATAATATTGACAAGGCTCGGGTGGCAGCTCCTTGAATATCCTTTTCAAACAAATCAAGTCCACAGGCCCAATGTTTAAAAAAAAAAAGATAAGATACAGACACCACAAAGAAAGTAAAACAAAAAAGATGAAGAAGTTTCAAGAATTTTCTGTTTTCCAGGAAACAAAAATGGTCTGGTGCAGTTTTATCTCTTATATAATAACTTATCTTTCGAGACAACAAACACATAAATTCACTACTAAGAGACAACATACAAAAATGTCCACAACCACATGCATAGATTGACACGAACCTAAATTCTAACATAGAGTGAAGACAAACTAAAGTTCAGCAGAGCACACGACTAAGTTACTATAACGGTTCTTCCACATACACATGTGAGCACATGCTCCATCACCAACGTCAAAATGACATGACTCCATGGAAGTTTTCAAAATTTAAACCAATAAATCTATCTCCTACATGCTGTAATGTTCTTGTACAAACATCCATGTAATGGATGGGTTGGACTGTGTGTTACCAGCGTATCATGAAATGCATTCCTCTTTATTTCTTTTTTTTTTTTCCTTTTCTGTTTCCTTATATATTGAAACAAATAGTCGCTTTATATGAATGAATTTTTTCACAAAGCAATTGCAATATGTGATCCATGGGCACATTTATACAATTAATGTGAAAAAGGTACAAAAGGCCACAATTAATCGATATTGCATCATGTAGCAAAAATAATCAAGTTCAGTAAGTACAATTAATGTGAAGGCTCTTTTTAGGATATAAAATAAATGTAAGACTTACAGAATTCTGGGACGACATCAATGATATAAGAGCTGTGACAAAAGAAAATGGCTTCAGCGAAGATGACAAAACCATGGTAACAAATGGCGGATGTGGCATTAAATCCTGAAAGAACAACAAGAGTCAAGAAAGCACCCAAAAAAACAGCACTACATAAGTTCCTTTTTTAGGGGTACCACATAAGTCACTGCTCATCTCAGCAGAACTGTGACAAAAAATGAATCAGACATTAAATCACTTATTGTTGAAATCAATCGATGCGTGTAGCCACATAGATTGATGTTAAAGGTATTCACAATTGCTTATATATAAGGCCAATCAAATGGCATCAATGGTCCCTTAGTCTACTGAAAGGGATCACACCAAAAGTTCTAAATGCTAGAGGGAAAGGTAGTGCACTGTAAATGTCAGGTCTAGAGGCCCTTCACAAGCTTGTTGGGGGGAGGGAGGGGGGGCATGGCCCAGTTTAGTCGACGTGAAGCTCTGTCAGTGCTGAAGGGGTGAAGGTGAGGAGAGGCTGAAGTCATGTTCACAATCAAAGAGGATGTGCTGATGGTTGTCCACATCAGAGGCGAGGTGACGACAAAGTCATTGCTCCTTTAGGACTCGGATCTGGTAGTGAGGATTGGTGCTTTGCTGCCCCACCCATCGAGATCATGCGGTTCCTCCTCCCAGGCTCATGTATCAAGTGCTGCAACTAGGAGAGAGGTTGAGACCTGTGGCAGCTGCATCCACTCCGGCGCAGTGAACAGAGGAAGAAGAGATGCTGTGTGAGTCGCTGGTGTTGTAGTTCCAGCTGAATTGCATGGAGTACTCATTTTGGAGAAGAAAAGAACACAGCTTGGTGTCTAACAGAGTTATTGATCAGTGTATGATCCAGGCCATTGTTTTTTTAGAGTGGTAGATAGAGAAGACAGGGAACAAACTCCCCCCCCCCCCCCCCCCCCCCCCCCGCCAACCCAGAAAAAAAAAATGGTACAAGAGTAAACACCTTCAAATCTAGTGCCATGACAGAAAGTTCGCCTTTTTTAAAAATGATGCGAAGGTAATTATAAAATAAAACCATAGAGAAAAAAATACATCTCAAGAATCCATAGTCTTACCTCTGGTAAATTCAATAGCGTGTAATATATAAGATTGAGCCCACTACAAAGGACAAGTTGTATATCTTGGGTATCATTCAGGCTATGATAGTAGCTGTTACATGAGTGCTGAAAACATTTTAGGATTGTCACATAAACGGTCATAAAGCTAACAAATAAGCAAGAATACTCAAAGAGAGAACATCCTTACTTCCAGTAGTTGTGTTGACGTGGCCAAAATCCGCCAAAGTACATTGTGGACAGAAGAATCATACAATAAAATTTCCCAAATGATGCCACCAAGCTTTGATGAGAATGGTTTTACTTGAATACAGCTTTTAACCAATTCAAACACCTTGTCAAGCAGTTCAAATGCTATATTTAGTTTTAACAATTATGGACAGTTCCAACAAAAAAAGGAGCTCAATAAACACTTGAAATAATTTTAGAACAAAACTATTTGAAAGAAAATGATAATGAAACCAACAAGTTACCAAACTTCAGAGATGACTTTTGAGTCTAGTCAACAGAAAAACGGCTCAACTCAAAAAGTACCAAACCAATAATTCATCATATTGAGCAAATAGAAAATGGTAAACAAAAATAGAACTGTACCCTAAGGGTTATCTTCCAGCGACTACACTTCTTGTATTTCCAATTTATATGATTAACCATGATGTATTGAACCGTAAATACAATTAATGCCGATATCATATCATCAGCATCAGCTCCTTTCCGAAGAACCTGCATGGCGAAATCAAGCACTGGGAAAGTACAGCAATTGACATCAGGTCAGCATTGTACTAACACAATTAAAAACAAAAGGTAGAGTAATGCAAGTGAAGATCAAAAACTTCAGTGTCCTCCACTGACAGACCAAAAAAAGTCCAACAACATTTTTTTTTTTGGCTTACAATGCCATGAGCTCAACTCCGCCCATGTTATCTCAACATAGCTGGTCCCAAGCCCAGGAAAAGGAGGGGTAGTGATAGCACTGATGAGCTAGTAAATATAACTCGGCACTTGTGGAGATGAAACCCAGACGAATTACTTTTCACGTTATCTCATGTGGGTTCATCCCTAGCCTACCCTGACTTGGTTGGACTGTTTGTTTTTATTATTGTTGTTTTTAAATAACATGAGCTTGTTCCGTGAGATGTAGAAAAAAATAGAAATTCAGGATTCAGAAACTGGCACTGGCAAGTTGAGTGAGCAGCAGTTTTTCTCGAACAGCGAACCGCGCGTCATTTCATTAATAGTTGAAGCAAAGTTACAGGGGACCCCCAGGAAAAAAAAAAAAACACAATAGAAAAACTATACAGGAACCCCAGCCACTAGCTGGGCAACCTCGTAACGATTTACAAAACACTAAGCACCATTAGCAGGCTGCTCAAGCCATGAACACCAGCCATGCACGAGAGAGAGGCTTCATGCCCAACCGACTGGAACTAATCATGTTAAACCTGGATGTAACCTCTTGCAACCAACAGACATTATGATGGGCAGCATACGGTGCTCAAGACAGATTCTGCCAGTACCCCAGACCAGATTGATCCCCGTTAGAATTATATATAAAGACAACCATCAAAACCAGAATAAACGTGAATAGGTCAATAAGCATTTATTCTACCATGACAGGTCAAGCGTAACAGATCCACCTCGATTTGGTACAATCAATAGTTCATACAGAAATACTAATAGTTATCTAAACAAATGATAAAGAAGCTTAGAAGAAAAAGAATTTGTTTGAAGGGAACATGCCTGAAGCTGTAAGAGCAGAACAATCTCCGTGTTCCTCAGAGGTAGCAAAGAGCATTCTAGCCAATGGACCAGAAAGCAACCAATCACTGCAGAGGTAACAGCGCTGGTTATCTTTTGGGTGTTCAATTTCAACAACTGAAATAAACGTCCGGAAACAGAAAATAAACGTATAGACATTTGGGCTTTCCAAATTAATATATCAAGTACCATGTTGATAAGAGCATAATCTGCAAATATAAACATTTTGTTTCACATTTTATTTCGCTAGCAACTAGAGGTATGTACACAACAGTCATAGCTATCAACAAGCAACCCAACTAGTGAAAAAGAATACATCAGAGATGATGTCAGCTTGAGGTGTTCAAATTTACAGTGATCAATGCTCTGGGATTTGCTCTGAATTATTCGAACAAAAGAAACATACAAAGTTTACCTTGATAGACCCTTTAATTGTGAAGTGAAGATGTTGCATTCAAATGCCGCATTAAATACATGATCTGGAGCACTAAAAGAAACATCATAGCAACAGCTCGTTAATCAAAGTAATGTGAAACAATAAATTAAACAAAGACTTGATAGGAAGGATAGATCCACTGAGCAACAAAACAACATAAGTCATCTAATAACATGTAATCAAATTTAGTTGTTTGGGTTCCTATCAACATAATAAGCAAGCAACAAGTAACTTAACAACATGAATATCTAAGCACCCTTGTTGAACCATTTGCTATATATGTATTGATCTTTTGCACTACAATAAAAGCTGGCTTCCCTCAATTCCAAAAATATTGCAATGTCCTGAAGCACACACAACTATAATCCCAAATCGTTGCCACCAGTGCCAATAAGCATGCTTCGTTCCAATTGTTAATTTTCTTCAATTACAAATTTGAAGAAATGAACTTACCATTTGATCATTTCTGCTAGCAGGCCAACAGTTTTGGACAATATTTCAGCATTACTAACATCTTGCACATATTTAAAAATAGAATTGCAAAAAATTCTGGCAACATCAATCCTGAAAAAGATGAAGCATGTTATTTGCAATTGCAATTGCCTTACAAAGTACTATATTGAATACAAGCATGTCCAAAGCACTATACTGAATCTGAGCATGTCCAAAGCACTATATGGAATCTGAGTATTTGTTTCAAACCTGATATGTTTTTCAATCTGTCCTGTGTTCTTTGATGTTTGAACAGCCATCGACTTGTCAGCATGCAGCACAGCAAAGCACAGGTCCTACAGAAGAACGGGGATTTATGTTCAAGATTCAAAAAGAAACATATCAGGCAGAACGGTACAAGGTTTTATAATCGGAAAAGAGAAACAAATAGAAAGAATAAAGACTGAATAGGTCAAGATGATTAGTCAGAATAGCAATTAAAGATGCAGGCAACAGAACAAAGGTTCGGTACCTTGTTTGATGACACCATCCGATAAAGTAGGTCCATGATAACAGAGGCTTCCTCATAATTGCATGAATGGAGATCTTGTGCCAAAATTACGAGTAAAAGGAAAAAGCCAGAATGGGGGAACTAGCACAACAACATGGCCAATCTCAGAAAAATCATCCGGAAAAAAAAACTAATATAGTTTGAGCAGTAGAAGCAATCAACATTTTTCCACTTTCCAAAGTACAACTAGACATCAATATCATACACAGAAAGTAATGTTCCCCTTTTCATTATTGTAAGGTCTTCAGGGAAAAGGAGTTGAAGCGAAAGAAATAAACATATTCATAGAAAAATTATGAAACTTCATAAGGATTACAATGCATATGAAACATTACAACTTACAAGATTATTAGTTTACTCAGGCTTCCTGAAGCATCATATATTTGAAAACACAACAGGGATATAAACTAGTTCATAAAAACGATTAATTTCGCATAAGATGACAGCACCACAAGATACGAAACAAGTCTGTTGGTGGTCCGGGTTTGGTTCGCTATGTGAAATAAATGGTACTCTCTATTCTAACATGTATATTCCCATCCAAGACAATTTAAGGTAATATGAGTTTACTAAGAAAAACAACACATCCTGTTGATGTTTTCCATTTTCTGTATTTTTTCATGGATTAGGTTATTCAAATAGATGTACATGACGAAAACGGAAACAGTAATCTTTTTTTGTTCTTAATTTCCAAATTTTGATAAAAAACTGAAATACATTCCTATTACAACAATGATATGGACGGAAGTTATAGTCTCCTTGTGCTTTCACACCTTTTTTTTTCAATCCGATATTGTCAAACTATACCTCAAACGCTCTTATTTACATGAGTAATCCCTGATTTCCATGTACAACAAAATGAAAACATGCACTGTGAACTTTAAATTTATAGAAATATCAAAAAGAAAATACAGCTTACGAAGAATTATGGGTGGTGATACATAACAGAACAAATATTTAACAGCAACAAATAGAATTTCACCCCATATAGTTAAGCATAGCGCAAAAGGATGTAACAATAGGACTTCCTTGTTTTTTATGTAAAGCAACAGATAAAGAGTCTACTGGCTTGAACAAACAAGGATCCTCTAGAAACAAACGGAGTATGCATAACGGAGGACAAACATGCTTCCCCTACTGTATTTCCCTCAAAAAAAAAACAGTGGGCAAACATCCTTGAATATACTTTTTAAGAACTTACAAAATGAAATATGGTAGCACAAATAAGGTAGTTTACCTCCCAGCGAACTAATGCAGCATCCTCTTCAAGAACTTTCAAAATATAACCATGGCTTCCACTGGGAATTCTAATGCCTTCAATACCAGCAATACTAATTGGATGGTGATTTTCAATTTCATGAAAGTCATTCAAATTGTCAGAAAAACTAGCAGGAACCTTATACAATGTTGTAACACCATTCATTCTCTCAAGATAATTGTATCTGCAACACAAACCAAAAAATAAATACATCAGTAATTGTGAGTGACAAAGCAGTGAGACACAACAAATAAGTAGCACGAGCCTATAAAGCGCCCAATGAGTACAACAATATTGTATTGCTATTATTTAATCACGAAGTCATGCACTTTCACATCGATTTCTGTTGAAAGGTCACTAAAAACATTGTAACAAGGGAATAAATTGTTTCTGAAGACCATTCTGCACATTTTGCTCACCCAAGATGACTTGTATAAGGGTCTGTTAGGATAACTGACAATATCAGTAACTCTGAGTAAGTTTTACATCAAATAATATGTTTTATATCTTTTAACATCAAAAAGTCTTTTTATACGTTTATACTGATTGAAATAAGGGTATTAGAAATACCATGCTTGTGACGTAATACATTAAAATAGGTACATTATTGGAATAAGTTGGAATGTTTAATAAAATTTCGGAACATTAAAATAGGCACATTATAAAAATAAGCAAGATTTTCAAGATGTGCATATTCTTAACATATGATGCAAAAAACTCAAATATATGATGAATTGGTTAAAGAGCATCAAATTTTGCACAATAGATGTAGAATAAATAGACACAAGTAAAAACACGTACACGCATTGAGCAGGCCAGTTCCCATGGCAAACAGCTGATAAGAAGCGAATCAGTTCAGATATTTGGAAAGGATACTCCTTCTCCACCATATTAAGAACAGATCTGATTGGACCATCAACAAAGCTATCTTTATCCCAGAATTGCATACAGAGTGACTCCTGAAAAGTTAAGAGGATAAGATGATTCCTATTGTGATACACATGTATCATTCAGCACAAGTAGTAACAGTAATCATATTCAAACCTCTCCGGCGTAAACTTCACATATGATACTCAAAATCATGTCAAGAGAACTACCTTCTGTCTGTGGAGAAAAAAAAAAAGCAACCAAAAAGTTAGGCATATTTTTGTAGTTTTCCCCCTCAGTAGCAGTTCAATTTAAACGATCATAATGAACCAATAGATTCGATTTACCTGATAAGAGACCTCATATGAAGCAATGAATGCTGAAATAAATGCCCGCAATATACCCCGATAACCAGAAACAGGACCCTGAAATTAAGAATTTTGCATGAATTTGATGGAAACCTTCGCCAGTTAATAAAGAGATCTTACATGTAAATAATAGGTGCGTGAAGCAAAGACTACAGTTCATTTTCCATTTCTAAAAGCAGAAGCTAAAATATGCCCACTTGGGATTGAATAAAATGCTATTTCCATTATGCATGCAATTGGTCTTATTATCTATTGAAGTGAACATGTATCACATGAGAACATTTTGCACAATTTTCCCTCAAAAAATACATTTTGAACAATACTTGCAGAACTTCAGTGAACATTGATTGCAGAATTTCAAATTTTGACAAGTATTCCTATAGATATAAAGTAATTGACATTCAACCATTCATAAGTTCCCATTTCTATCTAGGGCCACAAGGGTTAAATCTATAACAGTGGGGCTACAGCGTCTACTATTTTCTCACTGAAATTTGATAATCCCAACTAACCAACATTTGCATGGGAATAATTAGATATGACTATTCAAGAGTCCAACACTACGAAGAAATATTACTTTCAGCAGCAGAAACTTAAAAAAACAACTACTAATTAAAGAACACTTACATCTGACTCCCTGAAAATGCTTGAGCAAAGAACTCCTAATATATAATTGAATGGTGCAAACTCGAAGGCCCGCTGGGCATAGGATGTATGATCAATTTCCTGGAAGCAGTCATAGCAATAAGATAAGCAGTATTTTGTGTGCTGTCACAATGTAAAATATAAGGTAGAATAACATCGTTACCAAGTTGGCATTACATCCTGGAAGAGACTGAACTAAACAAAGAAAAATGGCCCATGCCAGTATAAGTGGTCCTGATTCTACCATAGAAAATTCAGGCAATTTTGATATTTCAACATCCATCTCGAGAATATCACCAATAGAAAATGCAGAACACCCTCCACTGGGACAAAAATAGAGTAAAATGTAAGCGCCTGAGAAAGAGTTACCCCAAATGTTTCAGTACACTCAAATGCCACTGAATAAAAAACAAGGAAGTAGATTGTACCTGAAAGGAACTTCATCACGAATCATTAGAAGGAGATTTTCGAAGTCCAAAGTTTCAATAAGAACAAGAAGTAGCTGAGCTTTGGCATAATGAAATGAATTTTTTGCCTCAACAGACACAGCAAATTTCCCAACATCATAAGAACCACAGAGAATATCCTACAAAAGGATAAGTACTCATGAAATCAAAAAATTTATATAAAGTGAACATAAACTGGAAGTTTAATCACGTTTTTGTTAAAATACCTTAAAAATTGAACACAGACTTATCCACAGACCACCATTACATCTTGAGAAGTTATCATAAAAAGCGAGAAACAAAATGTCCAAAATCAAGTTAATTTCAATCAATGTTTCTTCCAGACATGATACTGTAAATGCTGCTTCCTACAAAATAGCCAAGTTACATCAGGCAATTGTATTAGCTGAGAAATATTTCTCATGATAAAACAAGAATGACAAGCAAGGGAATAATGCAGCCATGTGGCAGCACAGTGTGCCACATTTCACATAAGAAAAAAAAAACAAAGATGAAGAAACAATGGTTTCATACTGCAAAAGAACCTCTATGGGAACTGAATGTGCATATTAGTCCAGGCAAACAACGGTTTTGACGTACATGGAAAATTTGCATCGGAATATAGCTCCACCACATAGCAAAAGACACTTGGAAAATTAGCTACCAATCAGATTATTCAAAACTTTCTTAGTCAGCCACATGTATATTGGGTAGAGAAGACTAGTAATGCAGCTTGGCATGTAAGCAGCTAGGACTAGGTCAGGTCGATCTTTTCTTATAAACAGGCGCAAATGTTTGTATGTAACTTAATCAGGGCGTGAATGTGTATAGTTCTTCATACTCTTCTTCTATTAATACAATGATATGAAGCTCTCCTTCGTGTTCTAGAAAAGAAAAAACAGTTAAGTGGATATTTTTTCAGATGGAACTTGCACATCTGCCAATAAAATAGAGGTTGAATTCTAAAGGGGAATTTAAACTTTTGAGGCTGAATTCTAAAACTACACAGCATGGAGTTTTTCAAGAAGTTTATCAAGCAGTAAATAAATAGTCTCAAACTATCCATCTATGTAAAGCCATAGCAGAACTGAGCCATAGCAGAACTGGGCCATAACAAGTCAACATTCCACATGCCGATTTCGCTCAATTCTGATAGCCCAAACAAGCCAGGTTATAACATTAGCCAATATTAGGCTTCAAATGTATAACTGAATTGAAAATTCCAAGCATGTCAATCTCCAGCATTAACATTTCAGGCAAAAGTCCACTTTAGATGCATGTACTATTGAGTTGGCGCAGGTTACCACCGGTACTTCAAAACTGGTCATTTTTGGCACCTTACATTGAAAAACAGTTCAAATCACACCCTGAACAACCTTAAAAGTGGTCTTGACTGACATCACATATGGTTTAATACAGATTATTATTTTAAAATGCTAATTTTATTTTTCCAGTAATAAAAATAGAATTTTAGTTGTCAGAAATCTATTGAATTGCTGAGAATTAGCTGAGGATATTGTAAAAAATAGAATTTTAGTTGTCAGAAATTTATTTGACTTCCCTATTAATCTGGTGTTTATAGCAATTTTCGATTAATTGACAGGTGAAAAGTTGAACCAAGATTCTACCTAGGGTTTACTTATCCAAGCATATGCAGGAAATAAAAATTTTGGAGACATTTTGCTAATAGTTGGGAAATCTCAAGCATCAAGCTGGAGCGAAGAATATAACAATCTCCAATGTAATCAAAGTATCTTACTATATTTCCTTTACCAATAATTATTCAAACCGGTGGTGGCAATAGAGCCTTGCATAATAAACCAAGAGTAACTTAACAATTATTTATGACAAGATGAAAAAGAGTGGCAATGTTTCTTATAGTATTAATAAATTAGAACTAGATGCATAATATAGCAATACCGCTTTCACAGAAAATGCAGCTGAAAACGAATCTTCAATGATGGATATCAATTTCCGTTCTATCTCTTCATTAATCAATAGAGAAGCCTCTTCTCGAATGGCATCAGTAGCATCAGAACCATCATCTGTATGTGATGACAATGAAAGCATGAAAATGAAATGTATCAAATAGGCTAACAAACATGTCTTATTAAAGAAGAGCATGCCTATGTTAAACATTCATCTGTTCATTTTTCTTGATGGTTATCATCAAAATGTAAAGTAACTATAAGGTTTAGTCATACAAACATAAAATGCATACATGATAGGGTGACAGGTCATGAGCAAGAATGCATACATGCACAGCAAACTTTTTATATTTAAGAAATGACACTATTTTATAACATCAGATAATAATTGCTCTACTTAATAGCACTTGTTTCATACCAACATGCTAAACTTGAAAAGTAAAAAATATTACTTAAAAATAGTTTTTCATATATGAGTGGACAAAAAAACATCCTCATGGCTTAAAAACATTGATTATGAAAGGGTGGAACCAGTACTGAAACAAAAAGAGATTAAAAGATGTATAGAGAATCAATAAGTACTCCCTCCGTCCCAGAATACTTGGCATTCTAGCCTCACCCAGTTTTCCCAAAATACTTCTCACTTCCCGAGACACCTTTCTCTCTTCCCAATACACCTCTATCTCTATCTCTCTCCTCGTTTCCTGCACACCTACTTTATTCTCCTCTTCTTAATCTCCGTACCCAAAGCTAGGATGCCAACTATATTGGGACGGAGGGAGTAAAAAACAAAATTGCACTGTTATAATGTAATTCTCTCTCTTTGTTTCTCAAATACGCATGAGAGCTATGCATATTTATATTGAACAGACAAAGATGGGCCGACAAGTACAGACATACAACATATGAGGGTATCCAGCCACACACACCCCATGGAACTACAGACTGGCTACAATGATATCATGAAAATGCAAATTTAAACAAAATGTATATTGAAAAACACTGAAACCTTACTGGCATGAACAAAGATTCTTCTAATGCATTTCAGTAAGCATTGACGCTCCAGGTAATATTGTACAGATACCTTCAAAAGAGATGAGCAAAGTTATTCAAAACGATCTTGGCCATGTCATGTTAAAAATCAAAACTACACGGAAAAAATAAATATGAAGGCAAGGTAACAAATTACTAGCAACTCCTGTATTCCCATCATGCACAATATTTGTTTCAACTCTACTATGGACAAGAGTCAGTTGAGTATACATAATGCAGCTTATGGTAATGGGGCATTTGCATAACTGACCCTCTTCTGGAGGCCAATTGCACGTCTGGCCTCGTTTTTTAGGGTTTGCATATTTGACCCTCTTTTTGCAAAATGAAGCATGCACTTGACCCTATTCTGTTTGTGGCTTTTAACAGTGTTAAGTTCGTGATAAAAAGACCTTCATACCCTTTGCACGATTGACCCTATTTTGTAATTGCTTATGCATGAATGACCCTGCTTTCTAATGTCACAAGCATAAATGATCCTAATTTCTGAACCATATTTTAACACTCAATCTGGTTGAAATTTAAATTTTTGAAAGTAATTTTGGTGACAATTTGACTAAACTTTTTAACCCCGACCAAAGATGATTCTAGTCAAAGTGGAACTCATAATTTCCAGAGAGGAGAAATAACAAAATGGAGCTCATAATGTCAGAATAATTAGCTGGGGTCGGAGAGGAACAATGTGATCCATAGTTAAATTAATCAACTGTTCGGAAGTTCTTTCATTGACAATCAGTGATGTGACCTAGCATACTTACACAATGCGACCAGTCAAAATCATTAACAAGCCCAACCCCGACCAAAGATTATTCTAATCAGAGCCCGAGCAAGATAGCAAGGTCGGTGGCGATGTGCAGCTCATGCGAGCGCCAGATCCAGTCGTCGGCGGTTTCGACGTCAGGCTGGCCGTGCGCCGCACCCGCAAGATGCCCTGAATCAGCCCATGATGGTCCTACACGACGTGCCCCAGCGCTGGCCTGCTCCCGCAAGTCGCGCCCGAGCAGCTTTGCACCGCAGCCCAGCGCACCCCAGTCAGTGTCGCGCCTCGCCAGACCCAGCCTCGCGTCGCCACCTCCCTCCTCCAAGCCACGCCAGGGACGGGCCATGCAGAGTAGCTGCTCCCCGCGCAGCCTCCTTGTTGTGCACCTCGTCACGCCCCAAGCCGCGCCATCAGTAGGCTAGAGTTAGGGTTGGGGCGGCAACAGGGGAAAGGAACGAACAGAGAGAGGTGACGAGAACGAATAGAGGAGAGAGAGAGAGAGAGAGGGCCAAGGGAAGAGAGTAAGAGAGGGTAATATGGTCATTTTCATTGCCCCTTCATTATCCACTTCTTTCTTTTATTTTTTTTAATTGCTCGAAATTGGCTGCTGCTAACAGAGTTAGAAAAGAGGATCAGAGAAAAGGTTCATTTTGAAAAAAAGGGCCAAATAGGCAAACCCTAAAAAACGAAGCCAGATGTACAATTGGCTTCTAGAAGAGGGTCAGTTATGCAATTGCCCCTATGGTAATATGGTATGCCTTCTCAGTTGTAGAGGAAACAGATAGCATTTCAAAAAGCATAAGTAATTAAGTCTATCTTTATGTGATACAAAAGATATTTTTTATGGACACTGTAGGTACTAAAGTCGGAGACTGCAGACTTCAATCACTAGATTACCTTAAATCATTGAATTATTTTCAGGTGCACATTGTTCGTAATACCTAACCGCCTGGGATGCAGGAGAGTGCCCAGCAGCACATGATAACGAATTATTATATGCAGTTTACAAATAACTTCAAAAATCTATCATGCATACATCTGACAATTGTGCAGTCAAAGTGAACAAAAACGAGGATTGAAATGATATGACAATTTGCAAATGTATACACTACAAAAAAAAAATAGACTCGTGTATTAACCTTCTAGTTTCTACAATCAACAAAAGTATAGAACAGAGAGTCCACAAGTCACATTTTTTTTAGAACAGACATCTAACAAAAATATACCAGACGAAGAAATTCGTGAGCATCAGCATCATGGACTTCTGAAGACCTCTTGACCAGAATGTATGATTGCACCTCATCCAAGTTCTGAGGAAGGGAAAGTTACTTTTAGCAGCAGCATTTTTCGTTTGAATAGAAAAAAAAATGTTATTGCTAGTAAAAGAACATCACAAGATTACAGCAAACAAGAGACATTACCAATAATGGCATCAGACCAATACTTATTTTCAAAACACAAAAGCAAAAGAAGTGTGACATTATATTTCGGCCAAAAATTAGAAACATAACATATTGTTGTCACTGTGTTGTGTACGATGTCGTCAACATTTTGAGAAAACTCCGATGTGACTAACCGGTTTAAAGAAGAAATTGCAAGAAAATCAGGTAGTCAGATATAGAATGCACAACTATATCTGCCAGTGCTAAGAACTAAAAATGAATAAGAATGTAAATACAATATCAGCCACACGCATGAAACTGTATGTAACAGAGTAAGGCAAATTAGAGTTTGCTAAGTATGATGAAAAGTAGGTGTTAAATTTAAATAGCCAAGAATCATTGGAAGGATGTCAGTGAGTTCTAGTGAAAATCCAAGACATCCAAAAAGACCAAAACTGGTGGCCACAATAAGATATAAAATATAGGATTTCAAAAGGGAATTTTGTAAGAAACCACACGTCAAGTGAGAGTGATGTGTCCAGTTGTACATAATTCCTACGAGTATATGTGTTCCAAATGGAAACTTAATATTTTGCACTTAATCATGATTCTATTAACTATTAAGTTGGTGGGTCTCCCAATAATAATGCTAAATATGGATAACTTTAACACTGCAAAAGTTTGCTAAAACCAGTCAACTAAAGCACGCTGCCTGATTTCTGCTCCAAAATTCAAATCACTGAAGACTAATTTGAGGTTTCATAGAAAGAAGGCTTATATTAGTCATCAGTCAAAGACTATCAACTACCAGCAAAGTTCGAACTCCATTTGAAAACAACTTGCTGGATACATCCAAGTTATTTCAATCACAGAAACAAATCAATGTATGTCAGAGACTCTGTTTTGTTCACAGAACATAGTAAGTCAATACTTGACAGAACAGAGCCGTAACCAACCACAGCAGAGCTCTAAGTAGATGAAAATGAGAAATCCTAGTACTGCTTTTTACTCAAAATTTGAGCAGCTCCTCACAACCTCAAGAACTAGAAACATTGTAGGGATCCAAATAGTTTCACTGCTACATACAGTTTGAGTCAAATGTTTCAGCATTTGCAAAATTTGAATTGGCGAACATACCAGCTGAGACTATATGATTAAGCTCGTCCAAAATGTGGGCCAGGGAAAGCAAAATTACCAGGCACTTGCTAACATTAAGCGTGGCCTCCTTGAGCTCCGGCTTGATGGCGAGGCGGTGCTCCCCTACAGATACCTCACTGGCGTCCAGCGCGCTCCTAGAAGCCTCGTTAGGCTTCCTGAACATGGAAACGGACCCGTGAAGCCACGCGTGGTGGCTTTTGATCCGCTTGGCCTGCAGAACCGGGAGACAACGGTTACAGCCGCAGGGGTTTGGGGACGAGTTAGCAGGAGATGGGGGAGGAAAGGATCTTACGAGGGCGTCCGGGACGGGGCTGGCGGCGGCGCGGTCGAGGTCATCGGAGAGGGCGACGAAGGAGTCCCACCAGAGTGAGGCGGACACGGTCTTTTTGGTGCCTGTTGCGACGGCAGCGGGGGTCGGGGTGGTGCTGGTGCTCGCGGTGGCGGTGGCGGTGGCGACTGCGGCGGAGGTCGAGGTGGCGGCCCCGCCGCTCGCCATCGGAGTTGAGGGGCGGTGGCACCGAAACCCTAGGCAAGACGAGCAGGCGAGGGAATGGACTATGGAGAGGTGCCGCGGTAAGAGCCGCAGGGGAGAAGGATTTGAGCAAGGAGAGAGGTTTTTTCTGTGTTGGGGTCCTTGGGGGGGCCGCTCGGGGAGGAAGGGGAAATTTTGCAAGGGTTTAGGCGCAGGTGGCTTTGGGCAATTGGGCCTCGTGGGCTTCCTCTGCCTCGTTGCCTTTTTCTTTTGGAGCATTTGTTGCACAGTTAAGGCCAGCAAACTTCTGATCTGACTTGGACCTGTTTGTTTGGGTTGGAGCTTTTGAGTTTTTAGAAAAGTTGGCTGTTTGAGTAGCTGAAAAATTGTATGTTAGATTTATAATATTGGCTTTTGTAATATATATTAAGCTTTTCAGCATGCCAAAAGTCAGAAAAGCATCTTTCAGTAAACTTTTCAGCTTTTAGTTCATTTCATCAGAAGTCAGCTTTTCAGCACTCCAAAAACCAGATCAGAAGTTTGCTTATAATGTGACAAGAAATTAAATATTGGAGAGATTTTTTAAGCTCCAACTCCAAATACGGGAAAAATGCAAGAGTATATTTAGGCTCTGTTTGTTTCAGCTTTTCATATGTGACAGAATCATACTATGCATTGTGTAAGAGAGGTTTGACTCGCTGTAAGCTGAATCATACTATGCATTGTGTAAGAGAGGTTTGACTCGCTGTAAGCTCTGCTCGAGTGCTAGTGCATGTTCGACCCGCAGAACTGGTTCGTTCCAGGCCCAAGAAGCCTACCTTTCAACGAGGCTCACAAAACAAACTGTGCAACCCATTAGAAACAGGTGCTGCTGGCCTGGGCGTGGTGATCAGGGACTCGACAGGGAAAGCTAATGTTTCCGATGAGAGGATGAGAGGGAACCGGCGATTGCGGATCGCCCCAGTGGGCGAGATTCGCCGCCGGTGGGCGAGTGTGCTGGTGGCGGAGCAAGATGCTCTCGCCGGCGCTGAGGAGGAAGGTGATCGAGCAGACGCGGCGATTCTCCATGGTAGGGAGGAAAGCGATGAAGACGATGATGTCAACTGGTCGACGCCGAATGAAGCCTCACGAGAAAACGCAGATCCTCTTCTTGGACTTCGGTCTGGAGGATCTGCATCTCGGTTCTGGGCTGGCGACGAAGATCAGTCAACATCAGTGTCAACGCCCGCGTCCGCGTCCATGGGGCTCCCCTTCGACGCCCCCTAGCCCACCACGTCGCTCTCTCCCCTGCCGCCGCCAGAGTCTAATCGCCGAAATAATCCGTGCGACGGCGAGGACGGC
Organism: Eragrostis curvula; assembly: GCA_007726485.1. Taxonomy (NCBI): domain Eukaryota; kingdom Viridiplantae; phylum Streptophyta; class Magnoliopsida; order Poales; family Poaceae; genus Eragrostis; species Eragrostis curvula. The sequence goes on from CM017439.1 coordinate 32,622,028, forward strand.
GGCGGCGGGGCAATCGATCTTTTTCTTTCCCTCCTCCTTACCCATCTGCTGGTGATTTGAGGAGGCATGCATGCCTATCTTCAGTTCCATGTCACCTGAGACGAGCGGCACGGATCGACGGCCTGCTGCCGGCGAGTAGCGCGCAGCGCCGCAATCTGTCGCGTGAAAGTGCGCGGCACAGCAATCTTCGGCATGGAGGCGCACAACGCGGATGTAACCGTTATTGATCTGCATATGTATCCGCGGTGATCTGCAGTGTGCCGTGCTTGAAACAGGGAGTGCGGCGGTGTGATGATGAATGTTTCGAGGTATGTCCACGGTAACAGGATCCGGATGCAAGAGCTGCGGTGTTCATCCCACGTACGTCTGGTTTCACAATGGCTAGTGCATTGCACAAGGCAGCATCCCATATGCATGTCACTAGGCTTGAATCTCCCCATGTATGATCCAATTCAGTGCCCGATGCTGCTGTTGCATATTCTCAGTCTATTTGGGTTTGATGAGGTGTGGCAATGACGCTCAATGATGGCAAATTGGATTCGTGTGGGGATGGTCTGCAGGTTTTGATGGTGGAGGCCCTTATCTGTACGCAGATTTTCTTCTGGGGCTAATGTGCAGGGAATGTTGTCGCTTGGCCTGGCGCTTTGGCTTGGCAACATTAAAGACGTAGTATGATGATCTGGCTGGACAAAGCTTGAAGGTGGTTGTGGGCTGAAGATGGCGTAGTCGAGGGACACGCATATCATCGTTGGTGCCTTCGGATGCTCCCATTGATCTAGTGGTAGGGGCTTTCCTTTTTCTTTTCCAGTGTGCTCTTTTTTCCTGAGCCTATGTGCTATTGGGAATGGAGCATCTGTCTTTATCCTTCCTTTTCTTTAATCGTGCAGATGTCCTGCCCTTTTCCTCACGCTTTGACACGTTGCAATCCTAGCTGCTCGACACGTTGGCCACCTCCTGTAGTTTCTACAGTTCCAACATTGCCTGCACCGTCCGATCTCCATCCGTCAGTCCGCTACTCATTGCTTCGGTGGTCGGCATTCGGGAAGGGTCGAGCAGGCCCAGTCTCCCGCCTATCCCGTCGTCCTCAGCTCGACCACCGGCCCGGCGGCGATGGCACACGGACGGCGGCGACGCTGCTCAATTGCCGGCGCGGCGGCTTGCGCGATGTTGGTCCACCAAATCTTCCTTCCGAACCTGCCTACGCTCCCAGGACTCCGCGACTTCCTTCCCAACCTGGTCCCCCAAATTTTCCTTCCAATGGAAACCGCAGTGCGCTGCACATCTGCATTCTGCAGTCGGGGAGCCGGCCAGGGAGGTCATTGACCACCTCTACGAGTGTAGGCCATCTTCCTTCACTGGTGCCCATCCCCTCTCCCTTTACAGTTCTCTCACGATTTGCAATGTCTTCCTTACATTTTCCCCTTGAATGTATTTCTGTTTGCGTACTTACCGAATCGTTCCTGCTGGCAGCGTGATTTAGGATTCCGTTTCTATCCTAACAATGCCAGATTATAGTTTTCTTCAACGATACTAATCTGTTTGTCTTGGAAACCCTAGCTATTTCGATTAGTTTTCTTACAATCTGTTTATTACGATGTACATGAAAAAATTATTCTTTGTTTATGACTGACTGTTATGTGCAAATCACCTAGGCACCTAAGCTGATAAGTTTATGAGGGTTAGGGAACTGAGATAGTTTAATTCTCTACCTATTGAAACTTTAAAACAGCACAGGCAAATGCGTTTCCCAGAGAATAAATTGCATCCTATGTTTCAAGAATTAAAGAATGTATTGTTCTGACATGTTGTTTACCTGTTCAATTAGTTCTCTAATAACCTGAGTATTAATGTCGATGAAGAAATTGTTAATGATATTCATAATGACTAACAGCTATGTCGAGGTCCCCCGACAGTCAGGCACCGATTGATACTTTTTGGGAATTTTGCTAATTTTTGGTTCTCCACCTATTTAAAAATTTAAATGACTCAGGTAAATGCAGACATGGAGTGTGCTGAGCTTTGTCAACAGGAGACTACAGAAACTAAATGACCGAGGCAAACCATCTTCAAGGGAGGTTAAAAACTATGAGCTCATGCTTCAATTGCAACAGGGCTTCAGGTATTTTTTTTGTTTAAGCTTCTCTCTGCTGAAACGCTGGCATCGTGATCTGGGTTCCAAAGACATTTTGGAATTTGGGTTATTTACAGTCCCGGTAACTCGATGATTTTCTCACTTCCTCCCCAAATCTGAGCGCAGTCATAGCCACTGATGCCTTCAAGCATCTAAACAAAAACTGTCCTGCAATTACAGAGGAATCTTATGCTTTTATTAGTTTATTTCATGATTCTGGCTTCAAGCATCTAAACTGAAGCTATACTGCAATTGCAGAGGAATGTGTCGTTTTATTTTTTTATTTCATCTTCGCAACTCTGGCAATAAATCATGAATGATTTTCTGTTCGCTTGAGCTTTTAATGGAATGTGACCTGAAACCAGAATCAATCATTAATTATCGTTACTGCTTCTCTGAACTATTAATCCATGAGAAATTTGGATATGACTGTATCAAATAGCTGATGTTTTGAACCATGTACCTTGCAGCTGCCTGTTGTTTCGATTGAGCTCATTTTCAAGCTTGCTTCTCTGATGCTCTGCCCAAAGTGCTCTTCTGACCATTCAACTGTTTGTAAAGCCTCAAATGTAGTGTTAAATGAAGCCTTACCTTAGTTTATACAAGTATTTATGATACTCTGCCTAATGCATTTTTCGGGCAATTCAACAATTGGGGAAACCTCAAGTATAGTGTTAATAACATGATTTAGTGACGATTACAATTTATCTCCTTTGTTCTTTTAGTTAATTTATATTTCTATGAAGTTTCACTGCAACTAACTGATTTTTCTAATTGATTTGTGTCAAATAAAATGTATTTTTGGTCATCTGTAGATAGATGCAGTTATTTGTTGGATACCATTTTTACTCCATGTTTTGTTTTCTTTGGCCTCAGGTTTAGAACTTGCCATAAAATACATTCGGTTATCTATATATATCAAAAACCTGTGTAGATCTCATAGTTAGTGAAGTAAGATGCTTATGCTCAAGACTGTTTCCGGATGATAACAACTAAACTCACTCAAACTTCTAAAGCATGAAACTACTTCTGTACGATTCCAGATGATAACAACTGAACCCACTGAAACTGCTAGAGCATACAACCGTTCTGTAAACAAAGTCAGCTGAAAGCATAGATATTTGGCATTACCAGTTGTATTACTGCAACAGTTCCCTGTTTTAGAATGTTCACAAACCATTTTTTTAAAGACAAATGGTAAGAAATCAAATTATTAGCAAAACTTTTAATATTTCACTGACCTACCATATGGTGAGTGGTGACTTTTTCTAAAGGTACGTCTGCCTCCGTCTCAGCTATGGTGGCTGTCTTTGGAATCTGCTCAGAACAGTCTGCAATTTCCTAATACTCGATAGATTGATATCGGATCTAGGGATCTAGCATGGTTCTGGGTTGATTGCTCTGTCAGCTTTGCTTATCTCTAATTTGTATATCCTAGACAATGAGGGCAACAACCTGATATTACATATTTAGCATGTTGTATTATTAGTTATATATAATGACTCCCCATCTTGGATTAGTAGACATTATGATTGAGGTTTACGGTTTGGTAATGCACACCAGGTTTACAGTCATTCATTTTTACTAAGAATAGGTTTGAAAAAAAAGGCATTACCATATCTTTATAATGGATCCTTCGATTATAGTAACCAGTCTATTATCGTCATGCAGCTGATGTGTGTTTCCAGGTCCATAAAATTCAATACACTCTTCAAACCAAACATCATATTCCTGCTTCAATGATATATACTATATTCTTTTCATACATGTGTGTGTGTGTGTGATCCACTATGTAACTGGGTCAAATTAATGTTGGTCTTGACAACACTATGTGTACATATATATATATTATAATAAACGATGTCATGTGTACATATATATATTAAAATAAAAGACTGGCTTCCATGTATTTTTTTAATTACCCGAATAGGTACGATTGAAGAATAAATACATATTGTCGCGCTTTAATGCAAAATGGCTATTTCTATGTCTGAGACATTTTGCACACCGGATTTTTACGCATTTCTATTATCCCGCGGCAACGCGCGGGGTGTCTCCTAGTGTAATAATCATAGCTATATGCATCGTTTTGATGCAGAGGCTGGAATATCAATATATTCCCGCTTCTAAAAAAAATCAGTGTCGCGGACGAGCCGTTGGCTCAGTGGTAAAGCTGGCTGTTGCCAGCCCGCCCGCCCGGGTTCGATCCCTAGGACCGACGGGTGCCGCACCGGCGCTTTTCACCCAAAAAAATTCCCTCGCTCCTCCCCACTCAAAGCACAGGCATTAGAAGGCTGAACCGATCTCACACGGTTAAAGGCCCCTGTGTAAGGGTGGGGAGAGGGGTTCGGGAATTTTCTCGATATGCGTGAAAAGATCTTCTTCTATCAAACAATGCCCAGAGGGTGGCTTACCCTCCGCAGGTCGAGTTTTTAAAAAAATCAGTGTCAACGCCGGACTCACCCACAGTGGAATCCATGGTAAGACAAGTTCAATTAGCAGGTTTTACAGCCCAGCAGTTACAGGAGGTCGACGCGATGATGGATGATCTAGTCATCAGTGCAAAAGCGACGGCAATCTCTACTCCGGCGTCCATGGATTAGGAGGCCACTCTTGCACGGAAAATCATTAACGTTTTGGTGCAGGGGCGGAGAAATAAGGCAGTGGGGGGATCATGGAAGGGTCCGCTCCCACCTGCACGAAAATCACCACCGCTAACACTTGGTGACATTCCAATTAAGGAGAAGAGCAGTGTGGGTGGAGATCGTCGCCGGAGCATCATCGCCGGCAGTCCAGAGGTAGGAGAAGCTTTTCGAATTTCAAAAGCCGATCCGGGTTCAATGGCTGGATCAAAGGTGGGCCGAGCTGGGCCAGAAAAGGAAGTGACAATCTGGACGAGTTCGTCTTGGACTCGGTACAGGCACAATGCTTTGGGTCGGCTACTGTCTCGTAGAGGAAAACTCCCTGTTTGTTATCGACAGAAACACATCACACAAAACCTACAGTCTTCCGACGGCGGCGATCATCGTACCTACGCGGCTGTTGTTCGTGGGAAGGCGATGGAGGGTGGTGGTGCTCATGGCGCAGGTGGTTTCCATGGAGGTAACAACAACGGTTTTCCTGGTCCTTTTGCCGGTGGAGGAGGCGGCGGGGGTCCTTTCCCAGGAGGATTCCATGGCGATGGCCAAGGTCAAGGTCCAGGATGGGGAGGCCCGGCGCAGGGACAACACATGGCTTTAGGAGGAGGGCAGCCGATGGGACATGGTGGCCACAACATGCAGATGCAAGGCGGTCCTTTGTGGAACAATCTTGGACAGCATCAAGGTGGATCGTTCAATGGCAGCGGCGGGTTCGGAGGCAATCAGAGGGGGGGTAATGTAGGATTCATGCCACAACACCCACCCAATGGATTCCAGTTCCAGCCGCCAACTGGTGGTTTCCATGATGGTGTTGCACAGGGGTTTGGAGGCAATTCAGGAGCATCTAACAATGGCATGAATAGGTTCGATCCCGGGTACGGAGCTCCTAATCATGGGCCTGGTCGTGGGGGACCGCGTCAGCGTGGTAGAGGCAGAGGTAGCCGGGGTGGAAGAAATCAAGGAGGGCGCGGTGGACGCAATGGTGTAGCTGACAACACTGGTGGCAGAGGGCAAACTCAAGGTAACATGCAGGCACCTGTTGTTCCCAATGCAAAGGTCCCAACCGGCCCTTCTCCTGCTACAGAGGCAACAGCAGCAGCGCTACCGAAAGTCCTGGCGCAACCGAAACAACCAGTGCCTTCACATGTTCGACCGAGAGATGCGGTTGTGCTCAAAACTGCACATACTCCTGATAGTTTATCGCAGTTTGAACAAGGCCAAACGAGTAAATCGCAGAATGATGATGTGGATACTCTCATGGAGAATGATGGTGAACCGATCATGGATACAACAGCCATAGCTGAGGTTGGGAAAAATAGAGATAAAGAAAAATGGTGCTTCCGTTGCTGTACAAGGGGACATGTTAAAGAAGAGTGTAATACTGAATTGTTCTGTGTTATCTGTGAGAGTGATGAGCATGTGGCAGCCAAGTGTCCTATGAAGAGAAAACCTCGCCCGATGGCCTATGCAGTGGGTTACGCAGTGGATAATTTGGGATTCTACCACATTCCTCATGGCCCTTTTCTGACATCGAAGAAGGACGGTATTACAGCTCTGATCAAAGTTGTCGGTGGAGAGTTGAAAGAAGAAGAATTAGTTGGGCATATAAAGAGACTAGTACCTGGAAAGTTTGAGTGAGATGTGCAAATGCATGCTCCAAATACTTGGATTGCACCTTTTCCATCAAAGGCTGCATTGAAACGTACTATAAATTTCAGTTCAGCTGACCTCAAGGATTGTAAATCGCTGAAGTTTGAAATGTTCGAGGAGCAGGAGAACTTTGGTGAGGAGATGCCATTTATTTGGATGAAAGTGCTTAATCTCCCACAAGTGCTTAGAACTTATGAGGTCATTTGGGCAGTAAGGACGATGTTCGGCGCAACCCAGCGGGTGGACATAAAAACAACTAGAAAGAACACTTTTGGCCGGTTCAAGATTGCTTGCCTCGACCCAAAAATCGTTCCAACACAGATGGACGTAGTCATTGGTACAAGATTCTTTGAGCTTCAATTTGAGATTGAACCCTTTGAGGACAATGTAGCTACACCACTTGCTGTGAAGAGGAATGGTAATAATGGTAACGATGGAGCAAGCAAGGAAAAAGAGGACATACCAGACAAGAGTAAGAAGCAAAAGAGTGATCAGTCTTCTAATTCCAATGTGGAACCGCAGAAAGAAGGTGATGCTTCCAAGGATACCATGCAAGAAGGTGAAGACACTGATATGGAAAATGATGACCTTCTAGATGAGGAATGGATAGTTCAGGAACATGAAAATGGAGAAGTCTCGGTGCTTGGCTGCAATACACAAACCGAAGTGTCTGACGGTAACACTAATCTAGGTGCTGAAGCTAATGGCCTGGGTTTAGGATCATGTGGTCTTTCAGTGCACACTCGGGTTTTGGGTGAAGGGGCAGCGGGAACTGAAGAACTGCGTGACATTGCCGACATCGCCGCATATGCACCGGTGACGGGTGTAGCGACTGAGACTGTTCCGGGGTCGCGCGCTGAGGAAGCGCTACTGATCCAGGGATCCGACGGCATTGCCGCTCTGTCGAACGGAGCGGAGATGGATAGCAGCGAGGATGGCGTGCTCCTGGGGAAGGAGGCCTTAGGGATACAAGCTGGTGGGGCTGGAGCTGACGGGGTCGGGGAACAACAGGCTCGAGGGCCAGTTGCAAACCCACCTGCGTCGGCTCTGGCTGTAACTAATGGTGGCTTCATGGACGGTGTGACGGCTGATGGGGCGCTGGCAGTGGAGACTCCTATTGCGACTGCTAACCTGACGGATCCTTCTTTAGCTCTGGGCCCTCTACTTGAGATGGCTTTGAACAAGCTTAAGGATCCAAAAGGAAAAGCACCAGTAGTGGCAGATGGAGATGGTGCTATGGACGAGTTGGCTACACCGACAATGTCCATTATGCAGACCAATGCTCATTCTCCACAGTTAAGGAGGAGTTTACGCAGGCAGCACACGGTTGATGAGGACTCGATTGAACGCGCATCGAGGTTGGTGGCTATTAAAAATTTGGAAGCAACTGAAGGTAATTTTTATGAAAATTCAATTCTTTCTTTTTCGGATGAGCACATGGCAGACAACATTAAGAATATAGGTATATCATGTGGTAGTGAGATACATCATATTCAGTCATCTGTGTGGCTTGTTAAGAATATAGAGAAAGACAGATTTAAAATTACTACAGTAAAAAATAATGAGGATAGCCTTGTAGATGTAGAGGATTCTGATTGTGAGATTGACCATTTGGCTCTAGGTAACCTTTGTGGGGACCTTACAGAAGAGCTAATGGATGATAATAGTCAGGAACCTATTGTTAATTCAGTTTTCCATAAGAAGAATAGTAAGAAAGTAGATAAAGCAAAGTCATCCCGTAGAGGACAAGCTACCAAAAAGAAAATTGTGTTCAAATGAGAGGATTTTTTTTGGAACAGCAGAGGTCTTCGGGACTTGGCTAAATCTAATTTCTTGCATGATACTTCTCTTGAAAAGGATCTAGATTTTATTGCCTTACTCAAAACTCAGAGAAGGAGTTATTCAGATGAAAATCTAAACAAATTCTGTGATGGTAGAGAGTTCTTTTGGCATTGGATCCCGCCAAGAGGTAGATCGGGTGGTATTCTTTTCTGTAGAGAATGTAAATGTAGGAGAGTTCTTTGTGAAAGTTCACTTGAAAAACAAATGCGATGGCTTTCAATGGGTTCTAATGGCTGTATATGGTGCGGCTCAACCCGAACATAAGGATCGCTTTTTAGCAGAGTTTGTGAACACTTGTAGCATGGAAACTTTTCCTTTAATGGTTGGAGGGGATTTTAATATAATTAGAAATCCAACAGAGAAGAATAATGACAGATATGATAGTAGATGGCCCTTGCTTTTTAATGCTTGTATTGAAACTATGAATCTGAGGGAGCTTGATTTATCTAGGCGTAAATTTACTTGGGCCAGTTCTTCTAGTGTTCCTACTTATGAAAAACTAGATAGAATTTTAGTTAGCACGAATTGGGAGCAAAAGTTTCCACTTTCTACAGTGGAAGCCCTCACAAGAGAGATTTCTGGACCATACTCCATTACTTTTGGACAGTGGATGTGCATCTCATAGAGGCAACAACCCTTTATTCAAATTTGAATTGGGATGGCTTACTAGAGATGGTTTCCATGAAATGGTAACTAGAGTATGGAAGAAAGAAACTAGAGGGTCCACACCATTGCAGAAGTGGCAAAATAAAATTAGAATGCTCCGTAAATACCTGAAGGGATGGGCAAGGAACTTAGTAGGAGAAAACAGAAATAAAAAAAAGTTTTTGTTACATCATTTAGACGTACTAGATAGAAAATCAGAAGTTATGTTACTAACATCGCAAGAGTTGGAATATAAACATTATCTATCTGCTGAATTAAGAAAGTTGTTAAGAGAGGAGGAGTTGTACTGGCTCCAACGTTCCAAGGCAACTATGCTATTAAAAGGGGATGACAATATGAAATATTTTCAACTCTTGGCGAATGGTAGGTATCGTAAACTAGAATTTATCAGTTAGAACAGGACGAGGGAGTCATAGTTGGAGATGAGAACCTAAAAACTTACATTACTAATTTTTATAAGAATCTTTTTGGGGCACCGGAGAATAATTCTTTTCAATTAGATGAGACACAGAGAGAAGATATTCCTCAGATCTCTAATATTGAGAATGAGATTCTATCAGCTGCTTTTACTGAAAATGAGATTAGAGAAGCAATTTTCCAGATGGAACATAACAAAGCGCCAGGACCAGATGGTTTCCCTGCAGAGTTCTATCAGAACTTCTGGGAGCTAATCAAATCTGATCTTTTAGCGCTTTTCGATGAATTCCAAAAAGGAAATTTACCACTTCACAGTCTCAATTTTGGGGTAATTACTTTATTACCTAAAAAGGCAGAAGCTACAAAGATTCAACAATATAGGCCTATTTGCTTACTGAATCTAAGTTTTAAATTTTTTACAAAGGTTCTCACCAATCGTATCATAGTAATAGCTCATAAAGTAATTAGACCGTCTCAAACCGCCTTCTTACCAGGTAGATATATTTTAGAAGGTGTAGTTGTTCTTCACGAGATGGTACATGAAATGCATAGAAAAAAAAAGAGCGGGGTTATTCTTAAACTAGATTTCGAAAAGGCATATGACAAGGTAAAATGGCCTTTTCTTCAACAGGTATTGAGAATGAAAGGCTTTTCACCGAGTTTTTGTGCTTGGATTGAGAAAGTTTTTGTGCTTGGATTGAGAAAGTAACCTCCAGAGCTAGTGTAGGAATTAAAGTAAATAACGATGTAGGTCATTATTTTCAAACTAAGAAAGGAGTAAGACAAGGAGACCCTCTATCTCCAATTTTGTTTAACATAGTTGTAGACATGTTGGCCATTCTTATAGCACGGGCAAAAGATAATGGTCAAATTAGAGGAGTAGTACCACACCTAGTTGACGATGGTTTATCAATTTTACAATATGCTGACGATACTATCTTATTTATGGAAAATGATTTGGAAGAGGCCAAAAATATGAAGCTCTTGCTATGTGCTTTTGAGCAATTATCTGACCTCAAAATCAATTTTCATAAGAGTGAAATGTTTTGTTATGGTGCAGCCAAGGAACTTGAAAACGAATATTCACAAATCTTTGGATGTGACATGGGGTCGTTTCCTTTTAGGTACCTTGGTATACCCATGCACCATAAAAACTTTGAAACTCTGATTGGAAAGAGATAGAGGAAAGGTTTCAGAAAAAACTTAGTGGTTGGAAAGGAAAAATGCTCTCTGTAGGTGGTCGGTTAGTACTAATTAATTCCGTCCTTAGCAACTTATCTATTTTTATGCTATCCTTTTTCGAAGTGCCAAGAGGAATCTTGAAAAAGTTAGATTATTATAGATCAAGATTCTTCTGGCAGAGTGATGGGCTTGGAATTATGGATCTGGATTTACAAAATAAATGTCTACTTAGTAAATGGTTGTTCAAACTAATAAATGAAGATGGAGTTTGGCAAAAACTTCTTAGAAACAAATATTTGAGGTTTAAAACGATCACACAAGTTGAACATATGCCAGGTGATTCCCATTTTTGGTCAGGCCTTATGAAGGTTAAGAATGACTTTTTGGGATTGGGCAAGTTCAACCTAGGTGATGGTACTCAAATAAGATTTTGGGAAGATGCATGGCTAGATAACACTTCATTTAAAGAACAATTTCCTAGTTTGTATAGCATAGTTCGAAAGAGAAGCGCAACAGTTGCAACGGTCTTGGGATCAAACCCTCTAAATGTTGCCTTTAGAAGATCGTTAGTGGCAACAACCTACTTGCCTGGCATCAGTTGGTAGCAAAGGTTGCTCATGTTCAACTAATAGATCAAAAGGATACTTTTAGATGGACGTTGCAACAGAATGGAAGATTTACGGTGCGCTCTATGTATAAATCGCTTGCTGCACCTAGTATTCCACGTCAGAATCATGTGATTTGGAAACTGAAATTGCCATTAAAAATCAAAGTATTCCACGTCAGAATCATGTGATTTGCTGCACCTAGTATTCCACGTCAGAGGCATTGTTCTTACGAAAGATAACTTGGCAAAAAGACAATGGAAAGGTAGTCTTAAATGTTGCTTTTGTAATAGGAATGAAAGTATTCAACATCTATTTTTTGATTGTCATGTTGCTAAGTTAATTTGGCGAATTGTACAAGTTTCGTTTAATATTACACCCCCTTTGAGTATACAACACATGTTTGATGATTGGTTACTTGGGGTAAATAAGAAACTTAGGTACAAAGTGCTAGTAGGAGCTTGCACTCTATGCTGGGCAATTTGGTTGTCTAGAAATGATATGGTTTTTAACGATACTAGAGCTTTTACTCCTATACAGGTTCTTTTCAGAGGCACGTACTGGAACCGCTTCTGGGCGTTGTTGCAGAAGGTGGAGGAACGCCCCCGGTTTTCATGGGGATGTCGTGTGCTTGAGACCACTATCATGGAGGTGTTTGCAACCAATGGCTGATTTTTTAGTAATGGACTTCCTTTTGTTTAAAACTATGGCGTCTGTCTTTATTTTGGTCCACTCTATATTAGAGTTGGAGGTTTGTGTAATAATGAACAACTACATGCATTGGTCGATGCAGAGGCTGGAATATTGAAATATATTCCCTTTTCTAAAAAAATACCCATTAGAAACAGTCCTCCCCAAAGGGCAATATTTCACTTAAAAATTCATTATTAAACTGATATATGAGGAAGAGAAAGTTCACGCGCATTCAGAATTCAACTTCGAAGCTTCGTTACTTTACGACTTCCAACTGTCTCTCTGTTGTTATTCTATTTGATCCGTAGCAAACTTTCACATCACAGCAACATGGTATGAATTTTTTTTTAAAAGGAATAAAGCTCAGAGCAAGCATGAAGTCAAGTCAAGGCAATAAGCTCTTTCGAAGTATTGGGTATTAACATGACTGATTTAGTCAAGTTTAGAGGAGGTGTAACTGAACTAAAATTGAATATATGTTTGTGCAATTTGTCGCTAAGAATATGATATGGAGGCACACAGCACCTCCACAATCCATCCATAGTTAAATAGATTGTTGAATGTGCCCTTGATTACATTTCTGAAACTATCACAATTTTCAGGGTTCACAATGAAATACGTTTTTTAGTAGTGCCACCATTAGTACATGGATAACTATGTGGTGCTGTGAAGCTTATTGTCAAATAATATTGCTTTGTTTGTGGTACAACATATTTTTGTACTACAGCAATGTTTCAACTTTTTGCAATTATCTTCTTCTTGATGTTGGCTAAGTGATTTAATCTTATTTTACTTAAAAGTAGTAGCAATTAAAGTTATGTAAAGGAGCTGATTGACTCAATGAAATATTTCCAAAGATACAGTGCACTAGAATTTACTGATTAAACTCACATTTTTGTTAGACTCAGGTACTATGCAAAAAAACATTCTTTTGTGATGTTCAGGAGAAGTATATATGTATGATTGCAACATATATGTCATTGGTATTCATTCTCGTATGAAAGATTTGGGTTTTGGTCAAGTTTGGAAAAGAGTTAGTTGGACTGAAGCAGGGGAAATTGTTGTGTAATTTGCTGGTTTGAACGACTTAGCTATCGATAACGATGTGTATGACATTATATGGGGTGTTCGGTGCATAGGGGTCTAAATTTTAGAGGGGTCTAAACTCTAGATAAGCTATATTAAATAAAGTTTAATTACAAAACTAAGTACAGAACCCTGGTCTAATTCGCGAGACGAATCTAATGAGAGTAATTACGCCATGATTAGATGATGGTTACTGTAGCATTACTGTAGCATGACTGTAGCAAAACATAGATTAATTAGGCTCATTAGATTCGTCTCGTAAAGATGTACCCATCTGTAAAAAGGTTTTGTCATTAAACTTTATTTAGTACTAGGTTCTCTTTGTTTAGAGGCCTCTAAAATCTAGCGCTAAAAGAAACGAACAGGGCCTATAACTATCTAATACATCCATTCAACGTAGGATAATAGATGAATATGTAACTAATAAAAATATTCATGTTTTCCGAGTCAACAATAATATAACCACATTTTCAAACAATAGTATATAATTAATAGAAGGCAACGATAATCACGCTTTCAGGGTACCTGCAGAGACTGACGATGATAGCACTCTTTCTTTAAGTTGACAAAGCTTTCTCTGACGGTTAGAAGCATGCTTACTAGTCCATCCTACTCACCTACCAAATATGAACTAATGAAAAGGACAAGTGACATCTGTCAATCAAATCGGTAGCCGTCACACGGCAAGCTGACAGTTTATATCAGAACTAAATTGAATTATATATATACAACTGAGAAAAGAAAAGAAAAGAAAACAAATTTACACATATTCACATTACAAACATCTGTTACAACTACCAACTGCCTCTCTGTTGTTCGGTCTAGTTAACCAGTACGAGCTTCACATCATCATTTATCCCCATGATTAGTAGTAACCAACAACATGATAGCCCAAATCTGCAGTGTGAAACACCACCCTGCTCTTGTACTAGAGGTATATTCAACCTCATCAATGAAGAAACAAAAAGGAAGGAGAAAAGATACGTAGTACTATGTAATATTGTCTTCCTTCTTTTATCATACAGTTCTCGTGCACATGCATATACACAACCGACGAAATGACTTAATTCATTCACAGAGAAAGAGACCGCTGCACCGTATTATACGTATGAGACGTACGCTTTCGGCGGGTAGGCGTCGACGCTGTCCACCCACGGGTTGCAGCAGCCGTTGCCTCCTGGGGCGGTGGCGTCGTCGGCGCGCACGGGCGGCACGTCGCGGAGCGCGCGCCAGACGGCGCTGTTGCACTTGAACCCGGAGCCGAAGCCGATCTGCCACACGCGGTGGCCGCGGCGGACGCGTCCCTTGGCCTCGGCGTAGGCGAGCTCGTACCAGAGCGAGCTGCTGGACGTGTTGCCGAAGCGGTGCAGCGTGCACTTGCTGGGCTCCATGTCGCCGTCGCCCAGCCCCAGGCTTCGCTGCACCTCCTCCAGCACGGCGCGGCCGCCGGCGTGCACGCAGAAGTGCTCGAACGCGCGCCGGAAGTCCGGGATGTACGGCCGGATTTCACGGCGGCGGAGCAAGCGGCGGAGGACGAGGGACTTGAGGAACTTGAGCTGCTCCGACAGAGGGAGGACGAGCGGGCCGAGCGTGGTGATGTTGGTCTTGAGCGCGTCGCCGGCGACGGCCATGAGCTCCCGCGCCAGGGAGACGCCCACCCTGCCGCGCTCGTCCTCGCGCTGGTACACGCACCCGAAGCACTCGTCCCCTGCGCCCTTGTGCGTGCGCACCGTGTGGAGCAGCCGGTACTTGGCCCGGCCCGCGTCCGCCCGCTTGTTGGACAGCAGCGCCGCCGCGCCGCCCATGCGGAAGATGCAGTTGGACAGCAGCATGGAGCGGTCGTTGCCGAAGTACCAGTTGAGCGTGATGTTCTCGGTGCTCACCACCACGGCGAGCGTGTCCGGGTGCGCCTGCAGCATGTCCCTGGCGAGGTCGACGGCGATGAGACCCGCGCTGCAGCCCATGCCGCCGAGGTTGAACGACTTCACGTCCTCCCGCATCCTGTAGCGGTTCACCACCATGGACGCCAGCGACGGCGTCGGGTTGAAGAGGCTGCAGTTGACGACGAGGACGCCCACGTCGCGGCGCGGGTCGACGCCCGTGGCCGCGAACAGCGCGTCCAGGCACCCGAACATGACGGCCTCCGCCTCGGCGCGCGCCTCCGCCATCGACAGCCGCGGCGGCCGCGCCTGGATGCCCGGCGGGAGGTACGTGCGGTCGCCCAGCCCGGAGCGCCGGGTGATCTTGGTCTGGAAATCCAGCGCCTCCGCGTTGAAGAACCCCGTGCTCTCCGTCATGTCCAGGAACCCGTCCTTGGAGATGGCGTGCTCGTCGCCCGGGCGGTAGCACGCGAACTCCACCAGGTACACGGGACGCGGACGCTTCAGGTAGTGCACGGTCAGCAGCAGCGCCGCCGCGCCCAGCCACGCGGCGCAGGTGAGAAGGTCCAGCGAGCGGAGGCGGTCCACGCCGACGACGACGCTGGCGAACGAGTAGGCCGCTGCGGCGAGCAGCGGCGGCGCCAGCGCCAGCGGGAGCCAGGACGACGGTGCCGGGATGCCGCCGGAGAGCAGGCCGAGCCGGACGTACTTGAGGTTCACGCTGCGAGCGAAGTCCGGCAGCCGGCGACGGATCTTCACCACGAAGCTGCTCGGCTCCGCGGCGGTCTGCTCGGCGACGTCCAGCTCGGCCGTCAGGCGCTCGCGCTCCATCACCGCAGCGGCCTCCATGGAATGAGTGGCTTCTTCGATCGGCTTGGACGGGCTCGACTTCTTTGCGTGCGCGCGACTTTTTGTTGAGGTTTGGTTGGGGTTGGGTACAAAAAAATGGACGATCTGGGCGAGTCAATTTATAGGCGTGTTCTTGGGGCGAAAACGAGAGACGCGCCTGCCGCGTAAGTAACAAAAGTCGACTTGAAGCTTTGAAGAAGAGCTAGAGCTCTGCCATTCTAGCAGTCAAAATGTCTGGCATCTCACGACAATCAGCAGAGGAAAATTCGAAGTCGGTCTGACCTCTCGAACTGTAGAGAAAAACTCTCTGCTTCTCAAGCACTCCATCCTCCGTTGAGGCCATGGATCATTTGCAACAGCACGGATTATCTGGTCACAGCCGCCGGATATAGCTTAAATTCCCTTTTTATGTCTGTGTAACTTTCTTGCTCTGTTTGGGACCAGAGGAATCCGCTCATCAATCCAGCATACATCATCATCTCTCTATTTCTTGAAGCTCCAAGCTCGTGAGTTGTGGTGTGGAGGCATATCCTTGCAAGATCTCCGGTGGCTCCTATCCTGCCGTGTGACACACTCCTACCTGGCATGATCCTATACGACAGTTGAAGGTCCCGAAACAGGAAAGAACAAACAAAACCAATTCAATGGTGCACTAACGACTCCTCTGTCTGCCAGGTGGACATGCAACTGGTATGGGACACAACGGTCTGGCCGGGCCGGGCCCCACCAAGCGCCGCACACTAATACACGGTGTCGGCACGCCATGTCAGCAGCGTGGCGGCACGACGACAAGCCTGGCTTCGCGGGAGGGTGAGCGCGCGGACCTGGCGTACGGGTAGTTCATCATCCCATGGCTGCGACGTTCAACCACCTTGGAATTTATGTCAGAGCAACTGCTTGCTTAATTATCCACCAGCAAATGGAGGGGGTCCCTGTGTCTACTACTACTAGCATATTGTACGGTGACGCATTCAACGGTGGACGGCGGCAAAGTCAGATAGCTAGTGCACATCGAGCCTCAGAATATTGTAAACTGCCGACCATTTATGTTTGCCCGCCGTGCATCCCTTCCCATGCAACAACGGTAGTACGTGCAACGGGTACAAATTTCAATCGCGGACGGCGGCGAGACGGACGTGCGTGTAATGCGGCATCACTGCCTAATTAAAACGACGACCTGTGTGTGTCTCTGGGTGACGTAGAGAATAAGTCATGGCAAGCATTCTATACACTTTCACGTCGAACAGCGACAACTGAGAGCGCCGGCCTATATATGTGTGCTTCAAGAGGAAACGAAATGACTTGCGCATCGATCGACAGGCAGCGGAACAAACAACTGGATTTTACCATTTCACATGCATGAAGGTATTCCAGAGGAGACTCCACGCGATAGCGATTGCGCAGTTATGGCCTATATTCGCTAACGTGTGGACAATGTATGTGCTACGAGTGAACTACGGTCGTCTCCTAGATGATTTCCGGTACTTGCGTGATCTCAAAAGTCGTCGTTGATTTGAGTAGTGTTTTTCTGATCAACCACGCAACTGGTGCATTCAGTCGATCAGTCAGTTGAGGAGAACGATTACATGATCAAATGAATTTTACTAGAGGAACTAGCCAGTTTCGGTTTTTCATTTTTGCACGATCGAAATGGTAATCCCAGATGTGCTGCGGCTGCGACGGGGCGGCGAGCAGGTGTAGGCATGCACACAAGAGAGCGACTTCCCCCGTCGGTGGCTAACAGCATGTTTGGTTTGTGGAATGAGTTCGTGCGGAATGATCCGATCCAAAAACCGAGCCTAATCATTTCGTTTGGTTTACGGCACGGAACCAAGTCGTCCGTCATCAGTTGGTCACGCGCAGCACGAACAAAGGCTAACAGCCAGGAGCCAACTCGTTCCTCAAAAAAGCAACGGACGACCCAATGCCGGACGAACCTATGCCGGATGAAGCTATTCCTCAAACCAAACATGCTGTGAGGGAGCGACATGCACCACTGGCAATAGAGCATCTTCCACAATAGCCATGCCAGGCGACACATGCCCTGGCACGATTGCAACAGCTAGCGGGTGGGAAGGAGCAATCCTATATAATTGGATCAAGCTCTAATTAGGTTATAAATCAAATACAATGAGTTAGCTAAGACACAATCCAAGATAAATAATGATTCATCTCACACTCAAATTATAGGATGACGAGAAATTCTGCAATCTATTTCCACTATTTTGTAAATATTATAGACTATAAAATAAACAATAATATTAAACTATGAAGAACTTTATAATAATATAAAATATTTTAAATAGTATAGTAAGTCTAGCCGTGCAAATGCGCGGATGCCCATACCAATTTTTATTATATATATTACGTTAATACTTTATAACGTAATATATATACTATGTTCCTGTTGGTCTTCCGTTCAAAAAAAAAAAGTTCCCGTTGGTCTGTCACCACCTTGAGCGTCGGTTAATTGTGCTCTTTGAATCTTTTGTTGCCGCCTTGCCGGATGGAATTCTCCTTCAATTTATTGTTTGCAAATCGGATCAAATTTTTGCGTACCTCGTTAGTAGTAGTCGAGTACATAAACTTCCCAACGTGTGTAGCAGTTTTGCTTCCATCTGCCCGATTATCATTTTTTTTGGCCGGAATCCACTGTTGTACAAAGCCGGTGACGGAACTCGGGCTTTTACTCCGCACTGCTCAGTCATCAATCATCATGTAAGATCATTCTTTTTTTTTTTCGATGAAAAGATGTTTGGTCATTCTATCTTAATGAAGAACCTGCATAAGCTCCGTGTATGTGTCGAGCTGCCGTTGCCTGTCTTGCATTGGTTTATGCTTGTGAATCACCATGGCCTTTTTTTTTTCGCGACCATGCCATGGGCATGTATTTCATTAAGAGGGAAAACAGAGTACAGAATACGCGTGAACAAGCAACCAGGTTGCCGGGACCGCGATGGAATACACTGTGGGTGTTGGGGGGGGGGGGGGGGGGGTGTTACACAAGGGGAAAGCAAGAAGGAAACAGGAAAAAATCTTTCAACTACTAGCGGGGCACATCAAGGCGTCCCTGATTGAATAAAATCCGACAACGCCGCATTCCCTGCCTTAACCCAAAGCCGTCCTTCCTGGATCCGGGTCTCCTGAAGTAGTGAAGAAAATTCAGGATACTGTAGCGATCGGAACAGTAATCTGTGAGGAGAGCTACAGTACCCTGAATTTACACTATAGCGAACAGTATCCGGAGCTACTGTGCGTTTGCTTTTACTGTTCATGTTTACTGTTCGCCTGTCCCTGTAGCATTCGACCTGGCCCGTTCGTTTTCCATCCGACGGCTGAGATTTCATCTAATTCCCGCGCACTGTAGCGCCTCTGAATTTCCTTCAGTAAGTAATTCAGAGGATCCCGATCGGTCCTTCTTCTCTGATCCACGCCAACAGTGCAGCTGCCTGTTTTTGGGCATTGTTGAAAACCCGGTCGTTCCTTTCCTTCCACAGTAACCAGGTGACCAGTAGTACTAGTGAGTCGAAACCCTTCTTTCGTTAGCGATAGCTTTTCTTGATGGCAGCCACCAATCTGCAATTGGCACCTCAATGTTTGAGGGCACGAGTTGCTGGACATGCGCGACACGGAGAACACGGACAGACCTCGCGACTGTAAACGCAAGCCAAGAGAAGATGCTCGATCGTCTCTGTTGATTGGTTGCAGAATGCACACGGTCCACTATTTTGGACATTATGCCTTTGAAGCAAGGTTAACACTATCGACCAACTCAACAAAATCGACCGCCAACGAAAACCTCGATTTTACCGATTTTCGCGATAACCGGTCGATTTTCGACGGAAAATTCAAATTTCAAATTTCGAATTCGATATCGACCAAACCGGTCGATTTTCACCGGTTATCGACCGATTTCGACCGGTAACCGGTCGGTTTGATCGGTTTTGGACGCAGGACCGAAAAATGACGAAAAGATAACCGATCGATTTTCACCGGTTATCGACCGATTTCGACCGGTAACCGGTCGGTTTGATCGATACTTTTTTTTTCAATTTTTTTCAAATTTTCAAATTTCAAATTCGAAAATCGGTAAACCGGACTTATTGGACCGGACCGATTTCACCGGTTTTCGCGAAAACCGACCGGTTTTCGTCGATTTTGAAAACCTTGCTTTGAAGCCTATCCGATGTCCAGCAGCGGCCCAGAAGTGCTAGCCAGAAGAAGAACTTGCTCCTTGGCGAGCCCTTTGCTTTGCTCAGCTCCTTTGCTCCCGGTACCCGCACTGACCTGTGAAGAAAGCACGGTACGCTGAGGACGCCAGAACTGTTGATTGGCCGACCATCTCCAGATGAATTTGTCTGCCTCAGCGCTCAGATTAATCACCATGACCTTGCTTGATGTATTTACGTATCCAGTACACGTAGCTGTGGACCTGCATGCGTTGAAAAGATGAAACGGAGATTGGGATCGTACGCCGGAACATGCATGTACGGCCAGATGAAAATTAGTTTTGCGCGTAGCTTCTTCGAATGTCACAGAAGCCCAAGCACAACGTGATCAAACAGCTGCACATCTACCATGTGAACTCGCATCCTTATCGTCCATAGCCCATGGGTAAGGAACTACGCATCCATTCGTAACCCCTTGTTCTGCTTGTTGCACCAAGGTATGTAATCAGCTTGCATAGATTAGTCTTGTTCCTAGCTCATGATAGAATAGATCAATCCAATCAGTTTTGAGGCAAATGTTGTCTTTTCATAATGGCAGTGGTGGGTAATTTTTTTCTTTTTTCTTTGGATTAATGTGGTAATTTCTAGTATTTTAGAGCGAACATGGTGGTCCTTTTTCGTAGCCAAATAAAAAGTTAATAGACAAACCCAATAATATTAGTACTCCACTATGGTACTAGATTTTAATGTGATATATAATACAGTTTGGGATTCCTGAAAATTTATGCAAAACCAAATCTGGATTCACGTATTGCAATGGTGGATATACTTCAATTAAACAATGGCCATATATAAATGTTGTAAGCCTATAGTTTCGGCCACACAAACACAATATTATCATCAGATCCCTTGCAAAAAAAATTATTATCATCAGATATTGTATAGCTGCATGCGACTTTAGCTTTTAATGTAATACTACATTTTGAGGGATTCTGTGATATTTTTATTCAGAATAAATGATCTGTTCTCGGATGCTATAAATAGAGGGCAATGGTGCTGTGCTTAAGTTTCAGTATTCACCATACAAATAAAAATGGCTATAAAAGTAATGGTTCAGCTCCTTCTTGTCTCTGCTTTACCCTTGATTTTGTTTGAAACACTGGGCGTGCGTGGGTTTGATTGTTTCAATGAGAAACTTTCTGTTTTTAGGGAATGCTGGGAAACCGTAATAAAAGTCGGGCCTTACAGGCCTCCATGAGACACATGTCGTGCTGTGGTTGAACAATCTGACATGAATTGCATCTGCATGATACTCAGCCAACGTGACGTGGACAAAGTAGGCCCCAAGAAACTTGTTCGTCTTGCAGCTGATTGTGGGAAGCCAGTCCCTGTAGGGCACCGATGCGGGCCTGGTAATTTCATCGTGCAATTCAACACTTAATACAGGAAAAATATGGTGATTTTGATCTCTCTTTATTTTCAGATTGGATTGTTCCGCCATACTCGCCTGCACCACCAAGACAACCATGAGAGTTCTTAAAACCCTATATATGACCCATGACGAATGGCGAACTGTGTTGTGTGTTGGGTTTTGTGACATGTTTTGTAATGGCGTTAGCTATTTGATGAATAATAATGAACATTAATGGTGTAAAAGTCAGGAACTATGACATACTCCCTTCATTCCTAAGAAATAATTAATGTTTTAGCACTCAAAACATTTTTCAAAGGATTAAACTTCACATACGACCCATACAGTAGACTGCGGTATGACCACAAATGTGCAAGGGTTGCATGAAAAAAAAAGCAGTGCCATTGGTAAATTTGATTGGCTAATACCTAGGGTCGGATGTGAGTCGCAGGACTGGTCGGATGTATAGTATAGCTCTTTTCCAAATTAATTGACATTTCCATTTCCCAAAATAACTTTGGACCCGCCCGTGTCCCTAAATAGATGCAGACCTCCCCTTTGGGTCCCTGCCTCAAAATCGCTGCCTCCTTCCAGTCTTGCATGAGGCCCTACCACCTGTGTGTCAAATTAGAAAATGATCGGCCACAAAAAAGAATTAGGCCACTCTCAATGGGCTTTTTATTGGAATTTATTAAGGTGCCACATCAGATAAAAAAGATGACATGCAAGAATTTTAAAAAGAGGGAGAAGCTATACCTTTCATCCTAATGAAAGGTTCCAGGCACCCTTTCCTAGACAATGAAAGTGCATTGAGTGTCTTTTATTTTTCATTCTCCACCATTTGATTCAATCATATGCAGCCATTTTAGTGTTTTGGTTATCCTATGAAACTATGAAATGAAAGTATATATGCACTGAGAGATGTAGTTTCATTTCACAAAATACGATTACAAAGCTGATGTGTCATACTTGTAAAGTGTGAAATGGAAATCTCCACTGAGACTGGCCTTATACAAAGAAAGTCCATTGACATACAAAATGCAACAACAACGTAAATGCCACTCGAGTCAAATGATATCAGAATGGATTGCTGCCTCAAGTCTCTCTACATTGCTCTGTTCAGATAAATATAAAAGAAAAGAAAAAAAAGAGAGCTTATTTCAATTTCAAACACAGAAGGAAAGCAGGGGCCAGTTCTCTCCGAAGCCCTCAGCTAGCTAGACGTGGGACTGCCTCAGTTTGTTTTGTTGTTGTTCTGGCCTGGTTTCGCATCTGAAGCTTTACTGCTGGAAGCATCGTCTTTTCCACGGGACGGCCCGCCTAACTTGACGAGCGTTCCCTTGCGGTTCAGATCCTTTGGGACGGTGACCTCCAGCATGCCTTCCTTGAGGTTGGCCGTCACGTTGTTGCCGTCGTACTCCTTGGTCATGAGCAGCCGGATGTGGAACGCGCCCACGCCGTGCACGTCGGCAGCAGCCTCCTTCCCCCCGCCGGTGCTGGAAGCGACCTTGCGCTTGATCACGAGCACGTCTTCGCTTGTGGTCACCTCGATGTCGTTGGCGGACACCCCAGGTACCTGGAGCCACAGCGTGATGCGTTCATCCTCCTCCTTGATGTCCCACCGCTCCTTCCCGTCCGGTGGCGAAACCGGGCACAGCAGGGCTGCAAATGCAATTTACATGTAAGTATGAACATTGCGTGATCATCAACATACCTGCATCTAGTGATGCGCAACAAATTAAAAAAAGAAGAAGGAATGAACTCACCGGTAGGCGGGATGCTGAATGCTGTGGGCCGTTGTTCTTTCTCCGGGAGCGCACAGGTTACAGTAAGTGGCCGCCGACACTTGATGGCATAAGGAGGTTTGGATGCCACTGATGGCCTCCATGAACCACGGGCTTGCACGACCGAGGATACCGGAAGAACAGGCAATCGGCTCATCGCGGTGGTGTAAGAGGCCATCAACGTAGACATTAACACCAGCACTCCAAATAGTGAGGGGAATAGCGGTGTTCTAATGCATCTCGGTTCTTGTGTGGCTGGAGGCTGCTTAATTTATACTAGTAATCCTGTGTTCACCAACGTTTATATAGGCAGAGACATGAGCGATCGAGGAACATCTTCTTTGCTTGGTCGGGTTGCCAAGGAATAAAGCAGGAATCCCTTGGGCGCTCAGTAAAGAGCCAGATGCTTCACGCAGCTGGTGAGTTCGTACAATCCGTCGTGAAGTTCTATCATTTCGCTGGGTCTTGCATGTTCCTGACGTGCCTTCTTTTTCTTTGTTTTGCGCCCTTTGCTTCAGAGTGATGAAATGCTGATCCATTAGCTGTATGATTCTTTTGTCTGACCAATCCTGAACTGCACCCATATATAGATCAATCTATGTCTCCTTTGGATCTACGTACAGATATATTTATGTGTGTCTGCCAGCACGGAGTCATTTGGACGGTATAAGAGATACCTTCCTTGCCGTGTCCCATGCTACGTCCTTTTGGACGCTTTTCTTTTTTCGCTTTTGTTACGAGATGTTGAGGAATATTTTGCGAGGGCATACAAAATGCTGTTGTCTATGTGCCAGCACACAATTTACTGAGAACATCAGTTCTTTAAAAAAAACAACTTGGTTGCAAAAAAAAAAAACTTGAGAAAGACGCACCAGCAACCTCTCCAAGATGTTGTCTTTTCTACATATCCTTTATATGTTAACAAAATATGGCTGCATAAATCTCTAGTATCTCGGTCGCCAACAAAACAGACAACGTGCTACCCCATCTAGTTAATGTTGTAATGTCAAAAGGATCTGCCGGCGTTGTACACGAGCCAGGTGTGATTCTCCATTTGCCATTCTTATGTTTGCTACTTCTAAGCTTGCAATTGCTAACGTGCCACGATTGGGCACGTATAATATCCAAATGTCTTTTTTTCTTTAAAACCGTCTTGTAAACTTGTAATACAACATGGCCCGGAGAAAATAATTTGGTCAAGTTTCAATTGTTCCAGTCCTTGACCACCAATTGGTCCAATTTGCCTTGCTGTTGTTTGCAACTGCAGTGTTTCGCGTATTGAGGATAACTTATGGTGAATCCTGTCCACTTTTTAAAATATTTCAAAGTTGTTTTTATTTGTTTGCTGAGTTTTTTTACCGATATATATTTTTTTGCATGGTCTCTTCGTGTAACTTTCTAATCTAGATTGTGGGAAAACAATATTTTGAAATGCTACTCCCTCTGTTTCATAATATTTATGATTCTAGCTCCAGGCATAGAAAACAAGGGGAAGTGATAAAACTGCAATGCACACAAAACTAGGAGGAGAGATATAAAGATAGAGATGCATAGGGAAGTAAAAATGACGCATCAAAACGTGAGAATCATAAGTGTTTTAGCAAAAATTTGTAAAGTTACAATCATAAGTAAGTATTATGAAACGGAGGGAGTACTAAATGACAATTTTAAGATTTAGAAGCTTATGGGAAAGTTGAAGTTTGGATTGAATTTTTGGTTCCATCTCAAATCAAAGCTAAGCAAAGCGGCCCAGTACGCGCGCAAGTCTAAGGACATCAAGGATGCAAACGTAAGAGAAGGTGGCTATAACATGGTAGTGTCGAGGTAGAATAAGGCAGCATAAGCGAGGCCTAAATTATTAACTTGAGGCGGCAATCAGGGTACTAGCAGTCTAGCACTCGATTATTCAGAATCAGACGGATTTCTCGCTACAGATTATTATCAAACCAACAGGAGAAGTATGTGAAACAAGTGTTCCTTTCCTGGATATAAAATTTATAGGTCACAAATGAACATGTTGAGCGAGGATATATACTGATTAAATCAGACTCAGCATATGCTTGAGCTGTTGAGGTAAAGGTTGAACTTTAATTCGAGATAATGTTGGGCAAATACATACATATGAAAGAGTGCCTAACAGGCATTAGAATATATATCAAGGTGCTTTGAAATACAAAGAGCATATACTTCTGACAGGGGACAAGCGATACAATCTATATGATCGAGTACAAGCACAGCGAACCGAGATGTTGT
This sequence comes from Eragrostis curvula, assembly GCA_007726485.1. NCBI lineage: Eukaryota > Viridiplantae > Streptophyta > Magnoliopsida > Poales > Poaceae > Eragrostis > Eragrostis curvula. Next base: position 32,647,285 of record CM017439.1, read on the forward strand.
TCGTAGTAGTTTATTCATGAGCCAAGTGATATGTATCAAAAGAGAGCTCCATTATGCACGTTCACAGCTACTTGGCGTCGATGTTGACGCTGATCTTCCTGCGCGCCTGCTCCTTGATCTTGCCGATGCTGACCATCAGCTCGCCGGACTTGAGCTCAGCCTTCACGCTCTCTTTGCTGTACCCCGCCGGGAGGAACAGCCGCGCGTAGATCCCGTCACTGTTGGGCACCGCTCCCTTGGCTCCCGTTTCGGTCCTAGCCCCGCCGCCGGCGTTGGTCCTCTTCTTGATCACGAGCACGTCCTCGTCGATCTCAACGGCAAGGTCCTCCCTCGAATGTCCGGGCACCTCGAACCACAGGGTCACTCCGTCGTGCTCCTCTTTCAGCTGCCACCTTTCCCCCGGCTGCTCCACCAGATCCACCAGAACTTCAAGAATCAAGGCATAAAAAAAAATGGTTAATATTATCGGATCAAAGAACATGAAGTTTTTCAATATGTGGACTATGGATCATTGGATGTTATAATATATATGTACAGACTATCGGATCAAAGAACATGAAGTTTTTATATATTAACCTCACACGTTTAGCTATGCATTAATTTTCCGGTGTACATTGTCATAGATAAGTAGTACTTCCTATCATTTCCTTGGGACATTTTGATATTAAATGCATAGTAAGGAGTAAATCATATTGATATTAAATGCTTTTTATGTCGTTTCTACTAGTGCCAGGTTCATGACAGATATATGGAGTACAATTTTAGGTTTGCTAATAGCCAAAATTTTCAATGTTTGATCCTCAGGATTCGATGTCAGAAAGGTAAGTACAACTGCATTTTTTTATTATACCTTGCACTTAACATTCTACTGAAATATGAAACCACTATTGATGTCAAGATATGCAGCATGGAATTACCAACGAAGTTACAGGAGCAAGCTTACCGACGGGAGATATTTTAAACGGATGTACATCTGTCTTTGGGTTATGCTCTCCCTTTGCCTTTGGGTTGTTGGCACAGCAGATAGATAGAGCCCGGGACCTCCTTTGGGAAGAAAAAGGAGCCATTGCTGCCGGTGTCACGGACGGAACCCGGACACCAGAGGAATTTGGCAGCCGCACTGCCAGCCCTCTGCCCAGGAAGGTGCAAGAAGTGACCGTCGACATTGCACTTGCGTGGATGCAGTGTGCTCTAGCTCAATACTGAGATTTGGAAGAAGAATGCAAGAATGGATCACTGTAATGAGATGGAACATATTGAGAGGAGCTTTTATAGATGTTGTTGCCGCTTGTGACCAGCCGATTAGTTACCTTTGCTTGGTCCATGGACCAGAGAATAAAGTGGTTTGCTAATTGCTTTTACATGAAGGTATTAGCCACTGGTGCAAAAGATTCCAAGTTTGTTGTTGCAAGGCATTCCGTTCTTTTCGTATGTTTCTTTTGTTTCAGATCCTGTCGAAACTGAAAGAACTACTACAAAACCTAATTGTTGTACGTCCAATCGTCCATCATGAAAAAATAAAAAATGATTCTTCCTTGTGAGGCAAGCGTGATGCATATGGACACACCTTATGGTACCAGTACCATGAGGGGGAGTAGGCTGATCGCAGACAAGCCCGGCTTTGCCGAACTGAAGACTCCCCGAAAACCTATACGTAGAGTGACCCCATGGTTAGCAAGTAGTATTTGAGATTTGTGCTAAGTAAATTAATTGGTCGCTGTGAGAGGGGAAGAAGAAGGTGGTACTGCCACGTAAAAAAAACGGTTTACAAATTTCAAACACATTTTCTCCCCAACTATAAGTTGGTTTTTGAATCCATTTGAACCATCATGTTGTTTAAAATTAATTATACAAAATGAGATCTCATATAAATATTTTTGAATTTTTAAAATATTGTTTCATTAACATATTGATGTATTGTTTCAACATTTTATTTGTACCGCATGATCATTTTATTTGTAATGTGTCAACAATTATTTTATAAATGCTGAACATATTTTTTGAAAAATCATGAAACTACATTTGTAAATGTTGAAAATGCGTAAAAATAAAATAATTAGTATAGGAATATTGTAGACTAATTATTATGATTAAAATAGAAAAATAAAATAAAATTAGAAACAAACCAGCTGATTTGTAGGCTAGCCCATCCGTCGTTGCGCGAAAGGCTATTCAGCGGTCACCACTATTCCATCTTCTAGTGGTCATTGCTTTTTTTGAAAACTTTTGGAAACTGGACAATATGTTGGAGAAGAGTGCGGTGGGTGGAGTTGTTTGGAAGTGGAGTCCGCGCTGACGTCATCGATGTTTCTAACTAAAAAAATCCGTAAACTGCAAACCGTGCATCCAAATGAAAAACCGATTTCACCACTGTGTTTCTCGTGACGAGATCTTCGAAACTAGACCCCACTTGCTTATGTTTTGATTAACTTTTTTTTCAACTTTTTCAGTTGTTCCTTCAACTTTCTGTTTTGTTGTCCAACTTTTTCAATTGTTGTTTTAATTTTACGTTTTGTTTTCCAACTTTTTATTTTGTTGACCAAACTAGTTTATTTGTTGCAGCAACTTTTATGTTTGGTTGGCTAACTTTTTGATTTGTTTCTCCAACTTTTTCGTTTGTTCGTTCAACTTTTTCAGATGACGCTTCAATTTTTCTATTTAGTTGCCCAACTTTCTTATTTGGTTTCAACTTTTTTGGTTGGTTGCTCCAATATTTTTCATTTGTTGGCCAACTTTTTCATTTGTTGCTCTAGTTTTTTGATTCATTATTTTTATCTTTTTTTAAAAAAAAAATTAAAATATAGTCAAGAGGGGTCTAGTTTCGAAGGTTTCATTGCAACGAACGCAACGGTGCAATCGGTTCGTAATTCGAAAATTCAGTTTGAAAGCTATGCTTTTTTTAAGCTGTGAAATTTGTTTGAAACTATTGAGACTCACGGTTGGAAGTTAGTTTAATGGAGGTTCCTCCTAAGAGAGACCGCTACTAGCGGTCCTACCGGTTGACCGCTGGGGAGAGGCGCCCGTCGTTGCTGGGCTGATCTAGGCACAACTGTAGAGATCGCGTATTCCTGGAAACCCAGCGCCGCATCACATCTTGCCCGAAACCCAGCTCGCATTCACGGAGGAACCACGCAGCCATCTCACCGTCGAGGCGCAACAATCCACTGTCGACACACCGGCGCGCGAGCACGGCAGTAAACGCTGCGCTCTCGCCATCGCGCGAGCACAACAGTCTCCCTGTCCACGTGTTGCATGCGTTCTCGCCGTCGACCATGTCGATTGAAGAGTCGCAACCTGTTGTTCTCCACTGCGTCCCCGTGTTCACCGTCAGTCCGCGCCTGGGACGCAGCGAACTAGCAAGTTTGATTGCACCTGTACTCCCTCAATCAACATCAACATTTTGGTTCGTTTCTAAGTCATGATTTAGAAATCTCGATGCTCTATGTGATGTATCAGGTCCTGGTCGGACTGCCCTAACGCATCCGTCCCCAGACGACGAAGAACGAAAGAAGTAGAAGCCGATGCATCTCCAGGCTACTAGACAGACTTGGCCATGCTTTGATGGGGATCCAATGGTATGTATGTTATGGGCAGCCAACCCGGCCTTATGGGCAGGCGGGGTACTGTAGCAGCCCGCTACAGTAGCGGCGGCTACGGCTACTGTAGCGGCGTCCAGGGTTAGGGTTCCTAAGTCCTTATTAGATGGTAAGCAAGAAGAGCTCTAAAGAGCAGTCAGAGCCTCCGCAAGGAGGGCTACGAGCCGGGTTCCTCTTGCTATTCCGTGTATCCCTAGCCAATCCATAACATTTGGTATCAGAGACCTTTGATCCTCCGCTTGTGTTTCCTGCCACCAACCTATTCTTCCCAGCCGTCATTAGTTCATCCCATCTGCCTAGGGAGGAGCCTAGCATGGCAGCGCGGCAGATGAAGGATATTTGCGCCAAGATCGATTCCGCCTTCGACGTCCTAGGGAGAAAAATCCTTGACATGCAGCAGATTCGCACCGGCATGCGGGACCTTGCTGACAAGATAGAGGCCATAGCTGGCGTTCTATCGGCGGGCACGCTCACAGTGGAGTCGAAGCGTTCTCTTCCTCCGCTCCCACCGACGACACAGCTGGCCCTGCAATCTGCTGTTCACGTCGAGGCTCCTGCACCACAACCACAAACAGAAATTGTCGTGGCTGATTTTTCCCTTTCGCAGCCATCATCAGTGGCGGCGCAGCTGCTGGTGCAGTCCTCCGGCGCCCAGGCAGTCCCGGCTCCCGAACCGGTCAGCATCGCCGGTTTCGTCCCTGTGAAGGGCAGCGGCGGCGACGTCTCCATGGATCCGATTTCTCCACCAACTGCCACTCCGCTCCAATCGGGGTCGACTACCGCTGCAAGGCCCATCCAATCGACAAGAAATCATCAACATCGGCCTTGGAATCCTAGCGATCTCGGCTGCATCATCCCCAATCGATCCAGCCTCGTCGTCATCTTCCTCCCCTGCCACAAATTGAAGAAGAGATGCGGTTGGAACAAGCATCGACACGCCAGCACGATGGGCAGCCACATGGACAGAGCAGCGGTCGCTGAGGCGAGGCACAAGGAGGAGGCGCGTCTCCTCCAACTGCAGGTTGTGCCCTCGGCGCGGTCGGCTCCGGCCCCGGCGCCCTCACCTTTGCATTTCGCCGTGTGGGTCCTGCTCACGGCTTTGTCTGCGCTCCGGCGAGCTTCATCAGCATCTGCGGCCGGACCCCAAGACAACTTCTCCGGGACTCGACCTCGACGCGAAGCTGTGTGGTTCCGGTGCGTCGCCGAGCGCCGGTCTGCAGCCGCCATACTTGCTTGGTCCGCCATCCGATTTCTTCTTCGACAGAACGGGTGTGAGTCGGTTCGCTGGAGAAGGTTCTGTTGGGGAAGATGGCTGCGACTCGGTATAGCGAAGGGTTAAACGACGCCGGAAGACGCAAGTGCAATAAAGGACAGGACGAAGACCGGGAATCACCAGACGATAAGGAAAATGCGAAGGCTCTCTTAACACATCGAAGGGTCATAGCTCGTGGCGAAGCCATCAAGAGAAGCAGCGAAGGGGTTTCGTCAAACAGCTACGCGAGACCCACTCTAGAGAGACATAACAAAGTTGACAAAGGGTATCATTGTAATAATGATCTCACCTCTTCCCTATAAATATGGTGGGAGGAGATCCTGTAATGACATCTGTTTTTCGGACCGCGAGCCAAAGACACTTCATTTACTCCGTCCATAAATTTCTGTCATCTCAACCCCCTTCGCCCGGCATCGCGGGCGAAAGAGCACTTCGGTGCGATACATAAGGAAAGACCCAAGGAACAACCTGGGCAAACGAACCTTCGTCCAGCTCCGCGGACTGAACAGGAGGGCTTCGCTAGGAGGTCAACAGACATCAAAACACCAATAAGGCTTCGCTACAACAAGACCACAGAACACAACACGTTGGAGGGCTTCGCTGAGTCCAACCAGGACCTTCGAAACCCCAATTTTGGCTGGGCCTCATCAAGCTTGCGAAGGAGTGAAGCACCTGCTGCCACGTACTGCCCCAAGCCACGATTGTGTGTCTGAGGCATTGTGTGGTGGTCAATGGTGCCAGGTTCCTATTTTCTTCAAGCCTTGGAGCTTCAGGTTCGGTAGGCTGCTTGGACAGTCTTGGCTGACAAGGGCTTCACAACCACGACTTTGTCCAGCTTCGTCTTCGGTCGTCATTAGTCAAAGAATAAATCTTAAGCCAAGATGTAAAAGGCTTAAGGTCGAGTCCGTGTCGTTTTAGTATCGTCCCGTCGTCGTCGTCGTCATTTAGGTAGTTTGATTGCAGCTCGTGGGCGAGATGAAATGTTATGGGCAGCCAACCCGGCCTTATGGGCCGGCGGGGTACTGTAGCAGCCCGCTACTGTAGCGGCGTCTAGGGTTAGGGTTGCTAAGTTCTTATAAAAAGAGTAGAAGGATAGAGTAGAGGGTAAGCAAGAAGAGCTCTAAAGAACAGTCAGAGCCTCCACAAGGAGGGCGATGAGCCGGGTTCCTCTTGCTATTCCGTGTATCCCTAGCCAATCCATAACAATGTAGTTCTTAATTACTCTGCACCGTTGCCTCTTTGTCATCTGCTACGTCCTCTTCGTAGGCATTAACTTAGAACCTAGCAGTCCTGCGTCTAGCTTTTAGGAGCACTGAACAGATCAAGTGATCAACATGCATGCTGAGTAAAGACACTGGCGTGCCATGTTAGCATAGAATTGCATCATTGGCAGCCTGACCATGCTTGTTCTGGAAGCTAAATATAGTCTACAAGTCACTTCAAGATCCTGATGAAAACAGGTAGGTACCGTTCAGGTCGATAGATCAACCAATGAAAGGTCCATACAAACAACATCAGTGCATGTTCTGTTGTGTTTGCTCATATGATTTCTATTCAGTTCAATTTGAATGCGACAGCAAAATCTCCAAGACCTCGTTCAGTTACAATGTGAAATCTGAACCACGAGTAGAAGCCCATCGATAGAAAATTTCAGGATGCTTTAATTTGGTCATATGGTGGTAGGCCTGAAGTCGATATCGATGGCGCCACTGAAATAAAAATTCTGAGGAATTCATGTTTTCATGCAACAGGAATTCAAGCTTATGATCAGTTTGTTTACTCATTGTTCCTAAGACAGTGGCATAGTGGCAAGTTCATAGTTGAAGGTTAAGAAGATAAACCGTGAAAGAGTCCACTATTTATATACAAAAAAAATATAATTCACTGTTTGCATAGCAGGTTAGTATATTTTTTTTGTTGCTGAACCTAGATTAGGATCCTTTTTCCTTTTTGGCGCATAGTCTCTCTCGTGATTCTTCTTATCTTTTACAACTGGTTAAGACGATGCCTAGATTGATTATCAAAACAAAAATCTTGGAGGCATCTAATCTTCAGCAAGAACCTAAACGTTCCCATCATAGATCAGTTCATTATTGAAATCACAATTTCTTGGTGTTCATATTTTTGGTTATTAACGTATGATTGCTAACATGGTGTGCAGCTCCGGTACGTGTAAGTATTTCTTACTCCTGAAGATCCAAGGTGCTAATATTGCTGTTATGTTAGTTCATCCTAAGTAACACGATGTAAACAATTTTTGATTTGTAATTACTTAAATATCTGATCATTTTTGCTCTGTTAGTTTGGCTTCTCATGCATTATGCAACCTATCAAGAAGCAGATCACAAGTAGGGAAACAATAGCGGCACATAATTGCTATGCCGAATGTTTTGTTTGAACACAAAACACAATTCATGATAGAGTTGGACATTCCTTGCCAACAAGTTGTTTGGTGTTAATTTGTTTTGGATGTACCCAGTTAGTTATATCGCCTCATGAATTTTCAGTTCTCTACAGGCAAAAAGCTAGTATTTAAAAATAGTACTGCTACAAGGCTGGAAGGATTTCGTGCGATCGCGCTGAAGCACAACCCATCGCGATTTACACTTTCCGAATTGGGAAGCATGCGTACAGTTCATGGATAAACTGTCCTAATTTCGAGCAATTGGAACACTGAGATAGTTTGACGGTTGGATGTAGTCAATAATCGGACTTTTGAAATATGGTTCTCACATTAATATAAAAGACGGAAACATCCTTAGCCTCATAAGAAAAAAATATCATAGCCATTCTCCAAAACAGAAACCCTTCAGTCAGTAACAACCAAAAAAAAGTCATCAGGAAGAAGTTATCTACCCTAGGGTGACCAGAGGGAACAAATCTCTCCCTTAGACTAACTTCCTTCTTCCTCCTCCTTCCTTCTTCCTTCCTCCTCTGATCCATCGGAACCACATGCGCCCCACCTCCATCCCGGCTCCCTCTGGCCGTCCCGCGACCCGCGACCCCATGGCTTCGCGCCGGCGTCAACATGGCCTGCTGGCGCTGCTCGTGGTTCCGCGCCGCCACAACCTCGCGGTCCCATCGCTTCGTGCAGCCGTGGCCTCGTTACCGCTGCTCGGCCCCGCGTTGGCTCACTGTGCCACCGCCTGTCGCCGGCGATGTTGAAGAGAAAAAATGAGTCAACACAACAACGATGAGTCAACAACATAGGGTGATGGGTCAGCAACATAGAGGAGATGAGTCAACATCGAAGGATGATGATTCATCAGAGCATCTCCAAGAGACCCCCATAAAATTGACCCCATAAACTTGTTTTTGGGAGCAACAAAAAATTATAAGGGGCAATTTTTCTCTCTTGCTCCAATAGTCCTCCCTTATAAATGGATTAAAACACTTTTGATTGGACCACATCAGTATCTGAGGCCATAAAAACATGGGGCATTGGCATTTTTACCCTTGGTTTGCATCTCAATTGCGATTTTACCCCTTGTTTTTTAACTTTATGATTTTACCCCTGGTTTTTCAAACTGAAGCAAAAACCTACCCCTATTTTGCGATTTTACCCCCCTTTTTCTTCAAAACCAGGGGTAAATAGGGGTAAGTTTTTGCTTCAGTTGGAAAAAACAAGGGTAAAATCGCAAAGTTAAAAAATGAGGGGCAAAATCACAATTAGCTTCGAAACCAAGGGTAAAAACACCAAATTCCCTAAAAACATTAATTCTATTGGAAAAACAAGGAATGGGAGTCCAAATTCTTCCCTTGTTTGTAGTTAAAAAGTTTAGGGGCTATGAAAAAACAAAGGGTGGTTTTTTGGTGCTGTTGGAGATGTTTTTTTTTTGATTGAATCCCAATATTTTCATTTAAGGTGGGTTTACGGGGTTCTCTTGGAGATGCTCTCATAATCACAAAAAACCAGTGATGAGTCATCAAATTCGGAAACATAAATTATCAAATAAGGAAAGAGACCCGAAAAATAAAATGGACCCGAGGTAAGCTAAAAACTGGTGACCTGAATATAGTCACTCTCAGACGCTCCTCACATCTCACTGAACCAGCCCTCGTCAGGACCTAGATACAATGTTGCTCACATGTCTGAGTCCATCAAACCCTTTGGTAGGACTCGACAAAGAAAACTGTTGTATATTATTGTGTCAATATATGATGAGGTGAATTATTATCCATATGCATTAGCATCTCGATTCACCATGAATTACCAATATAGAGATTAATGAAAGAGAAACCAAACATCGCCTATATTAGCAATCTGTGATTTAATAAGGACAAATAGATAAATGGAAATTTTAGAAACCACATGATATGAAATAGACCATTGAACTAGAAAAGGGCACAATATTGTGTATTTATTTCTTATTTCTCATAAGATGCTAATTGCTATTACATTCTGACTAGTAATGTTCACTTCGGTGGGCAGGACTTCTTGTAGTCATCCTCCGAGCTGTAACATGAATGGTCATCCCAACAACACCAGCACCGATCTTTGCATCCTATTCGACCAATCGGCGTGGAATGGTAACAAAATCCTGGTGAAATTGTAATGTTTTTGTCACCGCCGACTGCAGCCAGTGGCGAGTCTAAGGGGTGGGCCAGGTGGGCCGCGGCCCACCCCCAGATTCATATCAGCACCATTTTTTTAGCACTGTAGCAGCTTTGAACAGTAGAATTTTTTATTTTTTTCTATTTTCGGGCCCACCCGCATCAGCCCAACTAAGTTCTGGCCCACCCCCATGCCTGAACTTGGACTCGCCACTGACTGCAGCCAAGCTATCGCCTGTTTGCCAAAGATGCAAAATTTTGTTTTTTCGATTACCAAAGATGTAAAGATTAAGCAGCCTATCTAATGCATTTGTAGGAACACAATTGAACTACAAATGGTACGGTGACGTTCTTGCTCATATAGAAAATACATTTCGAAGAAAGAGAACGAATATTTCTTATGTGCAGCTGCAGCCAAATTGTACTAGCGAACAAACGCAACATATTAAAAAACTTTTCTTACACTGAGCATGATTAGCGAGGCATCCAAGAATAAGCAGCGAAAGCAGAACTACTGCAGCCATGTTCTTGGGGTACTTCTCCATCGATCCAGGAAGTGGCACCGCAACGCTAGGTGTTCTGGGGCGAGCCTCTTTGTTAAGGTTTGATGATATGTTGGTGATCTATGCGGGGGCCGTTCAGATATATATACGAGCTATAACACGCATTATTGTCCTTGTTGAATAAGGAACCACTCCCTACAAATAGCATGGGTGGCTGTGAATATAATCATTCACGTGATTCTACCTGCTTTTTTCTTGGAAAAAGTTACCAACTAAACTTTTTATTGTGGTTATAATTTCCATAAATCTCGTGGCAAGTTCTGTCACGTGATAGTACCTATATTTGTGAAAATCTTTCCAACGATTTTTTTGTGGTTATAATTTCCATATATCTTGTGGCGAGTTCTTAAGGAACCTATTTTTAAATTATTGTGAATCAACAAAGAGACTGATGTATATTATTGTGACAAGATATGACGAGGTGAATAATTATCCATATCTCGATTCTCTATGAATTACCAATATTGAGCTTAAGGAAAGAGAAACCGAACATCCTAATAGCAATATGTGTTTTATGAAGGGCAAATAGATAAATGAAATTTTTGTAAATCACATGACACAAAATATGTGGAGGAGCCTCCTTATAATGACTAAGTCTAATATTAGTAATATTGTAATGACTATGAGGATGAATGGCACACTGACTCAGTTTTACAACCCAGGGCCACTGATTCAGAAACATGTTAAATCCTTTTACCACACATGGCAGCAGCACTTCTCTTCAAAAAGATTAAGAAACACAACTTTAAAACTTGACACTACAACCTATATGAACATTTGTACAATATGGAACTATGATTTTAGATGCTTGTAATACGTGACATGCATATTGTCAACCCATAGTTAAAAAATACAATATTGAATGACTCCAGATTATCAACACGTTTGGAACAAATAAGATCAACAACTAAATTATCTGCTCTTGTTTTCCAAATTTTTTCATGATTAGAATCACATACGAAGCACAATCTCTTTATTTAGAAACACTTTTAGCTTGTTATTATATATGCCTCTACACAGCTCCAAGTTGCGGTGAGGGCAGTCTAAACGCTGAAATATTGATTGCTACTTCTCAAATACTTTTTTTTTGCGGGAATACTTCTCAAATACTTATATTGCAAAGAACAGAGAACGCATGAAATTAATTCCCATTCTGACTGTTCACAATGCATGTTAAAAAAAAGGGTTTCCTGACCAATGTTGAGCCTAACACTAAACTGTAAATTAGAAAATTACTCCAGTGGAGAAAGGATTGAATTAGAGCATTCCTGTAAGACCAAAACAGGTCGGAAGATGGATTCTCACCTGTTCCGGAATAATTTAGGAGGTATTCATGTACATATAAAGAAGCATTAATCATGAAAGTTCAGTGTGCATTGGCTTATAGAAATGTTATATATTTGCTAGTATATATACTATCCAGGTCCGTTATATTTTGGGTATGTAGGGTGGTAGTTGGTTGTTGTCACTGAGTCGACGGCCATCCTTAACATATATAATAAATGGTAAATTCCTTAAAAGCAAGTCTCGAATTATTGTACCTATTCTGAGCCTAACTCCCATTAGTGCACATATTATTTTCAGCTTTCAGTATATCAGTGGATAAAATTAGTGTGTACATCATGGATCAAAAAGAATAATTAAATTTGAGGTACTGCAGCAAGTTACATGTAGTAAAATGTAATAGCTTTTAAATGACGTAAAAAATTGCCAATTTCATTCAAATCTTATGAATCTATAATTATATCTTTTGAAATTATTACTACAAAAAGTTGTAGTTTAAGTTTCAAATTACAAACAAATATCTATGTGGTCGGAAGAAATGGCTATTGTCAAGCTCAATGGCAAAGAGTTAAAACTTTATCCATCTTTAGCATTTTTTTGGCTTCTGTTTGCTTCCAGCCTTATTATGCAATTCCATGTATATTTTTTATTAGTGAAGTTCAACCAAGTTCTGTGGAAAAGACAAATTCATTGTACTGCTCATAATAGAAAGAATACTTAGAGAAGCAGAATTTCGGTGTAGTTTAATGTCAGCAGTTGGTTGTTGTGAGGGGGGCAACTGCAACAGCAGAACTCTTTGGCATCCTCCTGCGCGTACAGCAGAAGGGAAAGGCTTGAAAAGAAATTTGGGTTGGATTTGTGGCGAAACATGGTGCTGAGGCAAATTGACATGCGTTGGGAACTGGACAGGCCTTATGCAGGTGAAGAATGTCTTCCTGCGATTAGGGACTTATAAAGTAGGTGATGGGTCTCAACTTAGATTTTGGGAAGATGTGTGGATAGGACAACAAAGTCTTAAGGATAGGTTCCCTAATTTATATAATATTGTTAGGAGGAAAAATGCAACGATTGCTTCTGTTCTATCATCTTCCCCCCTTAATATTTCATTTAGAAGGGCCCTTACAGGAGCGAATTTATTTCAATGGATTCAAATAGTAAATATAATCATGCATGTCAAGTTAAGAAACCAACAAGACTATTTTGTTTGGGCTCTACACCAGAATGGATCTTTCTCCGTGAAATCCATGTATAGAGCCTTAATGACGACACAAGCCTTGCCCTTCACAAAAAGCTTATGGAAAATCAAAGTGCCTCTTAAAATTAAAGTATTTATGTGGTACTTATACAAAGGGGTAACCTTGACAAAAGATAATCTTGCTAGAAGGAACTGGCATGGGAGTTTGAAATGTTGTTTCTGTAATCTTAGTGAAAGTATTCAACATTTATTCTTTGATTGCCCGCTAGCAAGATTTATTTGGCGCATTATCTATGTCTCTTTTAATATTGCTCCACCGATTAACTTTCAGCATATGTTTTCTGATTGGTTGGGGAATACTGGTATTAATCTCAAGAGACTTATTTGGAGTGGTACTAGCGCTGTATGTTGGGCTATATGGTTGTGTCGCAATGATGTTGTTTTGATAAAAAAACAATCCACTCGTATATGCAGGTGATTTTCAGGGGGACTTATTGGACCCGCTTTTGGTCTTTACTTCAGAAGGAGGTGGATCGCCCTATGATGAAGATGACGTGCAGTCAGCTTGAAACTGCAGCTTTGGAGATCTTCGCAAATAATGGGTGGCGATTCAATAATAGAATCACCTCTTGAGTCATTTAGTTACCAATTGTTTTGTGATCATGGATCAATTCTTTGTCTTTTTGATACCTTAGACCTTTATTTTTGTGAAACTCTGTAATAACGGACAGCTACATGTATCAACCGATACAGAGGCTGGGATATAAGTAATATATTCCCTTTTCTAAAAAAAAAAATGTGTTGGGAACTGGGATACCGGAGCTGGGAATTTTAACTTTCTGCTCAAGCCAGCCATCTTGCCGTGCGAGACGTTCGCCGTGGCAGTCGTGAAGAGTGTCAGCCTTCGATTCAACGCACGGGAATGCTAGCGCTAGCGCGGCGCCGCACCTCCGCAAGTCAGAGTGGGCATTCCGTCCGGACGGGAGGCATGAAGCAGCTTGACGAAGGGTCTCGATAACTCTGCGATTCGCTAATTCCGCGACGTCGGCTCGACGAAATCGACGCTGCAAATTCACTCGTTCTGAAATCCAACAGACGTTGATGGTTGAGATGACGTGGCCATATTCGCTAGCCATCAACCGACCGCGTTGGGAGAGTAAAAAGATATTATGAGCAGAGCAGAGCAAACAACCGAGCATAATCAATTCAAAAAAAAAACAGAGCATAATTAGTTGCAGAGCAGAGCAGATTACAGAGTATGGCTCACCATTGTGGCCTTGGCGGCGGGAGAGATGTTGTAGTAGCCGCTTTCTACGACCCGTCGCCGTGACCATTGTACCCGCCGCCGCCGCCGGCGTTGGCGGTAGGCGAGCTCGTACGTCTGCGTGCCGTCGGGCTTTGATGCCGTAGTTGCGCTCCGACGTGGGCCCGTGCTTCAAGATCCTCTCGGAAGAATGCCAACGACGGCGGGAACGAGGTGGTAAGCACGCGGAGGTAGTGCGGCGTGGTGACGGCGACCTGCGTGCCAGGGCCGGCCTGGTCGTCGCCATGAGGTGGCGCGAGAGGCCGCCGCTTTTGACATGTCGAGTCTATCAAACCCTTTGGTAGGACTAACAATGACACTTCTATATATTATTGTGACAAGGTATGACGAGGTGAAATCCATATCCATCAGCATCTCGATTCACTATGAATTACCAATATTGTTATTAATGGAAGAGAAACCGGGCAATATGTGATTTACGAAGGGCATAGATAAATGAAAATTTGTAAACCACATGACACGAAATAGACCACTGAACAAGAAAAGGGCACAATATTGTGTATTTATTTCATATTTCTTGTTTCTCATAAGTTGCTCATTGCAATTACATTCCAACGAGTAAAATGTTCTATGGCGGGCAGGACTTCTTGCATTCATCCTCCGAGGGGTAACATGAAAGGTCATCCCAACAACACCAGCAGCCTTTGCATCCTATTCGACCAATCGGCGTGGAATGGTAGCAAGTTCCTCGTGGAAATGTAATATCTTTTTCGCCGCCGAGTGCAGCCAAGCGAGAGCCTGTTTACCGAAGATGAAAAGATTAAGCAACAAATCTAATGCATAAGAACATAATTAACATACAAATGGTAAAGTGATGTTCTTGTTCATAGACAAGAAATTTAACTCACAAAGTAGGGCTCGCAACCCTCACAAAAAAAAAGGTGGAGCACGCAAAAAAGAGAAAATAGATTTTATTAAAAAAACGAATATTTATTATCTGCAGCCAAATTGTACCAGCCGAACAAAAGTAACATATTGAAAGTTTTTTCTTACACTGAGCATGATTTGCGAGGCATCCGAGAATAAGCAGCGAAAGCAGAACTACTGCAGCCATGTTCTTGGGGTACTTCTCCATAGATCCGGGAAGTGGCACCGCAACGCTAGGTGTTCTGGGGCGAGCCTCTTTGTTCAGGTTTGATGATATGTTGGTGATCTATGCGGGGGCCGTTCAGATATATATGAGCTATAACATGCATTATTGTCCTTGTTAAATAAGGAACCTCCCTCTACAAATAGCATGGGTGACTGCGAATATAATCATTCTGATTCTACCTGCTATTTTCGTGGAAAGTTTTCAACTAATCTTTTTATTGTGGTTATAATATCTATATATCTCATGGCAAGTTCTGTCACGTGATTGTACCTGCTATATTTGTGAAAACTTTTCCAACGAATCTGTTTATTGTGGTTATAATTTCCATATATATTGTGGCAAGTTCTCAAAAAACCTATTTTAAAAAGGTTTTGCTCCACGTCAATCGACTGAGATGGCGCGTTCGCCTCAGTCGAATTTTGTGGCCGCACGATTATGATCAAACGGCTGTCGGCTTCATCATATTCCTTTGTTTTGTTTGTCCCGCAGTTGTCTTATCGGGTCCGCGGTGTGACGTAAGGCTCCGATTTGTTTGGGTTCCGGCGCACCGTCAGGGGATTCAGGGTCAGGGCCGTGCCTTCTTCCTCCCCTCCGGCGTGCTGCCCAGGGCCGAGCCCTTGTTCCTCCTCTCCGACGTCGTTCCAGCAGGTCGCGCGCTCCGGTTCCAGCTCTGCTTGGCCGTGAGGAAGAGGTAAAGTGCCGCCGTCGCCGCTGAGATCCAGCGCCGCGACCGCGGGGATGAGCTTCAGCTCCGCTCGGGGGCGAGCTCCACTTCCGCCTCAGGGACGAGGTCTTGCGCCGTCGCGCGGAGACGAGCTCATCTTCCTCCTCTCCGGGGACCTCACTACCCTGCTGCTGCTGGTGGTACATTTCGATTCCTCAAAGTTCACAACCAAATATGTGTTAGATTTGATTTTGATCCAATTTCCCTTTTAGTGATTTCCTTGCCAACCCAACAGAGTTGTTGAATTGGAACCTCATTTACATTTCCACATGGATTTGAAATCGAGCCCCAATCTCGAATCCGCTCGGTTAGTGTGGATTTGTTTCATTCCATTTTGCAGTAGTTCGTGAAATGACCCTGCGATTAGGTTTTTGCAGTTTTGGGTTTTTATTTCGTAGCTTGGTGAGTGTAATTGAGCTGGATTCATGTTTGACCGATGATTTAGGTCCCTGTTTGATTGTTCCTTTTTGTTGTATATGTGCCGTTTGATTGGGGAAAGGTGAATCCATTTGCCTCTTGGGTTCTGCTCTGTACGTTTCAATCATTGTCCACGTGTGCTGTATGTATTGTGGCTAGATTTGCCTGTGTGCTAGGTGATTTGGGCATTGTGAGAGAACCTGTGCTCAAAATCATTTTGTTTGCACTGACTGGTACTTGTTCCTGACTCATCGCCTTGTGGCTCTCTGTTAATGTTGGCTTGCATATCATCTTATTTTGTAAATTATAATAATTATATTTAGTTTGTATAACAGTTACAACCTATAAACTAGTAGTAATTTTAGGTAAAACACACCGAAAATTTTTGGGTGATGATGTATTTGACATGATTTAGACTATAGCTTTGCTTTTGACATTTCTTTCCTGTATGACATGATAGACCTAGTGTTTTGAGCTATTAATCATGAGCAGAATAACATAAACTTTTTTTTATTGAAAGCTTGTTGGCATTCTTGCTGCTGTCTTCTGTAAGTTTTGTGCTTGTAATTCCTGATTTAGGACAAATAAAACAGTTACAATTAGGTTGTAATAAAATTATTACTTGAGCATCTGTAGTAATTTATTTTAGTTAATGTAGTAATCTCATTGTAGTGGATGTGCAAATATAATTATTTAGTTAGTACCTTTTATAATCAAATACTATATAAGTGGTGTGCTCTAGTTAATTTATTTGCAGAAGAAGATATTATTTTGTGGCCACACGATTATTATTTGTACATATGTAGTAATTTCTTTTGATACACGTGTTAATTTATTTTGTAATACATACCAGCATTGTTGTGGATAGTGAATAATTAGACACTTTTGTCTGCAACCTTCTGACTATATTATTCTTTGTCTTTTTTTCAATCTTTGTTTTCTGCATTTTCCTCTTCGAAAACGTTGCTCCGTCGCCTTTTAGGGTTGCTTCTGCCTACAGCTAAGCCCCAAAACATCCAAGGAAATGTTGAGTTGCACAACCCAAGCCCACTAGGTTGTTGGTAGGATTTGCGTTATTTTTTTAGCACTATAAAACATGAACTTTTTGCAACTATAGTTTTCTGGTACCTTGCTGGTAGGTGTCACCCTTTTAGTTATTCGGTAGTTAAAAGAATTGTGTTCTATTCATTGATATGTAACATATACTTAATTTGTTACTGTATAAAAGAAGTGATGTTGATTTGGTGTCATACGAATATTATTTTGTGCTCCTGCTAATGTTTGATATTACTGCTTCATTTTTCCATATCATCTGCTGGCTTGAATATAGAAATATTTTCTTGTTTCATGTGGGTAATATCCTTGGCAAGATGGTCCCTATGACTTCTGATTTTGGTTGTCATAGAAAACTTTCAGTAAATTCAAATAAAAATTACAATGTCCACAATTGTATTAATTTTATATCAATCATACCTTAAAATACGTAAACAAGGAGGTACTTTGCATTTACTGTAACTTCTCTAGTTTTTCATGTCCATATCCTGTACACCAAATATAGTAAGTTTTTTTTGTTGTTGTGCCTTAGATATCTACAGAAAAGTGTCCTATTTCATAATACCAGTCCATAAATTATAACTTATAATTTTTCCTCTATTCCTCATTTCCAGTAGCGCTTGTTCTTCAAAACGTTGTTTCTTGTGGTGTTTTTTTTTTCAACTTCAAATACTTGTGACTAGTGTAGTGCTTGTCTATCAATCCTTGGATGCTGTAGTGGTTGTCCTGCATATGAAAGAGATCACTGTAAAAACGTAAAGTGGAAAGTTTGATGTTAGTTGTTGTTTTCCTTTTCTTCTCTTGTTGCATTACACGTTCTGCTTGCCATCTTTCCTTGCACAATGGTCAAAATTTTCGGTTACTTCTATACATTGTATGAAGAAAACATATTTAATTGTGATTATTTGTTTTATGAAATGTTAACCTTCAGCGAATTTTACTGCTTCACCCTTAGCTTTCCTTGGTGGAAATTGGGTATGCAATTGATTATGACTAGTAATGTTGTGATGTGTGAACCGCAATGGCTGCATGTAATGTTCGTAAAAGGCCTATGCCTCTCTTGTTCTAACAGTTGGCCTTCCGTTAGGCTTTATGAACAGAGGGTTGCTTAGGTTTTTTTTCTGATGTAATGTTGGTAACAGGTCTATGCATAAGTGAATATCAATATATATGTGTTATCCAGTTGTTAAAGACATTGTAAATACGAAATAAATATCTAATTTTCTTACCTGTATTGGGCCATTTTTCCATAACATCCTCTGGATAGAATGCATGAATAATTGTTTACTGGGCCATTTGTTTGCAATTTTGTTGAATTTGGCTTCTGAATCTGTATGTTGAGTTATGTAGTCAGTAAAAGATCCATGAATTTTCTCTTGCAGGTTTCATCTACTCGGGGAGTCCGATGAGGTGAACGCTGAAGAGGAGGTGCATCACTGATTTTTTTTTTCTTTTTCAGGTTGGCTGTTCGAATTTTTTTCTCCAGTTTGAACTTGACAATATGCTTCTTGTTCTTGTGGAAACTGACAGAACAATGTTCTTATTTCCTGACAACACCACTCAAGGTCCCATACTCTACTGTTTTTCTTGTAAATAGTTAGTTAGTCCTGATCATGTCTTGTAGACGCCTTTAGTTTCATTATTTGAGAACTTGATATCACCTTTGGCCTAAACTGTGCAATGTGCCTATGTGTGGTTTGCAAAGTTGGCTATGGTCATCATAATTTAAAATTATATTTATTCTAAAATTATGTATGAGTTATTTAAATTGTTTGTTGCCGCTCAAGCTATGCCCTGCCTTCTTGTAAACCCGGTATAAGGCTGGAGCAGAATAATTTTTATTATATTTATTACCAAGTTTAAATATAAATGTATATACTATTTGCACTAGAATCACACCCTGATGTAATATTTTGTTACTTAGTGCATGACTTGAACAAATGAATTTAACACTTTCCTTTGTTCAATCCTCTACAATTTGGATATAGTTTTTTTTTTTTCTTTTTTTTGTGATTTGTGTAGTCACAAATTCATCCCTTATGTTTTTTGGTGCTACTTTGCATTCACCACGTGTGGTGTTTCTTTGTGGTTTTTTTGCTTCAACCTAGTTCTGGTATTGATGGTACTCAGATATTTGATTTGTGCAGGTTCTTGATTAGTAAAATCAAGTTTACAATGGCTCAGGAAGAACCCTAGTCAGCAATATACATATCCACTGACTTCTTATTACAGATTGCAAAGATTATAAATATTTAAGAGTTATGAAAACATGTGATCTCTGCCAGTTCTGAATGGACGGAAGACAACATCGAATGTACAACAATTAGAGATTCCTCTTGTTGATTTGATCTAAAGACTAATGAATCATGTGTTCTTTGTTTCTTTATTGTATATAAACTATGTCTCAGATCTAGCTTAGCACTAGGCTATTGTTTTTACCTTGTAATATGTTATTAGCTACCTTTAAGGCTGGTGGCATCACCCCTCCTAAGATAGGGCCAGCTAACATGCCTGTGGGAATTGTAGGTAGCGGACCTTCAAATTTCTTTTGAAGATTTTGATTCAGTTCTTCAGTCCCTGTTTGCCTCCAAAGCACTTAGTTGCATCACCGCGTTCAGTTTCCATTTGAAAAATTTATAGGTCACAATATAAATATTACACTGTTAGTGCCTCGGTAATTTCAACATCATTATAACATAATTATATTTTCTTCAATTTAATAATACCATAAGCATTGCTAACTGATAGTAGCAAAAATGATGTTACTTGATTATGGTTTACTAATGCCCATTGTAGTCCATGGATTCATTTTTTAGCTAATTAGTTTGAAAAATAATTGTTGTGTATGAGTGGTTGGTTGACTCACACATGTTATATTTTTCCACAGATAATTGTTGACAAATTGAAGTACCTAATTTCTTTGTTGTATTTTAGATTATAAGATGGGCTTCAGTGCAACCCAAAATTCTCATAATTGTGGCAACAAAATATAATGTTTTTGAGACATATCTGCATGAAATGAGAATTTTGCGATGTGCTTGAACGCAGCCAACAAATTTATATCCTTTCCATGTGCACAAGAAAATAGCATCAACGGTCCTTACTGAAACATGTCTTGTTAACAGGCTCACTATGTCTATAGCCCAATAAAAAGTCGCTTAGTTGTTTAACCCAAATAAAATGAGCTCGCAACGACTCTTCAGTCCCGCTAACGGGTTCCTTCAGCTCCGGCGTTCCCGATTAGGTGATTAGCATACAAAGTAGGCTGACAAATTGTGGCTGTTGGATCTTAATCCTGCGGCCACAAAATGTGATTGACGCACTTACAATATCTTAGTCACCTGACGCCAAGGCAGACCCATTTTAAAAGAGCAATGCTACATTCACATAAAGGATTTACACAATTTCTACACACTCCTGATGTGGCAATCAATGATAGGTCAGGTTTTTCTTAAATCAAAGAGCAGAGATTATATTAATCAATGACACAGTGCCACGTGGACCTCTATCCTAGTCAGCGTTTAGCAATCACGTAGCTTTAGCAATTCCGATTTTAAAATGGTTATTCCTTTTACTTTCGTGACAGTTGCCTAGTTAATTTTCATTATTGTTGTTTCCTCTTTATGTACGTGACAACATTATCGTTCTTCATATGCGGTTTAACCAAAATAATATATTTGCAGCCACAAGAATAATTAATACATAGTAGTAAAAGTGCCCATGTGTTGCCATGGGCTGACCGGAAGAAAAATGTATCAAGAAATTAAATTTAATGAATATTTAAATATTTTCACTACTATTTCATTTGGGCTATTATTAGTTGGGCCAGGCCATATTGGACAACAAATTGGATTTGGGTCGTCAAATGGGTGACAGATGACGTTTACAAATCTAGTAGTTGTATGTATGTCTGGAGACACAACATGTGACACTTTTTTTATGGAATTCATTATACCGAGAAATTATTAAACTAAGAGTTTTAATTCAAGTTAAAGACTCTACCATAACAATAAGCCAATCCATAGTTTTGATTTATCGACTTACATCTCAGCAGCCTGAGTTGGATCAGAAAAATACACTACTAAACACAACCCACTGGCACGTGAAGCAGTGTCTCACGTGCAAGGGGTCCCCAACTATATAACCAAAAAAAAAAGATTAGAAGAAAAAATAGCAATAAATCATTTATAAGGAGCCATGTTGCATGCTTTCTTTTATTTTTTCTTGAGAAGGTATTCTTATCTTGCTCATATTGCCACATGTAGCTGGTTGGTGTATTATCCACGATAAATATATACCTTGTAACCTGTCGTGGAACAATAGTGAATCAGCAGGTGGTAAGTAGTTCATGGAGTACTACAGACATCCTTATCTCGCCTGACATATCATAAGCAGAGAACCAAAAAACCAGCAATGGAACTTTTTAAAAAGGGCAGTTTCGAGGTAACATCAAGTGGATGAAATTATATATATTCAGGCAGACTATATTCAGCTACTCCACAGTCGCCTGACAGTGGTCTACTATATTCAGTTAGACCTACATTCAGCAGACAGCTGAAAATCTGTGAAATTGCCTAGAAAAATATTTGCATCAAGAAGTTGCTGGAAAGAGCAATCATTTTCTGTCACCCGTAACCAATCCCAATTTCAATCCTTTTCTGTCATCAAGAATACCACCAATCCTAGCCTAGACAACTGAATCTCCATCTCCATCATGCAGCTGTAGCTTTGTTTCTCTTTCACTGGCTTCACCTGTTCATTATCTTCACTGTGGAGTATGAGTATGATCAAGACATGATTATTTCCACTACAGAAAATCGTCATAGATGAGAGGTGACCATAACGAAACAATAAATGAACCAATCTGTTCAGTAACATTACATGTGTGCTTCGTTTAACAATTCTATATAGTGTACTTAACACAGTTAAAAAAAAAGCAGCATCCCGGCCAAAAGCATATATGCCCTACACTGTACAGAAGCTAAGACATTCTTTTAAGAATATTCATGGTGTTACATAAAGAAGACTGTAACATAAGAATAAACAAAATTCCAGGGATATGCACTTAGGCCTCACAATTTTAGGCAAGGGAAGCTTTCGCTAAACTTCTCTCTTATACATTTGGTTTTTCATGCTGCAGTTGAACAATTGTGATTATCAGAAAATAATCATATGCTACACTCATGATTCTAACTTGGATTCAAACAAGGCCAGGTAAGTGCCACTGGGCAGAAACAATACCAAAGTAGATGTGGCTACGGAGAAGCAAACTGAATGTCATTCTTTGTATTCAGCGACAGTCCTAAAACAACTTATAGATCTTACACCACTAACTTATATCAAAGGGACGGTAGAGTGGGGCTGCTAGTGCTTAATTTTGCAGCGCTATTGATTAAAACTCCAAGTACATATGCCAGCACATATGTGTGCCATGACCCAGAGAGCATTATAAGAATTACCTTGTAGCTACAGGAAGTAGGAAAGCCAGTAAAGCTGATATTATAAAGCTACCAACAAGTAGAAGAGCTGTCAGTTAATAAATTTCATTCATTTTCAGTGGAAATAAAAAGTTCTCACTGGTTTGTATCTGCAATATAGGTAAATTATGCTATTTCAACTGCAGGTTTAAAGAACTCTGTAAACTGAACTGCTTATTTTGCTATCATAGTTAATCATAACATGCAGAATATTATTTTTAGCTTGCACAGAAAGCTCATCTCTCGTACAACTTCTAGTCTAGTACTACATGAAAAGATACTCAGCTAGTGCTAATATGAGTAATGTAAACAATATTAGGGAAAGGAAACTGCAACAGTAGATATGAACATACATGCAGTCTTTTTGTTAAATTAGAAAGATAGTGAATGTCAAACTGTACCATCTTAAATTGGAACAATAGGATGACATGCTGCAGTTTGACATTCATACCTTTTTTTTCTCTCGAACACACAGGTCGTATAATTGTATTAAGAAGAAATTGGTGGGACTAGAGCCCGTACAACACACACCACACACCCCATTTGTATGTTTGTTTACATTCGCGCATTTTTTTTAAAAAAAAAGAAACGACCACATGACCAAAAAACTAATCGCCTGGGAGGGGGGCCATTAGGAACGAGATTCCTTTTGCCCCTGCCATCTCCCAGAGTCTTCTTTCCTCCCCCAGCCTGAACCAAAGCAGTCGCAAGACTTGGAGTGACTCCCTCAAACACACACCGATTTTGATGATTCCAAATGGTCCAAGCACCAAGAATAATGAGTGAGTTGAGACCTCGCCGTGCTGAGCCCAACACTGCTTCAGTGGACGAGTTCCACCAGTCCACAAACGAAGAGTTATGAAATTGTGGGGCAAGCTCCTGAAGTCCAGACTGTCGTAGGAAGTGAAACCAAAACTGTCGCGCAAACACGCAGGAGGTCAAGAGATGATCAATAGTTTCGTCTTCCTGATCACAAAGAGGGCAGTGTTCCGTATGATCCATGCCACGGCGAGCAAGACGATCAGCGGTCCAACACCGTCTGTGTGCGACCAGCCACATTGTAAGCTTCATGACCATTAGAGTTTGAAAACCCCAAGGTATGAATGTTTTGGTGATTGGATGATCATGTTGTATGTGACTAACTCTTTTGTAGGTTGTTGCTTATGGTCACATATGATGGAGGACTACGTCAACCTTTTCTCTATTGGATATCTTGATGATTGGTTGCCTCGACAACTCGGGACATTGGACTTGATGAAGTCGCGGTTGAGGAGATGGATCAAGGCTAAGGACATGCTAGATCCAAGCAAGTGATGGCTTGGTGTAGATGTAGGCTTGAGTCCATAGGAAACACCGGACTATCAAGGGGTTCGAATTGGTTCTCTTAGTGCACACTAGTGGTAGAGATCATTGGATGCAATATGAGCCTCTCAGAGGCTAGGGTGGCAGAAGAGAAGCTTGAGGAACCAAGAAGAGTTAAGATGAAGTCAAGGATCGAGGAGGAGATCAAATTGGACTTCAGGCAGAAGTCACCGTATGATACGGTGGCAGTCACCGTATGATACGGTGACTGCAGGAATTGCAGACTAAAGACTGAAAATCTCTGCTGGAGTCACCGTATGATTGAGGGTGATAGTCACCGTATGATACGGTGGTCACCGTATGGTTTCCAGGGAATTGGCAGATTCTGCAAGTTCAGAGAGAAGAAGTCACCGTATGATACGGTGGTAGCCAGCGTATGATACGGTGACTATGGACAGGAAAATCCAGAGAAAGGAGAGTCTCTGGTAGAGTCACCGTATGATGGCCACCGTATGATACGGTGAGGTCACCGTATGGTTTCCAGGAGTATAGCAAAATGAGCAAGTTGCTGAAGCCGGAAAGAAAGTAGTCGCCGTATGATACGATGCCAGTCACCGTATGATACGGTGACTATGAGAACAGTGAAGACAACAGGAAGGCTGAAGGAAGAATAGTCACCGTAGGGTGACAGACTGCTTTTTGAGGCAACGACTAGTTTTGTGGAGGAAGGCTATAAATAGCTGGTTGCCTACCCCTTTGAGGGTCTCTTGGCCAGTGGAACAGGTGAGGTTGCTTAAGGAAAGCCAAGAGCAAGAAGAGAGAGCACTTGTTGAGGATTTGGAGTGATCCTAGTGCTTGTGAGAGAGTAACAAGAACATCCTTTGATCTCTAGGGCTAGTGTGTGCATAGAGAGTCATCTTGGGTTGTTACTCTTGGTCTATGGCAAGACCTAGACCGGCTTGGCGTCGGTGGTGAGCTTGCCAAGGAGTGTGGAAGCCGCCGCAAGTTTGTACACGGTCTTCAAGCTTCCCGTGTGAAAGAAGCTACGTGAAGAGAGCGTCCTTTGGACCGCATCACGTGCGGATCCCTACATTCGGAGGAGCATCCGGAGTTGCCGGCGGGATGTGCCCGCGTCTTCATTTGGAGGGTGAAGAATGCTCTAGAAGGGATCGCCATCGAGTGGAGGGAGGGGTCGAGACTCTGGCGGGAGTGACCCAACGTGGATTAAGGGGAGGCGCCATCCTCCCGATATCACGGGCTAAAAATTCATGAGCAATCTCTATCTCATTGTTGACGGTGTAAAAACCAGAAATTTACCGTCAACTTATCGGTGAATAAAAAGGTAAATCACCAACGCTCAGCATTTATTTGTTTAACTAATGCAATTCCACGAGTTTTGGATGATTTATGAGCACAGGAGTAAATAAGGAGAAAATGGGCCTCTGTGAGCGAAATCACAGGCCGACCGGCCTCCCACCTAGGCCGGTCGGCCTTGTCTAGTGCCCAAAGCCTGCAGGCTTGCTCCAGTGGGCTGAAAGCAGTCCAAACACGAAGAATATCAAAGCCCAATTTGGAAATACCGCAGATCCTCCAGAAGATGGGTTGAGTGGGCCTAAACTTGGCCCTCACTCCAGTTCTGCCGCCCCCAGAAGCGAACCGACTTCGGAACCGACTTCAGGAAGCAATCAGGAGCGTCCAGAGCGAAGGCGGTGGCAAACCGCCTCGATGGACGGCCGTCCGGCCCCCCTACTAGGCCGGCCGGCCTGCCTTGGCGGGCGCGCCACTCCTCCTCGCGCTATAAGACTCCCCTGGTCCTGTAGAGGCTATAAATACCCCTGGGCTGCTGCAGAACAACTCGCACCTCATTGAAGAATCCAATTACTCTTTTATTTTCTAGTTAGTAGTTAGTTGGGAGTTAGAGTGTAAGTGAGAGCTCCGCTCAGGATTTCGGAGTCATCTTCGGAAGTTGGGTAAAGCTCTCTTGTATCTTTATTTCCTCTTTTTTAAGAATTATTATTATGAATATCTCTCCTTATTTATTAAATTCGAAATTACCTTTGGTCGACATTATTGCTTTGAGTAATTACCATAGTGAAGTTCCTGTATTAGTTCCACGACTGTGTGTGGTAGATATGAGTGAATTGATTGTTGGTGGATGCCTACACAATTTACTTAGATTTATTACACATAGTTGGTCTATCCTGTTAGCTAAGGGTAGGCTATCTAAGATGATTGTTTGTATGGTTCAAAGAATCATGTTAGACACGAGTTTGCACCCGGCCTTACGGAGGATGGTAGCCACACGTGTAACAGGCGTGTTCAGGCCTTTGCAATCCACCACGTTCAAGGTCGGCATAGTAGGGTCTTAATTATAGCACGTAGCGTCGTCCGTATGTCGGGCCTAATTTTTGGGTTGTCTGCTGAAGGAATGCGTGTGCCCTGATATACAGGAATGGAACTACTGTATGATCTTAAGTAGATACATGTAGACTATTAGGGTGCTGAACATAAATACTTAGGACGGATATAATTCAGAAATCTTAACACTTCACTCGCTGCTCTCCCAATTTAATTACTAGTATCTTCTATTTGGATTTACTTCGTGAGTGCCACTTATGAAACTCTTATCGTTTGACGTGATCCATATGATTGAATTAGATAGTCTACCTATGAAATTCTTGTTATGCTTCCCTGTGGATATTTATAAATACGATAACCCTGGAATACTTCATGGTGAAGTGCTACAATGGTGAACCGTGCGCTTACGGAATAGAAATATTTTATTATGCATACGTAACGCCAACACTCATCTCCTTTACTTACTAGCATCTACTATTCCGCATTTACTTCTTGCTAGTAGACTTGATTGATAGGGTTGTTTGTGTTTTGCTCTTGGTAGAATTGCATGTGTAGGTTTGCTCTTTGCTAGTCTTGCTAGTGTGTGCGCATCGCTTGCTACTTGTTATCGCCTAACTTGATTTTAAGTTGCTATAGTACCTTGCCGAAGAAAGCGTTAAATAACTACCGATTCATCCCCCCCCCACCCCCCCCCCCCCCTCCTCTCTCTCAGAGTACTCCGTGATCCTTACACACATGAAGAAGCGGCATTTCGGCGGTGCCCAGCTTTTCCAAATCCTTTCATATATATGGCTCGAAGGAGATTGATCTCAAGAATAGCCCTTCATATGCATATTTTGCCGAGTACATGCCTGTAGCAGAGAGCTTCTAAAGGTGTATATCATTGACTCCTGGTTGTAATTCCAGCTCAAGCAGTATGTCCCAGAGCCGCAAATACTCCACAATTACTCCAACTGTAATAGCACCTTGAATATCAGAAATCCACATTCTGGCTGTCAATGCTTCCTTGACAGTTCTGTTGCTTACTCTCCTTTTGGGAATGATAGCAAATAGTCGTGCAGCAATATCCTCAATCCGTTGTCCGTGCAACCAGCGATCACTCCAAAACAGCGTTAACTCACCATTTCCCACTTCAGTATTCAGAGCCACCGAGAAGAAAGCTCGCACCTTGTCAGTAGGAGTGGGCACAAAACCCGAGACCCGAAGACCGAACCCGGAACTTAAAAAACACGAATCTACATCGGGTAGGAAGTCTGGAAAGCCGAACTAATTATAGGTAATTCGGGTTTACTACCCCGATACCCGAAAAACCGGAAAAGCCCGATTTTCCCATTCTCTCAAATTCCTAGCAGCGCAGCAAGCTTTGAGCGGCCCAGCCCACTTAAGTCTGGACCCTAGCCACCACCCCATCGCATCTTCCCACAAGCCGCCATTCCCTTGCCATCTCCCCTCTGCATCTGCATCGAGGGCTCGTGGCGCATCACATCTTGCAGTTGTTGCCGACGCCCACGCATCCCTACCTCCCATCGCTTGGCCGCAAGTCTGTACCTTGGAGGGAGCAGAGTACATCGCAGCCTTTGCAGGTCACCGAGGCTCGAGATCTTCCTGTGGTGCATGTCGATCCGTGGATGCTTGCTTGGTCTACCCAATTCCCATTCTTTCTTGACGTGTTGGAGATTCCCTCTCTTTTTTTTTTTAATTCAGATTCTTGCCGCTGTGTTGTGGAGTAGACATCTATAGTATTGTTACCTGAAATGTTGAGTTGCTTTGCGTTCTTCCTCCTTGCTCTAGACATTCTGTTCTTCTTCTTGTTATCTCGGTTAGTTCGGGATTACCCGGACCCGAACCCGAACTTTTGGGTATCCGAAATTTCGGGTTTCACTTTGTTGGGACTCATCTCGGGTATTGATTTTCAGAACCCGAATTTTAGAAAGCCCGAAGTACCCGACCCGAACTTTTCGGGTAACCCGAATGCCCAGTCCTACTTGTCAGGGACTTGAATTGGCAGAGCTGCCATGGCCGGTTGGGCTCTGTTTCTTCCAGCCACAACCATCTCACCCTGAGCGCCCAGGGATAAAAAGGATGAAACAGACCATATGTATATATTCATATGAAACAAAAAGATAGGTGAAGCATGTAAAAAAATCTAGTTCTCAAATTATAACTGATTGAACTACTCAATGAGAGTCTCTACTATAGAGCTCTGAACCAGAGTCATGCACACATGCATTCCAGTATCTATAGCTAAGTTTGATTTCTATGCAATCAAAACATATGCACAACTTACTTATCTAGCTTATCATTGTAGATACACAAAGCGCCCCATGTCAAGAAAATTTCCCAAAACCGAAAGCAGCAAAATTAGACTAATAATCAGATTGTATTAGTGAACTCAAAACATCCTTACATTTTTTTTTTTGCATTTACCTTCAGTTTATATGTGGCAAAATGACAATGGCCGCATTTGATCTGCTGCACTAAAATTCAAGAAAAAGGCACATGTGCTACAATTGAACAAACAAACATGACCCATACAAAAGTATTCTTAACTGAACACTGTTCTGGTTACTTACAGTCCAACAATTATTTTATACATGTAGAAACAACCTCTTGATTGTTAATTATGTAGGTTTTGGTCTCAGAATCTAATGGTGGGCAAAAAAAAAAAAAAGAATTGAAAGTTAGACATGCCGATATCTATTTTATGACAACAGTTCATATTACACACTTAAGAAACAACACATGCTTAAGACTATGAACCTTAGTAAGCCTGATAACAGGACATGCTTATTAGCACTTCAGCATATCATAATTGCGAAGCCAACATATAGGAAAGAAAAACTCCTGTTAGGCATCTATCAAACCTTTTACACAATTGCTGTAACAAAACACAATACTGATTAGAGCAAAATATGCTCTAAGAAAGTTGGTGCAACCATACCTTCATATCTGAGCAATAGTAGCGAGCAGATTTAGATATGCTCAACTCAGCATCAAAGCTTTCTGTTTTGCTATTAAAAAGAAATCTATCACCTCATTTATCAGGAAGCAGCAGATTCCTGAAAAATAAAACCTTTTAATAGTTTTCCAGTAAATATAAAAGAACTGTCTGACGATGGTAAGCAAAAACATATCACATCCCATACAGGCCATGGAGGCACAGAGGGAAAAACTGTGCTGAGAAGAGTAAGCAAACAATCTTTGAGGACAGGTGATTTGAATTCACTGCAACAACAAGTAACTTATATATTATTTTTTTATTTGACGAAATAACATATCCTTTTGTTTTCTGTTTGACACTAAAATACCCACTTCATAGTTGCATTGCACACTGTATGTCAAAACCCTCCTTTTCTCTTATAAATTATAGCTCTTGTCCACTTCTCTGACGTGCTATCCAGGTTTTGCAACTTCTATTTCACATTATCATCAGAAATCCAAGATCCAGTAGGTGGCGTAAAAAATCCCGAATTGCACAACAAAACAACTCTGAAAATAAACTGATCATTCACATATTCCTTAAAAATCTGCTATTTCCCGTGCCCAAAATTGATCTTACAGCCTTGTAAGTTTTGTTACTTCTACTGCACCTCACTCAATGATTTCTAATTTGTTAGTCATGTATGCTTGGCAACATCTATTTCGCATCATCTTCAGAAACCCAACTCCCAATAGATATACTAAATCTCGAATCCTACATATGGTTTGAGGTCAAGGGTCCCAAAATCTAAACATCCTACTTACAGGCAAAGGTACTTTTGCCAAAAAAAAATAATTAAAAA
This sequence comes from Eragrostis curvula, assembly GCA_007726485.1. Lineage (NCBI taxonomy): Eukaryota > Viridiplantae > Streptophyta > Magnoliopsida > Poales > Poaceae > Eragrostis > Eragrostis curvula. Next base: position 32,677,280 of record CM017439.1, read on the forward strand.
GGAACTTTTACTAAGCAGACTACCTCGCCAGTACTAATCACAGTGCTTATAGCTTACCTCATGAAGGGAGATTTTTGCAATTTTACCATTGGGTACGATGGGCTTCGCTATAGTACTATGACATAGTCTGGCTTCGCTACTATACCATTATAATCACATCTCCTACGTTCCTTTACCATTGAGACATGTTTTAACAGTTTTATCTCTTTAAACGGATATAAAAAGACACAACTACCACTCGTCTCTCTTTCTCAAGCATACAAGTTGCTCATTTTTCACTTTTAGCAGTCACCTTCTCAAAAATATGCCATGCTATTATTTTCACATAAATAATTAAAATATACCACAATATCATGCACAAGACATTATTGTTACATTAGAAGTCTTGTGCTTGTCTGCACACAGTGGTGTTTTGAATTTGTCAATCTTTTATATGCACACTACGGTGATGATTTGAATTTGTCAACTTTTTATGTTACAATAATGTCTCTATGATATTGTGAAATATTTTATTATATATGTGAAAATAATAGCATGGTATAATTTTGAGGAGCCGGCATGCTAAAAGTGAAAAGGGAGCCATAGCTGTTTGTGAGAGAGAGATGAGGGGTAGTTGTGTCTTTTTACATCCTTTGATAGAGATAAAACTGTTAAAACATGTTCTAATGGTAAAGGAACGTAAGCGGTGTGATTATAATGGTATAGTAGCGAAGTCAAACTATGTCATTGTATTGTAGCGAAGTCAAACTATGTCATTGTATTGTAGCGAAGCCCATCATACCCAATGATAAAATTGCAAATATCTCGAATGAAGGCCGCCCTCTGCTCGTGGAAATCGACAGGGTATTGGGCAGCGTGGCCGGATGGGCGAGCCAGTCAGCCACCAATTCACCCAGTCCCGGCGTCCTTGGCGCGCTCGTCTTGGGAGGGGGCCAAGTTCGCCCCTTCACTCGTCCAGGAGGCGCGAGCAGGGTCGACGACCGGGTGGGCTGCGGAGGGCGGCGGCGGCGTGAATAGAGAAGCGGGGGAGTGGATTCACGCTCATCCTACGCGCGGCAGGGCATTTTGCCTCGACAACGGTACGTGGATCCTGGCTAGGCGGAGCTGGTGGGGGTGGAGGCGGAGGCGACCGTGCTCGCGGGCGTGCGAGGAGGCAAGGAGGGTTGGGGAAGAGGAACGAGCCATCGGTGGAGTAAAAACGCGTAGTAAAAGCTTCACATTGACTACTTTGTCTGACTGCCGTCCCACTGATTAATCAGTGGCCAAAATCACATACTCCCTCCGTTTTTTATTATATGACACCGTTGATTTTTTCATTGAACTTTCACCAATAATATAAATTTAAATAATTTTTTAATGTGAAATGAATATCATTAAATTCATCATCAAAAGCACTTTAAGTTAACTCATACATTTAGCTATTTACACAAATATTTATAGATAAGACGAATGGTCAAAGTAACGAAAAAAATCAACGGCGCCATATATTAAAAAACGGAGGGAGTAGTTTACTTTCTTGTATCATGCACATCCGTGTGATTTAGCCGGTCGACCATGAGTCGGACATAGTGGTCGTATCTGTAGCATCACTCTTTTTTAACATGGGAGAGGGCGACGCACGGTGAAGTTAGAAGACAAATAATAAGGAGTAGAGATTTTGCACATTGGACTCTTTTGTCTTTTTCATTTTGTGCTTAAGAAGTTTATCCACTTAAATTAACGGCCTTCCATGACACGCCAATAAAATAGAAATTACATCTAGGCCTTTTATTTTTTATTTTGAACGGAGGCTTCTACATATCTCACTACAAAAATTCTTCTGACTAGTAATGAAAATGCCATCACGATCAGAAAAATCATCATTTTTTTTTTGCAAACGAGTGGAATTATGCCGTTGTAGTATTCTAGAATTATGTCAAGTTGGTGTCCTAGTATGGAAGGAAATGCCCTCTTGGTCGGGAAAAGAAATTCTTGTGAAGGTTCCCTATCAAGAAAACTGCTATTGTTAGTCATTTTCGCTAATTGTAACTAGACAACTTGCCCGTGGGTTCGCACGGCTTAGCCATATTTATTTTAATTACATATATATATTTGAAACCAATAATTTGGTTGAGTTGAAGAAAATATGTAATTGTTACTAAGTATCACAAACGAAATAGACTATTTCCCTTTATAGCAAAGAATTTCGATTTGCATTTGTCTTTTTTATAGATAGGTTATGTTGATCCCTTTATTTTGATAGTGGTACACGTGTTGGCTCAGCAGCGGGGGCTCTGTTGCCCATGTGCTCACAAATAAAAACCGTAGATGGAATCAAGATATCAACGGCTAAATGTCTATCTGAGTAGTGGATTGAGGGCTAGATGTTTTGTTTTTTTATTAGAATTTTTCTAACTATTTTTCTGTTTTTTCTAGCTACCATGGTGGAAGGGTCATCTCCTTTTAGTATTAAATACTAGATAATAGAATAATTTGTTAGTACTTGTGTACTGTTAACAAATGCATTAGGAGAATGCGTCTCGTGGATATGATTTTTGTAAGGTTTAAGGTTTGTAACATCGCAGAAATTATAGACAAAATTTGCATAATAATTTGGATTATAAGAACCTAAAAGTATCCCTAAAACCAGTGGCGGAGCCGCGTTAGGGCCAGAACACCCCCCCCCCCCCCTCCCCCCCCTCCCGTTCAAGAAAATTTCCTCGAGCTAAATCTGTTGATTAGCTACTTTAGTCGGTCGGAAAAAGCTAGGTTGCGGTGCTTTTTGCGAGAAGTTAGAAGTCATATAAGTGTTCAACAGGTAAATACCGAGAAATGCTAAGCTAGCAGCTAGGCTATGCCTGTTTTAAACGTTGTACATGGCTTTGTTACTATAGCGGCCACTCTTACATTTGGTAGCAGGCTCCGCCACTGCCTAAAACTATATTTAACGATCTTATGTCAATCTAATATGAGAGCATCTCCAAAAGCTTTTATAAATTTTACTCTCTAAATCATTATTTAGATAGTCATTTACTTAAAAATAGTTCTCTATATCTTTTTACTTTCTAAATTTATCCTTTAAACGTACCTTGATTGGGATTAAACTTACAGAGTATAATGACCTCATAGCTAAAATCTCGACTTATGGATTAACTGAGGAACAGGACACAGTGTCATGGAAATTAGGACAATATTGGATTCGGTCTATGTATGCTTTCTTAATGAACCAAGGCACTCCTTTCCATCATAAGATAATCTAGAAGTTGAAGCTACCTTTAAAGATAAAAAACGTTCTTTGATATATGATGAATGGAGTCATTTTAACCAAAGACAACCTTGCTAAGCGTAACTGGTTGGGGAGCCAAAAGTGTTGTTTCTGTAATCTTGATGATACAATTCAACATTTGTTCTTTGACTGTCATCATGCTAAAACCATCTGGAGGGTAGTTCAAACAGCTACAGGGCTTAGCCCACCTAGATCTTTATCTCATATTGCGGGAGATTGGCTTGGTCATATTAACTCAAACAAGTGTAAAATTATCCTAGTAGGTGTGGTAGTCATGTGCTGGGTGATATGGCGATGTAGGAATAAAATTTGTTTTGATAATGTAAAATATACATCGTATATGCAGGCACTTTTCAGAGGAGCCTATTGGCTGCGGTACTGGGCGCTGCTGCAGCCTGAGGAGGTCCGTGACCACGTTCATGGGGTTAGCGCAGCATTAGAGGTCGCTGCATTAGAGCTTTATGCCTTTCACGGGTGGAGATTTAATAATAGACTCGGTCCTCCATAGTTTAATTTGTTTTTATTCAACTCTTCCTGTCAATCTGGAGATTGACACTATTTTTTTAATAATCTGGCAAAAACAAAACAAATACCGGGCTGCGTGCTGTGCAGAGGCCGGGAACTTTGAACTGTTTCCATTATCTAAAAAAACAACTTTTCTATATTTTGTGCGCAGTCTAGAGAGCCATCCTCGCTCTCCATCTTTGGCTAGCTAAAAATCCGGAGTAGAGGATATATATATTTGAATATTCAATTGAAGAGATTGTTGAAATGTGTTATTTTTTAACAAAATCTCTATTCCTGTGAGTTAGGAGAGATACAGAGTCTTTTAGAGATGCTCTGATCTCACCTATGTTCTACGTCTCGCGTATTTGTTTGTGGGCTTAGGATGTGTTCGTTTCATGGGGTCTAAATTTTATAGGGGTCACATAAAAAAAATCTTATCATTTAAAAATATTAAATAAAATTTAATTATAAAATTAACTGCAGAACCTCTGGTCTAATTGCGAGATGAATCTAATGAGGATAATTAAGCCGTGATTAGAAGATGGTTACTGTAGCATCACTGTAGCAAAACATAAATTAATTAATCTCATTATATTCATCTCGTAAAAGTGAAAAGGGCCTTGGTCTAATGGTTAAGGCACCCGAGTAGCACCTTTGAAGTCATGGGTTCGACTCCCCGTGTGAGCAAATTTTCTAGGATTTAACGGTTTTGTGCTTTTAGCGGTAGGCGACGTGGCCGTCGACAGCGAGGCGCCAGTGGTGACTTTGTAGAGGTAGGGTTTGCGTATGCGCATTCATAGGGGTGAGTGTGCGTGCGTTGTGAGTGTCTGAGTTGTACTGTGTAATAAAAAAAAATCATCTTCTAAAAAGCATCTATCTCTAAAAAAAATTATCATTAAATTTTATTTAATGCTTTTAAATAATAAGATTATTTTTGATATTACATGATTAAAATTTGGAGGGGAGGAAACGAACGCACCCTTAATTCCTTCTTAAAACGCACCCAGCCCGCTTCACTATTCAATCTTCCTTCTTCCTTAAGCCGTCCAAGCGGCCGCACCCGCGCCTCTTCCCGATCCAATTCGTGAGCCGGCAAAGCCGGCCCCAAGCACGAAGCCGCGTGACTAGCCCGGAACCTTGTACAGGATCGATCGATCGTGTTCGTGTACCGGCGGCGTAAGACTGACTCCAACCCATGACCTATAAGGTCACCCATACAACAAATGGGTCAAAAAACCATGAAAAACGTTCTCCAACGCAGGAACCCATCGTCCTCCCCATTTTCGGAAGCGCGCTCCAACAGACCGAGAAATGGAGGCGTCGCGGGCGCTTGAGCGGTGGAGCGACGGTGGGGCCCAGCGTAGGAGGACGATGACGACCAGCCGAGGAAGAGGAGGAGACGGAGGCGGGGCGGGGTGCGGGCGGCACGGAGGCGCCGCGACGCGTCGAGGGGCGGGGCGCGGCGGGGCCCCTCTCCCTCCTCCATCGAGAGCAGCACGCGGACGGCGGAGCGGAGATGCGCGGCGGCGCCGGGTGCTGCCTCCACTTCGCTCCGGGCGCCCCTGCTCCGGTCACAACGCGAACTCGCCGCCCTCCGCTGCGCCGTTGGCCGCCGCCGTCTCCTCTCCCTGTGCTGTGGAGCGCGCGCGCATCGAGACAGCCATGGAGCGCGCCGAATCCATCACGGGAGCACGCCAATCTCACCACCAACAATCAAAATCCATCACGGCTCGTGGAGGAGCTGGTCGAGGAAGTCGTCAATGTTGAGGAGGCCATCTTGTTCTTCTCCCCTTGCGCAGTCGCAGCCGGTGGTCGACTTCCGTCTCCATCAGCAGCTGGCCTCCGTCTCCATCAGCAGCTTCGCCCTGGATTTGGCAGTCGCGCGGGCTCGGCGTACGGCGGGCGGCGGTGCGGCGCGGGGGCGCCGTGATGGCCGCGGAGAGGTCCCCCGCGGGGGCTGCGCGCGAGGAGGAAGCGAAGGGGGCGGGCGGGGAGGTGATGCGCGCGCCATTGCCGTGAAGGAAGAAGGTGAGGAACGAGGTCGTCGTTTAGGTCCATCCATTGGAGATTGGTGATTTTTGGTCTCCTATGTTAATGCTTTTCAACATCTAGTATGGGTTATATGGGTTATAGGTCTTCATCACGGTTGGAGTCAGTCTAAGAGCCACCAACGGAAACCCAACCATCGACTGCACGCGGCCGCCGGCTCTCGGCATGGGACCCGCCACCGGATAAATCATGTATCGACCGTTCGTCCGCTCTTTAACACTCGTCACCTTTTAAAGCTGCAACTACCCTTTATCTTTTGTCCTCTTCCAGCCGCCGACAGGTCGTCGGAGAAAACCCGACACCTCTCTCCCTCGCCGCCGGCGTCAAGCGATCCGCCACCCCACCTCGTCGTGATTTCAGTCCTGGGGTGCGGGACTTCGCGAGTTGAAGATTCCGGGCCGCCTCGACCATCAGTGAGACAGTGAGCTTCCTGCTCGTCGATCTCTTGAACTCCTTTTCCTCTTCACATTGTCCGCCACCACCACCATTGTTCTACTTCTAAAGCGCGCCCCCTCCCCCTTTCTCCAGGTGGAACGGAACGCGATCGAGCCTACCCGCACTGAACAAGGAAGGACCGGAACGCGATCGAGCCCCCTCGTCTAGCCGGAGTTTGTCAGCAATCTCGCCGCCGGTCTTCTTCCCCTCCGGTCAGCCGCCAGCCTAGCCGCCGTCGCACGCTCTTCTCCGGTGAGCCGTGCTTCCCTTCCCGTCTCTCTCACTCTTGTTCTGTTCGATCCATGACGCGGTGTGCTTCTGCTTCAATTATTATGGTTAATCCTGTTCGAATCTACGGTCTTGTCCGCCGTGCGCCGCCGCCCTCCATTGCTGCTCCCTAGGGCCCGTACAGATTGAACGGGAGGTAATTAGGTTTACAACGCCGAGCTGCGTCTTATTCCTGCTTGCATTCGCCTGAATCTTGGCTAGCTTCCCACCTTGTTCACGACGCGCGCCAAGCTACTCAGGTGAGCCCGCGCCGTTGACGAGGTGCTACTCCGAGGAACCGCCGTGTTCTGCCGGAGCTTTGGAGGAGCTCCCCGTGGAACCAGCTTCAACGCGCCGGAGAGAAACCGGCAAATTCCGGCCACGCGCCGCCCAAGTTGGGCGCAAACAAAATAACTGTAGATCGTGCTTGCCATGTTTTTCATTAAGACAGAGAGAGAGTTTACAGCGACCTAATTACACATGTACCACGATTAGTCCGGTTCTCTGGACGAGCTAAAAGTCGGGCCTAACTTGCTACAAGGATTTTGTGAAGGATCTATCATTGCACTAGTCGCAACCGATCGATGAAACCCGCTCTGCACCACATCTGTCGTCTTGGCCACCTCCACCGCCTGTCTTGGGTTATTTCTGAAAACTCTTGCTTTTCGCTGAAGCCAGATCATCCATGTCGTGAGCACGACGATGGAGTCGACTTCTGTCCTTCGTGACAAGCTTCCTGGATTTTAGCCACCAATCGACGATAGTGTCATCGGGTCCTGGGGCCAGATGACTCCAATTGTAGTTTCTCAAGACTCTGAACCACACCTCCTGGCTGAAGACGCAGGAGAGTAGGAGATCACTGATGTGTTCATCCGCTTGGCTGCACAGGGCGCACGGGCCATGATTTTGCAGTCCATGGTGCTGTAATCTTTCCGAGGTCCAAACTCTCTCATGCAAGGTTAACCAGAAGTAAAACCTGCATTTGTTCGGGGCCCTGGTCTTCCAGAGTTTAATTTGTTTCACACTACCAAATACTAAACTTGACATTTCACACTACCAAATACTAAACTTCACATTTTCTCTTACAGTAATGTGCCCCTTGATGCCTCCTTGCTTGTCTCCTTATTTCGCACATTATTATGCTGCAATCTAACAGTAGTGGATTGACAATATTATATTACACCTAAATCTCAATAGACTAATGTTTGGGCTGCTGTGAGCTATCTCATCGAACCCTTATCTCTGAACTGCTTTAAGTATCTAGATTTTAAACAATTAGATGACTGTATTTTTTTCATATAAAATAAAGAAAAAATTAGTCACCTCAACAGCATTAACATGCAATTAAATTCATCACATAACGTCATCTTCATATCACCACATGAGTGATGTCCAGATACATTGATGGCTCAAACTGAAACTAAACATAGTAATAAACTGAATTAGATCGTATCTTAGATGACTTTAATTTGTTTCCTACTGTCTTGCTGATCGTGACTAAAGAAATAAAAATATTTTACTTTCTGTGAAATAAGAATAGTTACTTTACCTAATAATAATCTAAGTTATCCACTGAGAGAGTTCCATGCTGATTGATATGCATCCTCTGCGATCACGATAGCACCAATGTGATTCTGAATCCTTGCCGTGCGGCATCACTGCTGCTTAAATTTCATGTTTTGTTTGCAATTTGCAGCATGTCAACCGGTTCAAAATTTGCCAACTATGTATTTTCGTCATTCCAAAGTAAACATAGTATACATCCATTTCTGCACACAATGGAATGATTTTTTTTTCATTCTTATTTCAGCAGAGTTATCAAAAAGATGGCAGCTGGGCACCCTGCGGTGCACCCGATGGGGATAAACGCACCGGCACCTTTGCAGCAGGAGGGGCCAGTCGCGGAGCTGGACTTCTTTCCGGAGATCGCGGGCAAGACACGGGGGATGATCCTGCGTTTCTTGCAGTTCATTTTTGCTGGCATTGGGGCCTGTCTCGCAGCCCTATCCAGCGAGATCAAGACCACGCAATTCAAGTAATTTTCCTAGACCTCCCACTTCCATTGCTACCATAATTAAGCGTCTGTAGATCAGTCACTAATTACTCCACTTTCAGGGTCCTGTTTGCTTCTTGCATTGTACAAATGATGTGCAGTGGCGCGATGGGAGTCGTGGATATGGTCATGGTAGATATGAAGAGATCACTTAAGAAGAAGTGGGCTCTTGGACTCCTCGTCTTCTTTGACACGGTCAGTTGAACTAGATACAGATTTTTTTTCAATTAAAAGAGATTGATGAAATTGACTAGGAAGGTGACTTGATAAGTTTCTTTATTGCAGCTTGTAGGAGGATTTACATTTTTTGCTGCCTCCGCAACCGCAGGATTAATTGTCCTGAAAGATCAAGATTTAAAATCCTGTCACTTGGACGATTGTCGTGTCATGAAGCTGGCAACTGCTATGGCCTTCTCGAGTGCTTTTTTTGTTGCACCATGCAACCTACTTAACCTTTGGAGCCTTTTTTATTATTATCGTTGATAGGGGGTGGGGGTAATAAATATGTAGTTAGATTCATTTAGACGAACTTAATTAACCTGGAACATTTAAGGAGTTCAGGGCCAGCGATTGTTGTTAAAGGAGGGAGCAATTAATTAGGATGTGTAATGAATATGTAATCACATTCTCATGTCATGTGTTTAGAGTAACTGAGCTTGAATCTTGTACATGGTTGTTGCAAATGATTTAGTAGCTTGGTAAAGTTTAGAGGACACTTGAGTACAGGAGCTGTTCATTTTTGTGTGCATTTATATGCTGGATTGATCAAGGTTGGCGCGCAACATGCTGATTCGGCTTTTCAACGTGGTAGTACAATATGGTCGGCACACAAGTACATGGCCTGGTTGACACGTGCGCTAGTGGAATGCAAGTAGAATCTGGTAGTACGTTAATATGGCCAGTGCTTGTTTGGAACGCAGAAATTTCATATATAGGAAACAATTTATAACTTGATAAGAAATGTGAATAGTGACGGCCTGACGGGGTCTCGACAAACTAGAATTGTGTAGATAGATGTTTTGCTCCATCCGGAATGTGATGGAGCTTTTTGCGTTGGCTAGGTGATACGAGGTGACCAGGTACATGTGCGTCGGCTACGTTCACCAGCTTCCTCAAGACCTCAACCAGCCAGCTGTACACCTCCTCGTCGCAGCTTTCTCGGCCAAGGACCGGTTGATCGGAGGACGTGAGCGTCACGCACAGCACCCCTCAACCGCGGCGCATCGTCCCCGTCACCGAACGTGTTCGCCTTCAACAATGAGGTCGGCGTCACACCATGGTTCCGGGAAGCGCGCGCACCAGGGGCGACTCCTACGTACGGCGTGGAGCTGACCCACGACTTTCTCAGGCTCCATGACCTTGGGAGTTGGGAGCGTGCATCACCACGGCACGTACGTCACGTCGCTCAAGGCAGAAAAACGGCGAAAAGCAGGTGTTCAGTGCGGGAAATGGAGGCCAAATCAAATGTATATGCATTTGTATTGTGGTGTGTCGAGATCGAGAGAGAGAGATGGACAGGAATAATATCTTGTTTCATTCATGGATAGATCGATTGTGTGTTTATTGCCGTTGCCACTACTAGTCTCTCCCACTGCACTTGCAGCTGTTAACTTCACCAAAAATCCAAAAGTAGCAACAAATTGAAAATGTGCATACGGATGTTAAAACAATAAGATAGATTCTGGTGGTGCAGACCATGAAGCATGATGTAACAGCTTAAATTTCGAATTTTCAATAAAACATTTGCAGAACTTTTCTGAAAATGCATGCCAATGTTTTTTGTGCACTTTTCTGAATTCTCTTGGCAGGCTTTCGTATTTCCTTTATTTAGTTATCTTAATTGTTTCAGGTTTGGCTGATTTGCCAGTTAGTAGGGACTAGTTCTCTTTCTCAAGAAAATCGTATTATTTGAAATTCTGAAATATAGTGAGCATTCATCATGCACTTGCTTGCATTACATCAATTAAAAATATCATGGCATACATACATGTTACAGTATACAGGCATAGAGGCTGAGAAGAGAATAGATACGTCAAGGTTACAATGTTAAAGCCTCTGACCATATTGATCTCTTGGTAGAGTTAAAAAAAAAAAAGATATTTGAGAGAGAGGGCAGCATATTCTTTTCCTGTTCTTTTCCTACTCATTGCATGGTCGTGTGGCACTTTTCTTCTCCCGGTCCCGTAGATTCTCTTTTTAGAATTACCAGCAGCTTTTGTTCTTATCCAAGCATAGCACATCTTCCCTTTTTCTACTCTGAAACCATTTGTACTTCCTTCTTATCTACTGCAGCACGCATACATGCTTTGCTCTGTTCTTGCGAAACAGAGGAGAGCTCCTTTCCCCTGTCCTCTTGAGAAGAAAAAAAGCAAGTAGAGCACGCCGAGCCTCTTATTCCTGTTGCATCACATCTTGAGCTAGCAAAAGGGTAAGAAAACAGTCTCCTTGCTCTTCTTTCCTGTGCATAGCAATCATCTGCTAGGTTAGTAACAGAGCAGCCGTAGCATACTGAACAGCTCACAATCGCCGCCGTTGCCGCAAGCGCCGTGGTGCAAGCTTTGATGTCTCTGATGCATAGCCTACATGTACAAGCTGTTGTTGTCTGTTGACAGGTTCCCTTCTACAAATGATTTTTTTGTTAGCCTGTTAGTAATAGTTCATTGTCAGTATGTGAACTCTAGAGCAAAACAGAGCAGGTTCATTACCTGGGTCACCTTGGATATGCATAATCACCTTGGTTAACTTCAGACTTTGAGCATGTTACTTAACTATGCATGTATGCCCAGTAGATGCCTAGAGAAACCTATATACTAGTTAGGTAACATAAACTAGCCAGCACTTCTAATTCCTGAAAATATTTTCAGCTAGCTGATGTACTTCAGATTAGAAAGTACCCTCTTTTCCGTCAAGCACACATACAGTCAACCAAAAATATATTGAAGCCTAGGCATTTCAACTATGATCCAGCCACTAATCAATAAATTAGTGGGAGCACTTTTATTAGGGCACAAACTAATAATACTATTTTCAGTGTTGAGCTAGTTTGGAATGGAGAATACCCTGCTTTCAGTCTTGCGAGTAAGCACATTCAGTTGACTGAACCTGCGTCTGTACTTAGCTATATAGGACATAATCCTAACCTTTACACATGACACATTTTAGCATCATCTATAAGGGCAGCAATGATCAGTTTTGAGGATCAGTAAGAATAACTCTGGAATGGAGAATACCCTGCTTTCAGTCTTACGAGTAAGCACATTCAGTTGACTGAACCTGCGTCTGTACTTTGCTATATAGGACATAATCCTAACCTTTACACATGACACATTTTGAGCATCATCTATAAGGGCAGCAATGATCAGTTTTGAGGATCACTAAGAATACAAAGTGTCATAATTTTCACATCAGACCACAATAACATGGTAGAATAAAAATCACAACACACATCTAGTCTATAAATCATGCTTCCTCTTTTGTCAAATCTCAGACCATGTTGCTCCGGTTTCCTGAAATCACAAGTGAAAATAAAAAAATGTCAGCAAAGAGAAATAAGACTTTATTTCTGAACATAGCAAACAGCAACACGGCAAAATGAGATTAGTAACACAGAGAAAGCAAAGGAGAATATTAAGCTAAGAAAATATTATGTGGTCTATACGAATCATGCAAGCCAATAACACCAGGAAATCAGGGAGCACATGTGGGACCTAAAAGCAGTAGAATATGATAGCAAAGAATCCAACTAATGTATATAGATTAATATATCAACATTCTACAGCTGTATATATATCACAAAAAATATAACACAAATATCAGTGTTGTGTCGTGATTTTGTTTGTTTATGAAAGAAAGAATGGTTAGTGTTTCTATACTGCAGGCGATTACTTTTTCTTCAAAGACCACATTTATTTAACCAATAATTGGTATTGCATCATGTGAGACAAAGACAATACCAACATGGAACAATAGTTTCTGAAAATCGTACAATCTTTTCTTTAGGTACAGGTAACTATGTTACATCTATCCTCCAATTTTTAAGTCCAATCTCATCTAATGCTGCGAGGTATAAAAAAGACAAAGAAATCAATAATTTTTCATTTCGTTTAGTCCTTTTTATCCCCAGAGATATATTGAGTTATCATCTCAAACTTCTTGTGAGCATGTTTCATGATCACTCCAACCCCTATAATTATTTTGGAAAATTTTTAAAACTTTTGAAATTGTATCTCTATTAGAACCCAACTATCACATATATATCATATCTATATATTAGGTACCCTATATCACTCCCTAGGTGTGAAATAATATTTCACACCCCAGCCAGGTTCCACAAGCCGACCCAGCCATATATACATGCACTCCACCGCATGGATGCATGCATTCCTCGCTCATTACTTCCAATTTTCATTAATTAAATGGCTCATTGATTTCAGCGTATTAATTGGCAGCCATAAATCTTGTGAGATTTTTTCCCTTCCTACTTATACCCACCGACATCATTATTCCGTCCATTTTTCTCTCGTTCATTCCTCCTTTGCATGAAGGAACGCAGGACGCAGCTTCTGCTCCAGTGGCGGCATGAATCCCGATGGCGGCCAGCGGCGGCGTGAATCCGCATAGGCAGTTTCTCTCTCTCTCTCTCTCTCTCTCTCTCTCTCTCTCTCTCTCTCTCTCTCTCTCTCTCTCTCTCTCTCTCTCTCTCATACAGATCTTCCTCTGATGCGCAGTTTCCAGGGAGAATTGCAGATAATTGATTGTAACTCAGGTTTGCTCATTTCTTCTTTTCTTATATAGTCTCATGTACTGTTAATTTCAACTGAGGAGACAGAGGGATCAAGATACAGAGGTAAGCAAAAACCTCCTGTTATATTTCAACAATATAGACAGGGAAGAGGAATGAAAAATTTATGTTTTTTTTTCCTTCGCTCAGAGCCCTCTTGGCTTCTCACTAGGGTAAGATTTATGACTTTCATACAAATTAAAAGGCTATTTTCTGCTATGTGTGCACTTGAGGTAAGTAAAAACGTTCAGCAAGTCATGGTTTCAGAACCTCCCCTCTCCAAAACTATTGTTATCCATGATATGTTTATCTTATTTGTCCATAGGAGCATAATTTCAGAAGTATTGTTTCTCTAAACTTCAGCATAACAACATTGTCAGTCAGCTATATCATTTCATTTATTTTCAATTTGCACAGCGACAAAAGCCCTTTGTACAATCCGGCAGCAACGCGCTGGGTGTCACCTAGTAGAGTATAGAAATCAAAGTTATTGCAAACTGGACACCCACACGTGCATGTATTTCATAAAATTTCACAAATATACTACATGTAGATATGTATAGGGTGTGCATATTCACAAGATTTCACTCCCAAAGTCAATTTTTTTGTCGAGTTACAAAAAAGTGAATCAACGAGTGAATTGTAATCATTAATAAATCGATAGATGATTGCGAAATTTATCTCTATGAACATGATTTTTTTTTTTTGCGAAGACAATGAACATGATTTAGATGACTCTATATGATAGATCATGATTTTAGAAAAAAAAATGAAAACAGAAAACATCTAATTTGGACTTCATATGAGGAATCTAAACATGTTTGAATTTTTAATTGCCAATCAAAAGAATAAAATCGTCTGTGCAGGAAGAACTGCAGATGAACTGCCGCACTGATTAGGCCAGACCCACATGTCAGTGGCTCATGACTGAAAAAGAAAAAAGAAAAAAAATGTGCCAGGCCGAGATTCCATCCCGCAACATTGATTCACGATTGGAGCTAGCTGGGCTCGCTTCTCTCGCTAAAGGAGTGCGGGTGCGCGCAGGGCCCGCATGGCTTGGCGTGCATGAGTTGGGCTGGGTAGAGCCCCTAGAGGTTAATTGCTAGCTGTGCGGCAGCCATTGGGCTGACCGTGAGAAAGGATTCCCTATAAACAGCGCGCGTTACCTCAAGATGAGCGGTAGCGCGCTTTAAGATGCGTGCCAGGCTGCATCGTACGGTGGAAAAGAGCGCCAGGCGGGTGAACGCGGTGCGGAGGGGTGTGTAAGCGAGCAGTGACACGTGTCAGTTTATTATTGGCTGGGCGGATTTACAAATTGTTTGCAAACTTTAGATTGATTTTTCTCTTCAACCGTAACTCCGTTTTCGAATCCATTTGAACCATGATGATCCTTGCAATTAATGCAACAAAATAAGATCCCACATGAATATTTTTTTATTTTTTTTAAAAAATCAACATTTTGAATGTATTATTTGAGCATTGTTCCAGCAGTATATTTTTATTGTTCGAGCAGTATATTTTCATTGTTCTAGCAGTAGAGTTTTATTGTTCCAACAGTATATTTTTATTGTTCTAGCAGTAGTGTTTTATTATTCCAGCAGTATATTTTCATTGTTTTAGCAGTAGAGTTTCATTGTTCCAGTAATATATTTTCATTGTTTTAAAAATATGACATAAAGATCTACAAAATCTCAGTCAACAAAAAGGAGCAAACCATATCTTAAAACACGTTCACCAGGCACACATGTATTTGAACAAACATCTGTCTCACACAAACTGTAGGGGAAAAGAAAAGGTCAAATCGAAACTAGATGTGCAGCATGTGCTCACGCCTCACGCGCTCGTTGCTGCTGGAAAATGACGCGGGCCGCGCCCACCTCTGCAGGCTGTGGGAGGCTATGGGCCGCGCTACACGATGCCTACAACTAGCGCGAGGTGCGCATAGGGAGTCCCCTGCGAGAGACTCGTGACCAGCTTCTCCGATGGCCTAATTATGTGGGTAGGCTAATATTGTTAGTAATCCTCGTTCTGAGTGTGTCAATTTATTTGTGTTTTAGTTTCAGTTAGCAGTTTCAGTTAGTGGTTTGTTTCCTTCACTCGCAAGTTTGTTTCAGTCGTGCAGTCAGGCTTAGGACCTGGTCCTTAGGGAGGTGTGCGCCATGATCTGGTCATGCCATAGGAATAGCGGCCACTGCGGCCTGCTCTTTGCTTTGTAATCGGAGTATAAATAAAGCCTCACACAGTATTGTTTGTCGCTGCACAAATCCACTCTTCCACTTTCGTTTTTCAGTTTTCATTGGGTTTTGGCTAACAATTGGTGATCAGAGTCTGCTTTGAGATCCTGAGATGTCGGCATCCCAAGATGCTCGCGCTCGCGCCGCGGCGGCGGCCGCGGCTGAGGGAGGAGGCGGTGGCGTGAGTAGGACTCCGCCGCGCGCGCCCGTCAACCCGAGCATCGCCGGCAGTGGAGGTTCCAGGGAGAGGGACCGCGATGGCGGTTGTGGCTGTGGCTCACAGAGTCCGCACCACCGCCGTCGCGTCTCGCCGTCGCCACAACGCGGGCGTCGCCGCGGAGACCGGGTTCCCCCCGTCCAGCGCGTGACCAAGGAGGCGGCGGCCTCCTACCCAATGCTGACGAAGAAGAATTACAACAAGTGGCGCCTGCTCGTGCGCATGAAGCTGCAGGCGCGCGGTCTCTGGGAGGCCGTCTGCTTCGACGACGTCGACTACGCCGAGGACAGGTTGGCATTGGACGCCCTCCTCAGCGCAGTGTCGCCGACGATGATCCCGTCGCTGGCGGCCAAGGAATCCGCCAAGATAGCATGGGACTCCATCGCGTTGGCGCGCATCGGCTCCAACCGGGTGCGCAAGTCCACTCTGCAGAAGTTGAGGCGCGAGTGGGACCGCTTCTCCTTCCGCGACGGCGAGGACCTCAACGACTTCTCGCTCCGCCTTGCCACGCTCCAACAGCAGTTGATGACGTACAGCGACGAGGAGATCGACGAGAAGCAGGCCATTGAGAAGATGTTGCGAGTCGTCCCCAAGAGGTACACCCAGATCGCCCTCTCGATTAAGACTCTCCTTGATCTCTCGGAGCTGTCCATCGAGGAGGTGACTGGACGTCTGAAGGCGGTGGATGATCGTGATGATGAAGCACCCACCGAGCCGGTAACAATCGGCAGCAAGCTGCTCTTCACTGAGGAACATTGGCTCGCGCGGCAGAAGGAGAAGAAGGCCGGCGAGGGCTCCAGCTCTGGCAAGGCCGGGCGAGGTGGTGGTGATCGCTGCCGGCAGCCACGCAAGAAGGGTTTCGGTGGCGCCGGAGGCAGGGATTCAGGACCCGGTGACAAATTCGGCGGTGGCGGCGGGAACAAGCCTGGCGGTGGCGGGAACGACCTCAATTGCGGTCGCTACGGCCAATGGGCCCGTGACTTTTGCCAGCCCAAGCAGAACGCACAGGCCCATCTGGCCCAGGCAGAAGAATATGATGAGATGGCCTTGTTCCTGGCCCACGCAGGCCCGGTGACTTGGTCGACTCAGATCCAGATCGAGCCGCCACTCTCTCCTACCCCCACACCGCCGCCGGCGACCGCCTTTCTCCACATCGACGAGTCGCGAGCCAGAGCCTTCCTCAGCACCGGCGAGGACGACGACAAGCTTGAAGGATGGTACCTCGACAGCGGCGCCATGCATCATATGATGGGCCGCGCGGAGTACTTCGCCAACCTCGACCGCGGCGTGCAGGGTTCCATCAAGTTCGGCGACGCCTCCGCCGTTGACATCCACGGCGTAGGCACCGTTGTCTTCTCCGGCAAGAACAACGAGCACAAGGCGCTCGCCGGGGTGTACTACATCCCGGCGCTGCGCAACTCCATCGTCTCCCTCGGTCAACTCGACGAGGACGGCGCGCGCGTGCAGATCGAGCACGGCGTGCTGCGGATTTGGGACCGGTCGCGCCACCTCATCGTCAGGGTGGAGCGCGGCCGGAATCGACTGTACGTGATACGGATGGAGGTCGTCTGCCCACTCTACCTTGCCCCCCGCCGTGACGATGGCGCGTGGCAGTGGCATGAGCGGTTTGGCCACCTTAATTTTGAGGCGCTGGAGAAGCTGGCGTGGATGGAGATGGTTCGAGACATGCCCCAGATCGATCACGCGGAGCAACTCTGCGAGACCTACGTCATCACCAAGCAACGCCGCCGTCCGTTCCCACGACAAGCAAAGTACCACGCGCTGGAGCAGCTGGAGCTCGTGCATGGGGATTTGTGCGGACCCATCACGCCGGAGACCCCAGGAGGCCGGCGCTATTTCCTCTTGCTGGTGAACGCTGCAACCCGCTTCATGTGGCAGTGCTCCTCCCGGTCCCAGCGAAGAGTGACGCAGCCGCCGCCATCAAGAAGATTCAGGCCGCGGCGAAGAACGAGTGCGGAAGGGAGTTGAGGGTGCTACGCACCGACAACGGTGGGGAGTTCACGGCGGCGGAGTTTGCCGCCTACTGCGCCGACGAGCGAATGCAACGGCATTTTTCTGCGCCGCACACGCCATAGCAGAATAGCGTCGTTGAACGCCGGAATCAGACGGTGGTGGCGACCGCCCGTGCGCTCCTCAAGCAGCGAGGCATGCCGGCGGTTTACTGAGGCGAGGCTGTGATGACGGCCGTCCACTTGCTCAACCGCTCGCCGACGAAGTCTGTCACCGGCAAGACTCCCTACGAAGCTTGGCACGGGAGCACGCCATCGGTGCAGCGCCTCTGCACCATTTGGCTGCCTGGCCTATGTGAAGGAGTTGAACAGCGTCAGCAAGCTGGATGACAGGAGCACTCCCGGTGTCTTCATTGGCTACGCGGAGGGAGCTAAAGCCTACCGCATCCTGGATCCAAGGACGCGGCGCGTGCGCACTATGCACGATGTCGTGTTCGACGAGGGGCGTGGCTGGAACTAGAGCGAGGATGTAAACGGCAACACGCGAGCGGCTACGAGCGACTTTATGATCGAGTTCATCCACGGCCAAGCTGCAGGAGCCGGGGGAGCTGGTGGAACGCCGCCACTGTCGTCGCCTGCTCCAGCTTCCCCTGCTCCAAGGACGCCGACGCCACTAGCACCAAGCGCGCCGGCCTCCCCTATTCCGGGAACACCGCCATTGCCACAGTTCTTATCACCGCTGGAGAACGACAACGAGCGCCTCAACGCCGCACACTCAGGAACGCCGCCACGGTACAGCACCATCGACAACGTGATCGGCGACCAAGTTGTCCCAGGCTTCGCGCAGAGGAACATCGACAGGAGGGGTGGCATGTCCATCACATGGACGTGAAGTCGGCGTTCTTGAATGGCGATTTGAAAGAAGAAGTCTACGTGCGACAACCACCTGAATTCATCGTCGCCGGCTAGGAAGGGAAGGTGCTACGCCTGCGCAAGGCGCTCTATGGGTTGCGCTAGGCCCCGCGCGCGTGGAACGCGAAGCTGGATAGTACGCTCAAGCAAATGAGCTTCCAGCAGAGCGTGTACGAGGCGGCTATGTACAGGCGAGGAGACGGCGACTCCATCTTGCTGGTGGGCGTGTACGTCGACGACCTCATCATCACTGGTGCATCGCGGCAAGCCGTGGAGATGTTCAAGAAGGAGATGAAGGCTACGTTCCAGATGAGTGATCTGGGCCTCCTCGCGTTCTACCTGGGCATCGAGGTGCGCCAAGACAAGGACGGCATCACGCTGCGGCAAGCCCACTACGCCAAGCAAATCCTCGAGCTCAGAGGAATGAAGGAGTGTAATCCTGCTCACACGCCGATGGAGGAACAGATGAAGTTGAGTGTAATCCTGCTCACACTACAGTACCGCGGAGAAGGTGGATGCCACGCAGAACCGGCGCATCGTCGGGAGTCTGCGGTACTTGGTGCACACACGGCCTGACCTGGCATTCGTCGTCGGGTACGTGAGCCGCTTCATGGAGCGGCCAACGGAGGAACATCTGCAAGCAATCAAGTGTATCCTTCGCTACATCGCCGGCACCATTGATTATGGGCTGCACTACGGTCGCCGTCCTGGAGCTGCACATTTGATCGGCTACTGTGATAGTGACCTTGCTGGCGACGTCGACACCAGGAAGAGTATGAGCGGGGTGCTTTTCTTCCTTGGTGACTACTTGGTGAGCTGGCAGTCTCTCAAGCAAAGGGTGGTGGTGCTGTCAAGTTGTGAAGCTGAGTACGTCGCGCCACTTCCGCAACAACTCAAGCACTATGGCTGGCTCGGCTGCTTGGCGAACTTCTTGGGAAGGAAGCAGAGGTGGTCGAGCTCAAGGTGAATAGCAAGCCCGCCCTGGCAAAGAATCCTGTCTTCCATGAGCGCAGTAAGCATATTGAACTCAAATACCATTTCATTAGACACTGCATGGAGGATGGAATTGTCACCGCCAGCTACGTCAACACTGAGGATCAACTCGCAGACATTCTGATGAAAGCACTTGGGCGGGTTAAGTTCCATGAGCTGCGAGCTAGGATTGGAGTGGTCCTCATATCTTCTGATTTGGCACACAAAGATTAGGAGGAGAAATGTTAGTAATCCTCGTTCTGAGTGCGTCAGTTTATTTGTGTTTTAGTTTCAGTTAGCAGTTTCAGTTAGTGGTTTGTTTCCTTCACTCGCAAGTTTGTTTCAGTCGTGCAGTCAGGCTTAGGACCTGCGCCTCCCTCTCTCTTTCTCTCTCTTCTGAGAGGCGACTCGCAGGCGGTTGGAAAGAGACGACTGCTTGTGGCCGGCTCCTCTCCCCTCCGGTTGCCTCTATGGTGCCGGGGCTGGGGGGAGCGGGCTGCCTAGGGTAGGAGAGGTGGTGCCCCCTCCTCTCATAGGCTAGGGTTAGGATTAGGTCTCCATGTTGTGGAGAATGTGTCCAGACGGCGATGGCGTGGCGAAGACGACATCACCAATTCGGAATAAGGTATTCCGGCCCCTTCTTCGCAACGTCGAGGTCCGATCCAACCAAGACGTAGGGCTTGTGAGATCTGGTTTTAGCGGATTCCAAGATTGGATCAAAGATTAGGTCCGTCTTTGTTCAGTTTGTGTTTGGGTTGTTCATTCCGCTACGGTCTTTTATTATTTTTTTGTCGAGCATGATATCTTATTTTCAAGGCGAGGCCGATGTGTTTTTAGATCGAATTTCAGTTTGTGTTCAATCCATTTTGAACAGAGTCTCAAGATGGTGTATGTTATGGCCTTTTCAAAGTTTCTGGTCCCCTTGGCTTATGCGGGAGGT
The DNA here is from genome assembly GCA_007726485.1 of Eragrostis curvula. Classification (NCBI taxonomy): domain Eukaryota; kingdom Viridiplantae; phylum Streptophyta; class Magnoliopsida; order Poales; family Poaceae; genus Eragrostis; species Eragrostis curvula. The sequence goes on from CM017439.1 coordinate 32,697,881, forward strand.
TTAGGAGATGAACATCGTAGGCGGATGGCCCTAGCGTTCTTATGGACAAGCGATGGAGGAATATTTTGGCTAGCGATGAGGAGGAAGATGAATAGTTTCGAGGTCTGGTTTATGTCTAGAAAGGTCTTAGTTATCAGTGTTTATTCTTTTGAGGATCTAATTGTAATCGGGGTTAATGTAATCTGTTTTGAAATTTAATATAATCTCCCCTTCACAAAAAAAAGTCAGGCTTAGGACCTGGTCTTTAGGGAGGTGTGCGCCATGATCTGGTCATGCCGTAGGAATAGCGGCCACTACGGCCTGCTCTTTGCTATGTAATCGGAGTATAAATAAAGCCTAACAGAAAACGCAGTATTGTTGGTCGCTGCATAAATCCACTCTTCCACTTTTGTTTTTCAGTTTTCATTGGGCTTTGGCTAACAAATATTGGCCCAACGCCTGGCTGTTTGTTTCTCTTTTCTTTTCTTTTTTCCTTTTAAGAAAAAAAAAAACTCTACCTCGCTTCTTCAGTTCTTCTGCGAGCTACACCAGTGCAAACAATAAACTCGAACCTCCGCTTAAAATAAGATATCATGCTCATGACATCTTGAAGTAATAAAAGAATTTGTTCAGACATGGTACATTATTTTAATACATATAAAAATTTTCCAATGTAAAAATATTATGTTTCACCCACTAGAGAAATGTGTTCATTGTCAATGATGATTTTCTAGCTTCACATGACAAAATGAGCGTTTGTCACAATATGGATTCAGGTTTGTTTATGCCGATTTCTTCTGGTTTTTATGACGCATATCTACTAAATTCATTGACTTTGTGAGAACCGTGGGTGACTTAGTGACGTTTTTGGTCAATCATCACAGAAGGCTAGATTTCTTGTAGTGACATGCATGATGTAGTTGAGAGACTCGTGACCAGCTGCATAGTAGTGTCCGGCATATAGCAATTTTAGAGCTTGCTGTTAGGAAAACAATAGTATTTCTCTAAAATGCTACAGTACAATACACGGCATCAATATCAGATTTGCTAGTTTTCAATGCATCGTGCTTTGATAAAACTGATTTAAACTCCAAATTGAATGTTTCAGATTTATTTCAGCTTTTTTGGGGTCTTTTTAGAGCAGTTATTTATTATTGCTTATTCCTAATGGATGCTACATCGGGTGTATGAGCTCAGATCGGGGGCTAGGGTAGGAGAAGGGCCGAATCCTGAACTGGTGGAATGGAACGATGACGAGCAAGAAGGCATGTCACACACCAATTGATCAAGTACCACCTATCTCTTTCTTTAGTTATTTTGCATTATTGAACTGTATTAGTCTATAATTGTCATAGTTCACACTAGAAAAATGTGGTAGAAGTTCCCAACTAGTGTTTGTGTCAGAGAGCCATCCTTTCTACAATGGCCACATTTATGAGAACGCGACCTAGATTGAGCCTTCACCAATAGATGGATAGATGATTTGAACTATATAATTATTTGAGGATAAAATTAAATCATGGATGATGGTGAAAGCATGGCTTGGGCTGAGGACATGAGTTCCGAGGTGATTTTGTGCACATGTATCTTAATGGTTATATAGCGGAATATCACAAGGCTATGTTCGAAGCATTATGAGGAATAGTTAACTCAGCCACGATAAGACCATAATTCGCGCCATCCATAGGACCGATCGCTTGGACAAGATTCGATTATTGTTGTCATGGATAGGTCGCGGGCTTTGGACCAGGCTATGCCCTGGGTGGGTCTTCGGAGTTGGGCCAGCCTACTACGGTATGATCCATGTAAGAAGCGGACCAAATCACCCTTACCTAAGCCCCGTAAGGACCCGACTACTCAGATGAACCGGCACATTGGGAAAATGAAATAGTAACTTAAGTCATGATATCTCGGCCTGAACAAGCTGTAGGTATCTTGTGGGTAAAGTTGGGTAAACTTTGTAGAATTATCTTTGAATCATTTAAATGTGTCATGCTTCCAGCAATCGAAGCTAAGTTTATGGGTTGAAACATGTTTCATGGCAAGTGGTGATGAGGACACAACAACAGTGTCTGGATTTTCCCGATCTTTCACGGTAAAGGCTGAAATAGAGGCCTTTCTCTGAGTTCAATAGCAACCAGCAGAGCCAGAATATAATATAGTTCCTTCGCTAAATAGTATCGACTAGCAGTAGAACAGCAACACAGAACTATATATAGGAGATCGTTTTACGACAGAATTGCAATCCGAACCCTATGAGCTTCCACCCGTGTCTATCTACCCGATACCGGCCAAGCTGCGGCAGCTTGATCACGCACTCCACAAAATTCAAGGGATCAACTTCAGTTCTTCGTAGTAGATAGAATCGCCGCCATCTTAGGGCTCGTTTGGATTAGAGGAAAAAAATTCTTTCCTATGTTTTTCCTGTGAAATTCTTGTGTTTCAAAAGAGCTCTTAATAATATCTGGAGGAAACCTGGACAGGAAACAAAACACAAAAACCCTAATCTACGGATACGGCCGTGCCCTGCTTTAGGATGCACGCACGCACCCTGGGAACCGGGCCAGACATGGGCTCGATCAGAACAACCAACCGAATTCCAACCTATACTGAATTTCGGAAACTCTATCGCACACCCGTACACGCCCGCGCGTTATCGCGCGTCCGCTGCGGCCCGGCCCACGCGCAAAGGTGGCGGAGCGTGGCAGAGGGGCGGGCGGCGCGTCGCCGGAGGTGGTTTATTGCGGGCGGAGCGTGGGCCGTGTGCGGGCGGCGCGATGCGGCGGCGAGGGCGCGCCGCGTCGCGGGTGGTGGTTATCGCCGGCGGTAATCTCAGGGGGCGAGGTGGTGGCGGAGCGCAAGGTGGGGGCGGGCGGTGCGACGGCGAGGGCGCCGCCGCGTCGCGGGTGGCGGTTATCGCCGGCGGGGTTAGGGGTTTGGGTTGCCGGGGGCGGCGTCGGCGGCGAAACCATTATCTCCGACCATTATCTCCTCATTTGTATTATTCTAGCAAATTGGCCGTGCGTTGCTAGGGAGGCAATATTTCCTAAGGGTTCATGGATTTGTATATGTTTAGTTCATTCATCTGACCATTTGCCTCTATATGAGTTGTGACAGTAAATATAGGAAAGACAAAAAAAAAAGGAATCAAGTATGGCTTGGAACATGAGAAACAAATATAAATCAAAGTAAATACCAAATGAACTTCAACAAACTGGATGGAATTGGGATTGATTTTATATGAATTTAGGAACAATAATCGGATCAACTTGGGCTCGGATGTTGAAGATATGCATTTTACGATGTTGAATATTTGTCCACCGAATCAGAAGTCAGTTTATAACTAAGAACAATTCAATTTGTATAAGAGTACACATAAACCTTGAATTTAATTTGAGTCTAACTCAATTCACTTTGATGTGAAACTTATTTAGATTTTAAGTGATTTAGAGCAAGAATTTCATTTAAAAACTTCTTAACATGGTTTTAGAAGTAGGCGGTTTCGACACCGCACGTGCTACATTAGATAATCACCGCGCGGTGTCCAAACTCCTCTCCGGCGGCCCATGAAACGGCCCAGCTGTGCCCGTGCGTCCCGCCGCGACGCGCCCAGCCACACCCGCGCCCTCTGTGGCGGCGCACCCGCCGCGCCTCGCAACAGCCGCACCGCGCTGACGCCGCGCTTCAACCCACTGCGCCCAACCGCCGCAGAGGCGGATTGTTCCAATCAAGGAATCAATTGTTTCAGCGGAAGAAACCAATTGTTCCAGGCATTGACAAAGATTGTTCCAAAAGAAGAAACGAATTGTTCCGCCGTAGAAACGAATTGTTCCAACCAACAAACATATTGTTCTAAAGATAGAACCCAATTGTTCCAGAGGAGCACAAGGAGCGGAGCTCGACGATTCACGACCGGGCAGGCGTGGGTGACGGCGAGCATGGCTGGGAGGCGCGCCAGGGACGTGTGAGAGGAGGCAGGGAAGGCGGCACGCATGGCCGGACGGCGCGGCGGAGGAGGAAAGCTCGGCGGCTTGCGGCGTTGCGACTCGTGAATGGGAGAAAGCACGACGAGGAAGACGATTGAGTTTATGGGTCGTTATGGGCAGAAAAAGGTCGGCTTCAATCGGGCCCAACCGCACGTGCGGTAGTTAAGTAATACCTTTGGATCCTGGAAGGCATGAGAATGCAAGAAATTTCCCAAAGAACCACATTAGCATGAAAAGCACCCTAGCCAAATATTTGGATCAATATATCTCTTTTCATAGTCACAAGCTACACCAGTTGTTGAGAGGCCATGGGCTCATCAGGTAGTACTTACTCCTCTTGGTTTGGATGGATATGGTGGTGGTGGACATATTTATATAGTTATCACTTATGATACAATGCTTGAGGGTTAATGAGGATATAATTGGAGAATGATCTGAATTATGATGCTTGCATAGCCCATAACTCTTAGAGTTATATCTTGCCCTTGATCATTCCGTGTGGCTTGCTAAGTATACGAAGTAATCACTTTTGCTTAAATACGATCAGAGAATGATTAGATTGAGGAGAATGTCGCGAGAGACGATACCTACTTTGACGGAGATGACTATGTGTTCTAGGTCTTGACCGCCCTTGAGCATGTCCAGTGGATTTTGTAGTTTAAAGGTCTTTTGAACTATTCTGAAATAATTTGGTGTCTTAGTTGTAAACATAGTCAAGAGAACTTAACTTTGTAAATATTTGTTGTGGTTTGTAACAACGCTGGTTTTATACTCGGTAATGTGGGGCTGACCTCTTAGGCGGTCGCATACAAGGGGATATCTCCCACACATTGTGTTGTTGAAGCAGCGAATAACCAAAAATGGAATAAGATGTTGAAGTATATATACCGACAATCTTTTCATCAAAGTTATTTAATCTTATCAGTCTGCTTTTCATCACGTACCTACAATGCCAACTAAAGTGGGACAAAGGGAGTACTAGTCATATTGGAACCCGTGAGACATTACATCTATGAACCTCAGAGCGCGCGTAGGCAGCAAAGCAGCCATGGAAAGCTTGAAGCACTCCATGATATGCCCCGTTCCCTTGTCCTGGCAGTAGCTGCTGTCACGCCGAGGTAGCCGGCGATGAGCTCGTCACCTTCATCGATCGTCCATTTGCAGCCCAGTCCCACGCATGGGCGGAGCCACGTTGATTCCTGGGTATTCCCAGAAATACCCAACTTTTTTGGCAAAAAGTTAAGTATATATGTGATGTATACATGGAGCTCGGCCTACAACATCAAAAATGGATTTCTCTCAGACTGTGGATCAGTTTCCTCACTTCTCCGCATCCGATTCGTAGCTAGAGCAACGCCAGCCAAGTCCCTCCCTCTCGATGTCTCTCTCTTCGCTGCGTTCTCTGTTGGTTGAGAGGAAGAAGATGAATAGAAGGTGAAGTGGGCTGAAAATAATAAGCCCGTCTAATATACACATGCTTATCTACTTCTTTAAATTTCAAGCAAATATTTGATCCATTGCCTGCTACTTAGATAACTACGAACATCTAAGAAATGGCACGATCGTATTGTCCTAGATGTTTGATGGTGCGTGGAGGCTTTTCCCTGCAGATGAGCTACATAAAAAGTGTTGGGAAGTAGGTCTGAATCCTGGTGCCGGTGCTGCTCACTGTTCAACCCTGAAACTTGCAATTTCACCGAGGGCTCTGGAATAAAAGAAAGCTCCAAAGTACGTACACGATACACTCGAATAACAACATCATTGATATCAAACTCGTCCATGCGCCCGTCGTCCGTTCCCCAATCCTCGTCGGACACCATGAACAGTAGCCCCAAACAAACGATGACCATCAGCGGGAGTCTGCCGCTATATGATGCGGCGGGGAATACCCAACTTGAAAATCCTAGCTCCGCCACTGATCCCACGAGAAGTGCACTGTGCACGTACGTGCTGGCAAGTGGCAGTTTCTGGGGTTGAATTGCCCCTCCTTCCAGCTGCTTGTCTTTGGACATACTCCCCGGAGCGGACGACGTCATCTCCATGTCTCTCGGCGGCGACTCGGCCACGTTCCACGAGGCAGCACTACCATGGACCGCGCGACTGTCCGGTTGGGGAACGGGGCTTCCTTCCTTCCATGGGGCGCGAGTCGATCTACCAGCCGCGGGCAGGTGTCGTCGATCTACGCAGGCCGCTCGCCGAGCTCTGCGGGCCTAGGTGACGGTGTGGCCGATGCATAATGGCGCCAGAGGTGGATGCGCCCGTTGGTTGTCAGGCCGGGCTTACACCGTGAAGGGCCCAATCTCCATTTACTGCACCGCTTGCCTGGTGTTTGTTTCATCATTTCACTCCAAAAATCGGGTCCTTGCAATTTCCTTGTTCATGTACAGTACGTGTATCTATTTCTCTTTTACAGATTCCAAAATAATGTTGCCCTAGTTGATGCACTAGCATGTTTAGAACAAGTCATTTGATACTGGAATAGCATGGCGGCACGATGCCGTCTCGCCCGGCCCGCGTCCGCTTCGTCGGCACGGAGCCATATATTGGCGCGCATCCATTCCAGGTGACCGCGGGATAGGTGGAGGTGGGGAGCTGTACAATTCGAGCCGCAGGCGCCGGATGAGCAGGCAATTCTCAACATCACCGGCGAGGGCGTCCACGAGTGCGGCAAACAAATTTGAGCCTGCTTGATTGCCGGCCACTCTTGGCCACGCCAGCGACAAGAACGAACGCCTCAACTTTGACGGTAAAGACAAATAAAACTGTGGCGTAGCTCAACCAAGCAGTGGCCAGCTACTGTGGCGCCGCCTAAAGTTTGTTGTGGTAAACTACGGCCTGTACACTCGAATCAAGCTATTGACGAATAATGCATTGCCAGAAGGTACATCACGCTCTATTCCTCAACCTCCCGTCTCAAAACCTCTTATTAAGTTCAATTTTTTCAACACCATTTCTGGAATCCACCAAGCACGGGGGAGTCAGCGGCGGACCTTCTGATTCCATCCCACTAATAAACCAAGCGGAGCTCCTAGCCAGCCTCCAGGTTGTAGTTTGTGACAGATAAAGTAGCTCTGAATGTCAGTAATATGTATTGTTGTTAGGAAGCAGTTTATTCGTCCACTTCAAATTAAGACTACTGTTAATTTCTACTCAAGGAATGTACAATTGCTTACACACAAACTAATCTGTTTACAAAATTGCTACAAGTTCCGAAACAAGCATTAGGACATTGGAACCAGTTCGGCTTCTGTTTTCGTAATATACAGTGGATAGGACTGAACCAAGTGTGGGGACTCCTGCTGAGGATGATGCAACAAGGATGGAAAATCCTATGTCCCGCGCCAAAAAAAGCCGAAGTGGAACGTTTCATCTGTTCCCTGAAGAAACACATGAAGGAGGTGATCAGATTACCAGGACCGGCGGCTGGATGATACCGTGTGGAGATGCTGGAGCAGTGATGATGACCAAAAACCTGGATGATACCGTGTGGAGATGCTGGAGCAGTGATGATGCCAGTCAGGGTCAGGATGACCAAGAAGCTAATTCGTTTTGATGATTGTAATAGGATAGTGCACTGGATTTATCAAGATGAGCAGTTTTCATTTAGCACTGGAAGTGCTCCTGTACTGAACATGATGATATGATCCGTTTGCATTTGCAAATGAGATCGGGGAATAAAAGCCCTTGAACTCTAAAAAACAAGCATTAGGACAGTTGTATCTTCTGATATTTTCTTTTTCCAGATTAATAGTAACTCCTACGAGATCAGTTGAGGCTATTATCAGGTAGAGCTATATTTCCCTTGTCAATTAAGATTTGGGTGTCCGAATGTGTTTGAGTGTAATCAATTGTAACAACTCATTTCTTCATATGGTTAGCTGAAGTTAACTTGAAAATGAATTTTGTTGTCCACCCAAAATGTATATTTTGTGACCATTTTGTTTCTCAAAGATATGTGAGCTATCATACAATCTGAACTGTAATTGGCGATCGTTTTGTTCCTTTGGGACATGTGAGCTATCAAACAATATCTTATATCTGGAGCCGGAACAATCTCGTACCACCAAGAAGCTCTTTGTCATAGACTCATAATAGTTGTCTTCATGAGCAAAACTGACAAACATTGATTGTGATGTGCCCTTCGGTTTGTTTACCTTTTAAATGATACTACTTGATCATCTGCCTACCGTCCTGGAAGTAACATATTCGAATTCATTTTGCCAATGTAAGACTGTAACGTGGACTGATATATGCAGTTGTCTCATGCAATGGAGTGGTTACGTAATTCAGTGGAAGAAGAAAAAAAGGTACGGCAATATTGTTTTTCAAACCATAATGTTATGATATGGCAATGAAGATATTGCAAATAATTTCATTTTCGCTGGTAGAAGTTTGGTTGTCCGTGGCGTCCAACTAGTAGCATCAATAAATTTGTGTTGCAATAAGGTTTATTGCAATGAAATCGGGACGCGGCAATAACTTATTGCAACAAATTATATTTTGCCATTTACATTTATCGCAACTAGAATATTTGATTAATAAACCGTGATCGCAATAACCCAAATATTTTATTATTAAACCATTATTGCAAAATAATTATGTCAAAATACAAATTGTGTCAACAAGAATATGAAATAATTCCATTTTGACATAAGTACTTAGTCATTAATTGAAACAACCCTTTTTTTAGTACCTAAATTCACCATGTAATAAAAAGTACAATTACAATCTGAAATTTAAATTTCATAGCAATGAGTGCGATAACAACAACAATATATCTGTAAGTTTGGCCACAACTCCTTTAAAATTGGAGACTTGCTTGACTTGACCATGCCATAACTAGGAGTGTTCCACTCAAATTGTGTCATCCTGTTGAATAAAAGCATTTACATTGGATATTGAACTATAATATCAGAAAATGTTCAGTTCCAACATCATGCGAAATGATAGGAACATGATGCAAAGAACAGATATCTTCCATGTCAACATTCACAGCTTATAGCTATTTTCGTGTGCTACTATAACTGTGGACGTCAATATTTAATGGTAAAGTAGTGTTAGTCAATTCAGAAAACCATTAAACTACCTAAAAAGGATATAAAGTTACAATAAGCTACATTAAATGGACACAATTTGGAAGGCCTATGAAGTTACAATCAACAGTCAGCTACAATAAATTCTACATTTTAATGCAACTACTCAGAAAAAAAATTACGTACTTGGGTATATCATGTGTATCAGGGACCGCGAGGTCAGATCATTAGATTTTGAAGATGGACCTGATGCAGCAAGTTTCTAGCAACTAGCATATTAACGAAATTTGCAAATGCCGCAAATGACCCTGCAGCGAAAAGCAAAATTCCATACTCCATGTATTTTTTGTATGAGGGTCCAGGGAGAATGGAAGCATCTCTCGCAAAACTAGCAGTAGAAATGTTGCTGACTGCAATCCCCATGGCCAGAAAAGCAACAGCCTGAATCCAAAAAAAAAAAAATCACAGAAAAGAAATACGTAAGCAACTGGAGATTAACATCAGAACATGGATCATCAAAGGAACAGTTAGTTTGTAATTTACCATGTCTGGTATGATTAATATCACACATGTGAATCGGTTGTCAGGAACCGGAGTTCTCATTAACAAAGAAAGCAGGTGCAAGAACTGCATAACCAACTGGAGCAAAGCCACAACTAAAGATACCCTGCACAAATAAAAGAAGGAAAGCAGATGAGCCAAAATAAACACCCAGGCCAACATGCAGCAGCAACAGGAAAAGACCAAAATTGTTACCCGAATGCTGTGAAGACAATCGCTGGACCGGCAAAAAACCGAACGATGGCAAGTATGTATAAGACGAAGGAGATGATCCTCACGGCACACATCATCTTAGCTAAAGACATCACTGCAGCCCGAAAGTGAGCACGACTGAATAATGAAATACATGTTAGTATTTGTTGATAATAGATTTCAATACCAACTCAGGTCATACGAGGAAATCCTTTCTCCTACTAACGAAACAGAGCATCAGAATGACAAGATGGCCTTGATGAAAGAGAGTGGAGCAAGCAATGAGGGAAAAGGTCCTCCCACCTCAAGCGACATGAAGAACCAACCGATACTCTCTAAACTATGAACGGAGTCATTCGTTGCTCCAAGTGCGCGCAAAGGTGACCATTGAGATGGAGCTCCTTGAACTCCAAATCATCAATTACACGACGAAAATGACAAATGTTGCGACTATTTTAAATATGTTTGTTTTTGTCTACAACCTGCAGCAGGGAGGAGATATTGGTTGACCGACTAACCATGGACAAATTGAGCCTTGAAAGATCGATCCCTTAATTAGTTCTTGGTGGAAATCCGTCCTAAGCCGATCGTCCATAGACGCTAGCTAGTGAACCACCAAGAAATAAGTACTCGAACCAAAGACAAGCAACCTTAACCGTCAGCGACGACTAAGAGTGGTGATCAACCAAGTGTGAAGTGTCTGTGCGCACCAAGCAACAACAAGGATATCACCAAGGTGGGTGCACGTTGATGTGGAGGGGTGGCGGCGACCGAGGGCGTTTGCATGAATTACCACACTTGTCGATCGGTCGGCAGCCAGTTCTTTGGACGCATTTCCCTTGTCTTGCCACCCACGGCGCCGGTGTGTGAGGACCAGCCCGAGACGGTGACCGCGAATCGGAGTCAGAGACTGCCACCCAAGGACGGCAGGGAGTAGGGGGTGGACGAGGCAGAGCTCGATCGAGCCGGAGCTCGCGTCCATCCGCTGTATTTCGAAAGGAGGTCGAGCCAGCTGGCTCCCAATTCCCCGCGGCGTTCAGGGCGGAGGAGGGAGGGAGGAAGGTGGTGCCCAGGAACTAGGAAGCCGAGGGGAAGAAGAGGAAGAAGCGTTCGTTCAGCCACTTCATTTTTCTTGACAACACACAAGAAAGGATGCACTAGTACACGTAGAATTCAGACAAGTGCAAGTGCGTCGGAGGAACACACCTCGCTGAGAACAGTTGAGGGAGGCCGGCGTCCCGTCGCGAGCCAACGAGCCGGATCGGGATCCTCGATCGGCCCGGCCGTCGACGCGCTTGAGCTAGCAGTTCTTGGATTCTGCCTGCGGCCGTCGCTCACGTGTCGGCTCCCGGGCGGCTGGCTTCTGATGCGAAAAGCTGGATTGCGGGCGGGCCCTGATGCTCTCTCTCTTCGTCTGCCCACCTCGGCACGCCGGCCATCTACGCCCCCAAGCAGCGGGACCAGCCCATCACGGGGGGCCCCCCCGTCTCTGCGCCTCCCTCCTGTTTTTTCCTCTCCTCTACCTTCTGCCGTAACCCCGGCCGTCTCCCTTCCACCAAATCGGTCCGGTGATTTTTTGATCCGTTTCTTGATTAGGTTCTGGGAAGTGAACCTCGTGGTCTACGCAGGCAAGTTAGCAAGGGAGGGGAGTTGCGTGCTTGTGCGCATTGCCTGTTTCTTGACGAGCTGCAAACACACACACAGGCAGATCCTTCCTGCTGTGGCAACTTTAAATGCTGAGCAAGCTACATTAACAGTCCCTATTTTTTCTTGAAACTGCTACTGCCCAGATATTAAAGTACTCAGCTCAAGATTACCTAATGTTGCCTTCCTCTCTCATTATGCGTGTGCTCCTTGTCTGTTCGAGGTGCTGTGATCAGACTTTTTCGGCCATGGTAACTTTTGGGTCAGGTGAGCGTTTCAGCTGCAACTTTGTTTTTCAGGCCTGTTGTTTTTCTGCTTTTGCCTAAACGTGGCTACCCTCTCAACGTTGTTTTGCCAACCTGTGTGCTTCTTGCGTGTTTGGTGTGGGCTGCGGTGCCAGGTCTTTATCCTGGGCAGCCCTCCGTGGTGTATGATCTTAGCAGTTTTTTTCCCTAAGATTTTAAACCTCATATGTTATAAACAATGATTTGATTTGTTTATCTTGATTGATAGGCGAGGCTGCCAGCTGACTTACGATCTTGTCCTGGTGAATCCTTGATGACGTCCAAAGAAAGGATCTGGCTCTAATTGATTTCGTGATTTGATAGAACTGGAAAAATACATGTTTTCCTCCTAAATAATTTAGAACTTCAGAAATGCCAAGAAATTACCTGTTATTTTTTATGCTAGCTAGATATGAAAGAATCAAATGCATATGGAAGAAGCAGACATTTTTTTATGAATGTGTTGTAATTTCTTCCTTTCTGTAAATGAAAATTGCAGCATTTTCCACAAGCTTTACTGTCCCAAAACTTTACGTTTGCTGTTCAGGGCAGTTCATAACACATGTGTGGATTATCTTGACCCAACTGAGAGTACTTTCTTTGTTGTCTGTGGTGATCCAAATATATAGCTTGTAAGACTAAATTCCTTGTTCTTTCACCACATGTTGAGGAATCATATCCTCGAACCATGCATTTTTTCTTTCGAGAAGAGGGGTTGACCCTCGGTTTTTATTAGAAAAACCGTTCAAAACATTACATGCGTCTCAAAAGCGTTTGCATCAACATGAAAGATTGTAGACGGCGGTGACATGTGGGGCATGTCACCACCCCCATCATCAGCCTGCATTAGGCACAATCAGCACCAGACACTACAACTACAGTTTATCAAAGAGAGCATTTCAGCTATTTTGGATAAGACGAGCAGCTTGTCGCCTCCACCTGCAGGACCTCCGCCTCACTTCATGACCTGGATCATCCCTCCAACGCCATTGCCATCAGAGCCCAGCTACGTGCGACCTTGTACACGTCATTTATCACCTCCCTTAACCTCCACGCCCCTTGAAGTAACCGTTCCTTGTCCTCTTGTTTCTGCAAAATAGACCAGTTTTCAATCAGTGCACATATCGAAAATAAAACTGCTGTAGGATCACTAGGCAATTTATTTCGAAAACACATATTGTTCCAAGCTTTCCACACGCTCCATAGAACAGCTGCTACCCCTACAATCAACAATCTTCTAATTTTACTGCTAGCACCATCTAGCCATCTGCTAATGATATCATCTATACTGACAGGTGTGTGTTTTAAATCAAAGGTCCAAGACACTGTTTTCCAAATGAATTTGGCTAAAGGACATCTAAAGAAAAGATGCTCTGTTGTCTCTTTGCCCCCACAAAAACAACATTCTAGCTCTCCTTTCCATCCTTTTTTCTCCAAACTTTCTTTGGTTAAAACTCTGTTTTTGATCAAGAGCCATATAAAAATTTTAATTTTGAGTGGAATTTTTATTTTCCATATAAAACGTTGTGGAAATCTAACTTGCTGGAACTTTTGTGCCTGATACAGTGATCTGACAGAAAATCTTCCTTTAGCAGTTAGTTTCCACTTTGTTTTATCACCTTCATCAGTCAAAAAAATAGTAGCACACATCTGTCGAATTTTTGTCCACTGCGCTAAGGTTTCCCCATATAGGAGTCTTCTAAACCTAATATTATCAAAACCTTTCCTGAACACCGCCGCCACACTATAATTCTTATCCCAGATTATATTGAACAACCTTGGAAAAGCTAGTGCTAGTGGTTGGGCTCCAACCCAGTGATCATGCCGAAAACTGGTATCTTCACCATTTCCTACTGTTTTCTGACAGAAGCCCAGATATAATTCTTTAGCCTCCATGAGACCTTGCCAAAAGTGGGAAAATCCTCTTGTTTGACTTTAATCAGTCTAAGGGGTTTATTTTTCATATATTTTTTTCTTAAAAGCTGTTGCCATAGACCATCTTCGTTTTCCAACTTCCATAACCACTTCCCCAGAAAACTAAGATTCATACAGTCCAAGTCCAACACTCCCAGCCCACCTTGATCCATAGGCAGACATACTTCTGGCCAGTTGACCAGATGGCATTTCTTTATACCCTGGTCAGTTTGCCAAAGTAGTCTTGCCCTGTAAAAATCTAGCCTTTTCCTAACCCCTTTTGGAAGCCGATAAAAGGAAATCATATACATAGGTACATTGGTTAAGCTTGATTTAAGCAAGGATAGTCTGCCACCTATAGAAGCAAAGTTTCCTTGACAACATCCTAATTTATTTTCCATCTTGTTCTCAGTCGGTTTCCACGCAGAGTTCCTAAGTCTTTTTGCAGTCACTGGCATTCCCAGATACTGCAAAGGGATTTCACTACTTTTACAAGTAAAAATTTCTTCTAGAACACTTATACTGTCTTTTTCTCTTCCTAAACCATACACCTCACTTTTATGAAAATTTATCTTCAACCCAGACATTTGTTCAAATAAACAAAGAATATATTTCAAGTTTCTTGCACATGTCGTTTCATTTTGAGAGAGGAAGATTGTGTCATCTGCATATTGCAGTATTGACACTCCTCCCTCAATCAAATGCGGAATTAATCCCTTAATTAATCCTTCTTGCTGTGCTCTTTCAATCAAAATGGTCAGAGCATCAGCAACTAAATTGAAAAGAAGGGGGGGACAGGGGATCTCCCTGCCTCAGCCCTTTATGGGTTGTGAAGTACGGTCCTAAAATATCATTAACTTTTACAGCTACTTTCCCCCCTCTAACTACCCTCATTATCCAATCGCACCAAGTATCGCTAAAACCCGTACTCCGTAACACCTGAAATAAAAAGTTCTAGCTCACTTTGTCGTATGCTTTTTCGAAATCAATCTTGAAAAGGAAACCATCTTGTTTTTTCCTATCAACCTCATGCAAAGTTTCATGCAAAACGAGGACTCCCTCCATGATGTATCTATCTTTTATGAAAGCCGTCTGATTTCTAGCAATTAACTTATCTATTATCAGACCTAACCTATTAGTAAGTAACTTAGTAATTATCTTGTAACTAACATTCAAAAGACATATTGGTCTGAATTTTTGAATGACATTTGCATCCTTAATTTTAGGTAGCAGAGAAATATCACCATAATTCAGCCTTTCTATAGGAAGAATTCCTTTATGAAAATCACACACTAGAGCAAACAAATCATCTTTCACACAATCCCAAAAAACTTGATAAAATTCTATTGGAAAGCCATCTGGCCCTGGGGCCTTATTATGTTTCATATTAAAAACTACTTCCTTGAGTTCCTCCATATCAAAATCTCTGGTTAAGGTCACATTATCCTCCTCTTCAACCTTTCTTTGGTCAGGAAAGGACATTGTGACTTCACCACATTCCTCAGGTCCAAATTTTTTTTTTTATAAAAGTCAGTAATATAATTCCTAAGTTCCATTTCCCCTTCAATTCTGCCTTCTTCTTGATTGAGAGCAAAAATTTTACTTTTCCTCTTCCTTCCACTAGCCTTAATTTGAAGGTACTTGGTATTTGCATCTCCTTCTAGAAGGTCTTTTTCTTTGGCTCTTTGCCAAATTTTGATTGACTCTTCTCTCAAAAGATTGTGCAATTGGAGTTCCAGGTCTAATTTTGTGCTTCTGTCAGCACTAGTTAGACCATGGATCTCACTGTTTTTGTCTAAGACATCTATCTTACTTAAAAGTTCACTTTTTAGTTTCTTGTACTTGCCCTCTATGCTAATATTCCACCTTTTAATCACCCTTCTAAGTCTTCTAAGCTTACTTTGCCATACGTCTATACTAGACTTAGCTCGTACAGGAAGATTCCAGTTCTTGGTTACCCGTTCATAGAAACCTTCCCTTTCAAACCAACACAATTCAAATTTAAACGGCTTATGTCCTACTAGAGCTGATCCCGTATCCACTACTAGTGGTGTATGATCGGATTCAGCTCGTACTAGAGCATTTACATTAGTAAACGGGTATTGTAGTTCCCAATCTGGGCTACCCAGTATCCTATCCAACTTTTCAAAAGTAGGATTCTCCTGGTTAGTTGCCCACGTATAAAATCTGCCATTAAGATCTAACTCTCTCAGATTATTCTGTTCTATAATAGCATTAAAAAGAAAACTCCACTTATTTGTCCCCCCTGGTTTATTCTTTTCATGATCCCATCTAATTATGTTGAAGTCTCCCCCTACCAGCATTGGCACACTTTGCTTCTGGCAGACTTAGGACTATTCAGTTAGGAACTTGGGTTTACCTGCAGCTTGTGCTGCTCCATATACTACCATCAGGTTCCACTTAAAATCTAGCTTTTTGTCTCTAAGTAATACTCTAACAAAATGCTTCTCAATTTCTACTTGGCCTATGTCAAAAACATCTAAGTTAACTCCAACTAAAATACCACCTGACTGGCCTTCAGAATCAAACCAATGCCAATCAAAATTCTTGCTCCCTGCTAAGTTAGACAACCATCTTTTCGAGAAATCCTTTTTTCTAGTTTCTTGTAGACCCACGAAGTCAGCACCTCTCTCTACTATCATTTCTGTAATGAATTTCTTCTTATTTGGGTCAGCAAGACCCCTACAATTCCATATGATTCCTAACATTAATAATTATGATTTCTTTCTAGGCCTACCTCTCTTTGGCTTGGGTTTCACACTGATTTCAAGTGCTTTACCCTTCCTTTTATTATCTACTTCTACTGAGATTTTACTTGGGGAGATCAGGTTAACTCCCACTAAAATCTCCTGCTCATCATCATCTGAAAGTAATTCTAAAATTAGGTTTTCATCAAAATCTACAGTCTCATCATATTTTGAAGAAGTGGTGTTCTTCTTCCTAATGTTACTGAAACAAAGGTTTGTCCGGGCTTGTTCTAAATTTCTAATAACATCTATAACTGAACTTGCAGAGGAGCCATTGTACCTAATTTGTAACTGTTTGGCAATATTATCAAGTACACTGTTTTCTGTGTTAACTACTGAACAAGCAGAATTTTCGTTATCCTCCATTGGATATCCTTTCTGTTGTCCATTCTTATCTAAATCTATATTCTATTGCTATCTACAGTTTCAGCAGAAAAAACATCTGGGGTTATTGAATTGCCCTTTACTTTCTATATGTATTCTACTATTATCTACTGCATTACTATTACTGATCATCTCCTTGTCCATCTTACAGGATGAGATTGCATCATTAGATTGAAAACGAAAATTATTGCAATTCTTATTACCATCTGAAACTTTCCTATTCATCACTATGTCTACAAAAGAAGCTTTACCAAGGTGGGGAAGGTTTGTGTTACCTCCTGTTCCATCTAGGTTTTTTGCCCTGTTTTTTTCCATTGCCTTCTCCCCTGCATCTTTGTCTCCCTTTCCTTCAAATCTTGAGCACCTTCTCAAAGTGACATCTGGGTCTTGAGGCTTCTTTGGTCCAGTGACCCGCTTGTTCTTTTGGGTTGGGTGGTGCACATCTTCCATCTCCTCATTTTCCTCCTCAGCCTCACTTGAAACAGAGATACCTAGCTTTTCTCCCAAAGGTACAGAACTTGTACTTGTGCCATCTGAATTAGTATTACTCTTGGATGTATCCTCATCCATGTTGTCCATTGGATTTATGGACTGAGATGGTACATCTTCTCTTGGTATGCCAGAGCTTCCCATGTTTCTGCTATGTCATCTTCATTCTCAACGACATCAGTCCTTACTGCTGGCTGTGGGGTTTGTTCAACCTGCATGACTTGACCTGTCCTTTCTTGTGTGTCTTCCATACTGACATTTCTGAATTTGTCTACCGCCACACCTGCATTCACTGTTCCTTGTTCATATGTTGCTTTCTGTTTCTTACTGGCCCTGGCTTCAGTTGTTTCTTCTTCAGACTTCTTCTCACCATCCTCCACCCTTATGGGTTCTGCTCCTGCCAACGGGCCTCCCTCCTCCACGATTTTCTCTATTTCAAAGTAGACATTGTACAGGTATGGCCTTTGTGGAAACTCAAAGTAATCTGGTATCTTTGATGGATCTTTGACATCCACTAGGAATCTCACTACATCATACTCATCAACACTCTCAAAGTCTACTTCCTGTACAGCCCCCAAGCTTGATCCAATTTCATATATGCCCTCATATTGCATCATTTCCTCTGGCACACAAGTGGCCCTAACCCAAACTGTGAATAACTTTGCCTTTGCCAAAGCAGCTGATGACCATTTCTCAACTGAGATGTAGACATCTCTATCTCTGAGCTTAAACTGATCATATTGCTAACTTTCTTCTATCTTAGCCAGACTAGGAAATTTCACCAAAAAAGCTTTTGGTCCATATTCCCTAACTTGCCATTCCCAGTCAATGGGGAAATTTACTGCCAGTGCCTCGCCAAGTCCTTTTGCATCTATGTGACCAGACTTGACTCTCACTATTGTTGTAGCATGTTTGCTTTTCTTGCTTCTTATCTTCTTCCCACTCTGAACTACAAAGAAAGCCAGTTCAGGTGCAGCATATCCAACAAGCTTGGCAACTGCTGGGGGTCTCTTGGCCAGAGCACATCTTTCAGTGATGTGATTGTCTCTTCCACAGATCAGGCAGAAGATACTGGCAGTACAATCCTTTACTATGTGTCCATTTTTACCACATTTGTTGCAGTATGGGACTTTGACCTCCACTGGTTTTTCTGCGGTTTTCTCGTCTACTTTCTTGGTCTCAGTTGTTTGAATCTGATCTGTTGTCCCCGAGGAGCTCCCCATCTGTTGCTGCTGCTTGTTCTTATTGCCATCACCTTTGACCGGTATGCTGTTCATGTTACTGCCACCACAACCTCCTATTGTTTGATTCTGATTGTTAACACTGCCTCCCATGGTTTGCTTCTGATTGTTTCCCTGTTGCTGATTGTTGATGTATCCCATCTGACCTTGCGGATTCATCTGGTTAGCATATCCTGGTAGCCTGTTCCCCCCTGAAACTGAGCTGAATGTTGCGGAAAACCATAAGGCTGACCACCAAATTGAGGATTGGGGAAACCAGGTGGATGGTTGGGTGAAACTGGATTCCCCACCATGGGTGGATAATTCTGACCAAAACCAGAAAAATTTGGTTGCGGATCAAAATTTCCTTGTTGTCCATGGCTAAAACCTCCTTGGTGATTGTTCTGCCCGAAACCAAAACCATCCCCATGTGAGAACTCATGACCCCCACCTCGACCACCGGACGTACCTAGCGATCTTCGTGGCTGACCCCTAGGGCGACAACCCCCAAGGTCTGGCCTTCTTCCTGCTGTTCCGCCTCTCGCTGGGAAACCTCCTGCCATGTCGTCAGCAATGTCCACGAAGGATCTTCTGTTGCCGGCTACCGTCCCCTCCCACCATTGCTTCTCCCCTCTGATCCCAAGCCGCAGCCACCACTCCGCCGCCGCCGCCGCTTTCTTTTGTGGGGATCTGCTGCTGTGCGGGAGAAGTTGCCAGCCGCCCTTGAAACCTACCTTCTCGACTCTTTTACCTTTCCAGAGATGTGCTAGGAGCGGAGTCAAATGTTCAATCCCAGCCGTTCCTTCCACTTTTTTCCGGATCCCGTCCATTGATTTATTTACTGGGGGTACTTGTGCGGTCCACAATTCGACCACTTCTCCACGTTGCCCGTTCATCCTTTCTCCTCAATTCGATCAATTTCACTCCTGCACCCAATCTAATTGCTACACTTGATCATCGTCAAAATGAAATCCGTGCTCAGTGTTTCCCCAGAAACCAGAACTATTCTCGGAGATCTAGCTCAGATCGTTGCGATCGTCTCTTACGAGTACGTCGAACGAACTAGGCCAATTTGATCTTCCTGGATAATTTGGGATCGATAGGTAACAGGGAGACAGGATTACTGACGCGAAATAGTGCGCAGAAAGGAATTAGGGAGGAAACACTACTCAGATCTGCCTGCTTTTCAAAGAAACTAGATGAACACGGCAAAAACCAATTCGACCGCCTCCCGATCGCCTCTCGATCGCCTGCTGACGTCACTGAGAACCAGGACTGGAATTGGATTTCATGGAAAGGATAATCCCGAACCATGCATGGAACTATTTCTCCCATTTTCATGTACGAGTATTGTGTCTGGCTGCCTGTGTGGTGATCCATAGTTAGCTTGGCATTTATAGTTTGAACGGGTGTAGCTACCCGGGAAAAATCACTTTTTTTCCTTAAGATTAATTAAGATGTGGATCTGATTCTAGATCTTTAGTAACCACGGCGCCACGATGAATCCTGCATGAGTAAACAACACATTTGTAGAAACGTCGCTCATAAACAACACAGCATATGTACATGAACCAACAATTAGTTCAGTTCCTAAGCAATGTCGCTCATGATGACCATATGGAATGGTCCTCCTTGACGATCGATAACAGAGGCAATACCCACAACTTGTCACGTTTGACCACAATTAGCAGTCAGGCATTTACGATAATCCTAGCTAATGGCAGCAGAAGACAACAAGGTAATACACTGCGACGCAAAATAAGACACCAGCGAAAAAGGACAAGACATAAATTAACGGCTTGAACCAGCGGCGACGTGTTATTCCTCCGGGACTCTCGGAGTGCGGCGCCGGGGCCGGCGCCACGTTGCCGGTAATGTCCTTGGGCAGGCGGTAGTGGAGCTCGTACGCCGGCGTGCCGTAGTTGCGCTCCGACGTGGACAAGTAGACGCGCAGCGGCACGGCCGGCTTGAGGGGCGTGCCCTTCCCCTGCGACACGATCCGCATGACGTTGGAGTTGTAGCGGGCGGCGTTCTGCGGCGAGGCCCCCGTCTCGTTGGCGTCGCCGGCGGACGGCCAGCCGGTCTCGGACACGCGCACCTCCACGGTCCGCGCCGCGGCGGCGTTGGCGGCGGCGATGGCGTGGTACACGGCGTCCACCTGCGCGGTGAGCAGGTCGTTGTAGTGCATGCCGGAGACGTGGTCGGCGACGCCGTGGTAGCCGGGCTCGAGCAGCGCGTACTCGAGGTCGACGCGGCCGGGCTCGTCGGCGTAGGCGAGGTAGGGGTACGCGTTGACCAAGAACGGCGAGCCGGTGCGCGCGTTGAACTCGATGATGGGGCGGAGCGTCGGGAGGAGATCCTCGCGGAAGAACGCCGACGACGGCGGGGACGAGGTGGCGAGCACGCGGAGGTCGTGCGCCGTGGTGACCGCGACCTGCGCGCCGAGGCCGGCCTGCGCGAGCGCCTCATGGAGGCTCTCCATCGCCGGGAGTAGGTGGCGCGAGAGGGCGGAGCTGTTGGCGCCGGTGAGGATCGCGTTGCCGACGGCGAGGTAGGCGATCTTGGTGGCCGGGAGCGCCGGCTGGATGGAGCTGCGCACCCAGTCGGCGGCGCCGGACGGGGTGGACACCGCCTCGAGGCTCTCGTCGGGGACGCCTACCACCAGCTCCATGCCGGTGTTGGCGAAGGCCCGGAGGGTGGTCGGATCGGCGTCGTACACGCGGACGCGGCCCACTCCCATGGAGGCCGCGATCGCCGGCACGGCGGTCGCCGGCGGCAGGTTGCTGCTGCCCTCGCGGCCGTAGCTGATGCCCAGAGCGACGTCGGCGGCGCCTCGGCAGTGGCCGAGAGCAGCAGCAGGACGAGGAGGAGGAGGGCACCCATTGCGCTTGCGCTCGCTTCGCTTGATGATGGCAGGCAGCTCACTTCGAGCGATTTCGAGGCGCTGGGTTGGTGGGGCGCCTGGGAAAGGGGAAGAGGAGCAGCTGAAAGAAACGGGGGGTTAAAGTGGAAGAAGCCAGGCACGCGAAGAATATTGCCGAAACGGGTAAGCCGAGCCGCCTTCCCATTTGTTGTCCGTATTTACTTGTGTTCGGGTGACTGAATTCTCTGTTTCATTCAGGCAACGTAACTCCGCCATATTTACTTTGTTGTCTGCGGCCATACAGAGTTTTGCTCTGTGCCGCCTCTGTTCCCCGCAGCGGAGCCTTGTGGGGTTTGGACGTTTGGTGGGGGACTGGACCGGATCAATTGGCCACTGTAACTCCGCCACCGTACGTTCCGTTGCAACGGCCCTCAGCTTTAACTTCAAAGGAACGAACCATGCATCTCTCTTTTCTTCTTCTTTTTTTCCCCCGGTTCACTTTTCGTTTCACACACAAAGTTCACACAGTTCCTGTACAGTGCTAGCAGGGGTCCCCGTGTACCCGCAGCCAGCATAAGGCCATTAAGACTTGGAGGGAGGTGGAAGCATTGCAAGGCGTGTGGTGGGTAGCTTATTGTTTGTTAATTTCAACTTTTAAATATTAGACATGGTTATTCCTAGCTCTAAAAATCCTTTTCAACTATAATAACTGAGTCATTGAGTCATGTTCTTCAGAGACTAGCTGATATCTGCTATGGTAAATGGGTGAAACTTACCACCACATGTCTTGTCTCTTTCGCCGTCTAATCTTTACAAGCTAAGGCAGTTGCTTGAACATGATTATAGAAACTATTTCAAAATAATTGTTGTTTTAGTTTTGGTGAAACTCAAACATCACCAGCTATATTTGACAATTAATTTTTAAAGTAGTTATATATAGTTTAACAATAGTGATATATTTAAGAAAAATGCACTAGAGATCCACGAACCTTTTCATTTTGCATTTTTTAGGTCGACAAATTTGCTTGTCTATGTCATCTCGGTTCACAAACTTTCTTTTAACTTAGATCACGATCTAGGTCTATCAACTTTTTAACTAGTGCATTACATGTCCATACACCTTGATTTTGATCTGACATCGCACCACCGTGGCCATACTAACAGGAGCAGCTGACACTGCCTGGGATGGTTAAAAGTGAAAGCTGCCCCTGCATCCCATGCCTTGATTTTCCTAACTAAATACGTATCCATATGATGTAAGGTCAGACGTGCTAGTAGTATTAGGGCATCATATCAATGCGTTGTTTCAATTCATTTCTTTGCTGCTACGGGCGGATTGGAGTAGTACTTTAGGATTGATCATTGATGAGTATCTATATGCCATCAACGTTGGTAGTTGCATGCGAAAACGAATCGCGTAGGATGAGAGCTCGATGGTAAAAGCCTCGCTAGCAGTGGCATGGGCTCGTGCTGCTTTTTTGCCACGACCCCAGTGTACTTGCTGCTGCTGCTGGCTGGCGTTGGTTCTTTTGAAAAAAGCTAGATATTATGGGTGTGTTTGGTTGTGCTGTGGCTGTGAGAAAAAGCTGCTTTTGGCTGTGGCTGTGAAAAAAGCTGCTGTGGGCTGTGAGTTATGAGAAAAGCAGAAGCCTGTTTGGTGAAACTGCTGTGGCTGTGGGAAATCTGTTGAAATGTCTGTAATGCCCTTATAAGGTCTGAGAAAGTATGTATATGGAAATTGATCCTAAAAAAATGTACTATTCAGAAATTAACATGTAAATGATCATTTGAGAAAAGAAATCTTAATTTTTTAAATGTTTCATCGACCATTAACTTCTGGTTCACATAAATATAGCATTATACAAAAGATTACTGTCATCACAATAATTGCTCTGTGAACATAATTATCTTCCTCTCGCACTAAACAAAGCATCAGCTATCCTAGTACGAATGGTATTCATGGTCTCCTCGTTCTCCCCCTCTGCATTGTCATCCCCTTGTGCTTGTGTCGCCTCACGTGCCACACGTGGTAGATACCCCTCATCTGCATCACATCTATCAAACTCCTTATCTTTTAAGTTGCTGTCACGAATGAAATTATGCAATGCCATGCATGCTAGAATGATATTTTTCTGAGTTCGTAGAGGGAATTTTGGTATGCCCTTCTTCAAAATACGCCACTTCTGCTTCAAGACTCCAAAAGTCCGCTCAATGACATTTCGAAGGGATGAATGCAAGTAATTGAACATTTCATACTTCCCTTGAGGAGGACGGCCAGAACGAGCCCGGAATTCTGGTATATGATATGTGCTTCCTTTGAAAGGGGCAAGATATCCAATTCGGTTTGGATAACCAGAGTCAACAAGATAAAACATTCCTATAAAAAGAAATCAGCAATGTTAATTTTGTAATCATGTATTGACAAGTACTGACAATTCGGTTTTTAGTATTGACAAGGATGGAATCATGTATACCTTTAGGAGGGTGCGGAAAGTCATCAAAATTTGCTAATGCATGATTCAAGATCCGAGTGTCATGTGCCGAACCCGCCCAACCAGCAACCGCATAGATAAACCTCATGTCGAAGTCACATATTGCTAGCACATTCTGAGTTGTATTTCCATGTCGACAAGTGTGGTTAACAACTTCATCTGGTTCCACTTCAACTGGAACATGTGTACCGTCTATTGCTCCAATGGCGCCTTTGAAAAATGGCCAGAATCGGTCCTCTTTCACCCTTTCATGGTCAGTAGAGAAAGTTGTAGCTCTTGGTTTGATATTTTCAGCTGCCAACTTGCGCACACATTTCAACACTTCATAAAACTTAGTGTGAACTGTCCATGTTGACCGTGTAAACCGATTTTCAACTTGTGAAAATGATTGGGGTCCTCCAACAATATACAAGAACATTGCCAATGACTCAACTGATGATACATTTTTACTTGATGTGAGACCATAGTTGGAAACTAACAAATCATGAAGCTCCCAGAAAACTTCCGGACTCATCCGAAACATCTTATAGAAGTACCTTGGAAGGCCGAGGCACCTCATGACCCATTGAAGTCCAGTTTCTGGTGTCTGTCTATATTCTCCCTTGTGCAAATACCGCTGAGTATATTGGTTCCCCATGTCACCAAGAATGGCAGCATGCTGTGACAATTCAGCTAGAAGTTGTAGGCTCTTTTGAGCTTCTTTGGCTACATCAGAAATGTTGGGATCCATCTACAAACCACAAAGATGAACACAATTAATATGGACATAATATATGAACACAACAAACAACACATGGGAATTGCACATTATATTGACACAAGGAACTGATGTATGGACAACCCAAGCAAATAAGCAAATATTGTCTTACAACACAAGCAACAAGAATGGTTCACAGAAACATATTATTGTTTTACAACACAAGCAACTAGCATGGAGGAGGTGATGACGAATGCAGGAAGAAATAAAAACTTGAAATGACTCTACTTGCGCTTCAGCTCCTCCTTTTCATGCTCTCTCTGAAGCAAATCAAACCTTCCTTCATTTGTTTGCAAGAAGCTGAAAGCCTCTCTAAATTCAGGCTTCACGATCAAGAAAGTAGCGGTGTGCATGAGAGCAGTTTTTTCTTCAACACCACAATCTTTCACCATCTGCATGGCCTCTTTAATGGTAGGCACTTCGTTTATTGGAGGAGCTGATGATGCTGAAACACTTGTGGAAATTTTCTCTGCTGCAGTTTCTATCCTCATACATGTGTTCTTGTACATACGAAAGAAGGGGCTCTTCTCATCCTTTTCTTCGGTGGCGGTAGAGGTGTCCTTGCGTTTCTTTTTTACTGGTTTTGCTTTCTTCAGTTCAGCCAGCTTCACATCATCGCTTTCTGGAGTTTTTTGTACCTCAGCCACATCATCATCACTTGAGTCATCGGAGGAAATATCTCCAGGACATGATGCACTAGCCCCGGTAACAAGCACCTTTTCAAACAATATATGAAGGTCATCGAGGTGCTTCGGTCCTTGTTTTTTGAATTTCACATGGTTGCATTTGATACCTTTCTCAGGATTATTGCATTTCTGAAATTAAATAAAAAAATTAGCAAATCACCACATATGAAACCATAGAAAATGAGTAATGAACAATGAGAATATAGTCCTTACAGCAAGGTGTTCGTTCCACCAATCGTTAGAGCAATCAACAGTTTGCTTTGCATCGTTCCAACCAAGGCCAGTGGCACAATTCTTCAACTCCATAAACCATGTATATTCTTTCCTCATATTGTCCAACTTGTTCTTCAATTGTTTTTTTGTTTGCTTTAGGCCTGTTCTTTCATGGTACTTAGCAACCAGATTTTTCCAACCAGTTTTAGTCCACTGACCCAATGGTCTATTCCCAGCATCAATCTCTCCTTTAACGATATCAAAAAATTGCCTCAAATTGGCCTCACACCAATCTGCCTTAACAGCCATGCTTCATAAAGCAAAAATAGAGCAATTTAATTTGATTCATTCGCTAACAACAATTGCAACAGAAATCAACTACACGTCTCATGACAATTGCATCACAAATCAACACATCAGTAGGGCTCACTCACAAATGTATCACACCGTACCAGCAACTCAGAGCAACAGAAATTAAAAACACATCAGAAATCGTAGCAGATCAATAAGGCTTGGGATGAGGAAGTGCGGCGGCTCGCCGAGTCTTGCTGCTGCTTGGCTCGTCGGGGTGGGAGCTCGATTTTTTTTTAACCGCGGGTTTGCTGAGGGTTTAAGCTGCGATTACGAGTGGTCAAATCTAGGGAGAACGGAGAGAGCGGAGAGTGGATACCTTGCAACTGGGCGAGCAGGAGCGCCAGATCGGGTCGGAATCGTTTGTCGCGCGTCGATCTGGAGAGCAGGCCGAGCAGGGGCGCGTCGATCTGGACAGCAGGGCGAGCAGGGGCGCGTCGATCTGGAGAGCAGGGCGAGCAGGGGCGACGGCTGCAGGTTGACCTGGGGGCGACGGCTGCTCGTCCAGCAGGGACGCCGGGAGAGCTGGGGCGCCTGTCGCGCGTTGAGCAGGGGAGCCGGGCGACCTGGGGCGTCGGAGGAGGGAGCTGCTGCGACGAACAGGGGCGGTTGGTGCTAGACGGCGCAGGAGCGAGGGCCGAGCCACGCCGGCGGCCAAGCTAACCCTAGCGCCGCCATTTTCGCCTGCCTGATGCGCCCTGGTCGAGACGAAGGGGAGGGGAATGGAGAGGGAAAGAACAGATCGAACCGGTACGCAACAACATAAAGAGTGGCAGGCGGGTAATTTTCGGCAAATTGTCTCGTTCACAGCCGGAAAAAGCAGGGGCCGGGTTGCTGTGAAAAATGACTCGGACGAAAGCTGCTTTCTTCGGTAGCAACCTGATGAAAGCCGGTCCCTTTGGTTAGACTACTGACTTTTATTAGAAGCAAAAGCACTAAAAAGTCTAACCAAACATGTATATATGGTCCACCGAAGCTACAGAGAAGTGTGTGGTTATTCCGGCGTCTGAGGTACCTTGGTCGCCATGCCGGCAACAACGGCAGACCGGCATCACTGAACAAAATTTGTCCATGGTCAGGCCCAGTACCTTACTTTAAAGTTAGCATTGGAGAAAATAATTGATAATAAAGTCCTTGCCTTCCTTACACAAATAGGAAGAACATGTGTCTTCATTAAGAGCCACTAACAACTATAAGTGTGTGTAGCTACGATTAGTGCCAAACCCGTCCAAGTCATGGGAAATACTGAATAAAAACAAGATGATGATGAATCGGCTGCGTTTCTAGCGTCTAATATGTGATTTTCCTATTAGGTACAGTATGTTTTATCATCGAATATCAATTTAAAACTGAAACAGTGCGTACGCACAATGCACACATGAATACGTATACGATTTTGGGTAGCTGCAGTAATGTCTTGCCTACCATGAGAGCAAATATAGCACAGGGATGTGTCATCCATTCTGATTAGAGGGAGGTGGTCCCAAAGGGACGAGATCCAGAGGAGAGCCTTTACATCAATTCACGGATGCAAGAGCAACGGATGGCCCATGAGTAGATCATAAGGCTATTAGCAGAGGATAAAAGTGTTCACAAATCACAACCCTAGGGCCACACGTCATCAGAAAAGCTCTCCACTGATGTAGCAAATATAGTAGTACTTTTGTAAGCATCACAACAACAAAAGCCTCCTATAGCGACAGTGCCCAAAATCACATAGCGGCGGTTTTGAAAGCCAACCGTCGCTACAGTATTTGGTGGGCACTGTACAAACTGACCGCCGCTAAAGATGATTTGTAGCGGCGGTCGATGCCACGAACCGTTGCTATAAATGATTTGTAGCGACGGTTGGCGGCAGCAACCGCCGCTATAGATCTGACATTTATAGCGGCGGTTGCTGTTACCAACCGTTGCTACAAATGGATTTGTAGCAACGGTTACTGCGAGCAACCGCGGCTAGTAAGCTTTTTTAGCCGCGGATGGCATCATGAACCGTCCCTACAAAGTGGAGGAACAGGGGAGAGCTTGTCTTCTGTGGCACGGGCTGAACAGAGGCAGAAGCCTCCCGAATCGACGCCGGCCGGCTATAAATTCGACGCCTCCAGCTAGCTAGAGCTATCCTCTCGCCATCCGCCGCCGTCGCCTCTCCCTTGCGCCTACACGCCATCCGCCGTCGTCGCCTCTCCCTAGCTAGAGCTAGCTGCGCCATGACTCGCCGCCGCCGCTGCGCCACCGCCCAGACGACCTTCGTGGGCGCCCACCCCTGCACGGAGCGTTACCCGCCGTGCAACCCGCTCCCTGCCGATCCGCCGCGCTCCCCCAACAATGGCGGCGGAGGAGCCACCGACGACACCGGGCTGCGCGTCCTTGTGAGGGGCAGCCCCTCCGGCAAGGTCACGTACCTGTGCCCCATTTGCCCCGGCATTGATAGCGACTCGATGGCCGACATGATGATGCATGTGTTGGAGATGCGCCGCAGGGAGGACGTCCACGCGGTGGGGAGGAACCGTCACCACATCCTGGCTCGCAACCAAGGATGGCTGTGACTTGCACGCAGCTACGACACCCCCCGCGCGCGCCATGGAGGCGGCGAAGCCCGTGGGAGGAACGTCGCTCCGCCGGCCGCACGCCATGCATGCATGATGGCCAATTTTGGGACCGACAACGATGTGCCGCCGACCACTAGTACTTGTTTAGTTTTTTAGTTAAGTTAGTTAGTTGCTAGTCAGTGTGTTAGTGTGTATGTAACAATGATGATGCATGTGTTAGTGTGTGTTTATGTTAGTCAGTGTGTGAGTTTGTGTGTGTGTAATATTGTATTTGTGATGTGCATGTGGCTATACCACTGCACATCACTAAAAACAAATTGTTTATGCAATTAGTAACGGCGGTTCGTTGCAGCAACCGCGGCTAAAAATCGTTTTCTAGCGACAGTTGACGGCAGCAACCGCGGCTAAAAATGGATTTGTAGCGACAGTTGCTGTCATCAGCCGCCGCTACAAATCGATTTGTAGCGGCGGTTGCTGCCATCAACCGCTGCTAAAAAGGGCTACACTACTTAAAGCTCTCCCCGACCAGCTCGCACTTCGCACTTCTTCCATGGCGGCCGGAGAATTTCTCCAAAATCGCTAAAACGAGGGGGGAAGGTTTTGATTTCGTTTCTTTTGAACAATTTTGTTCAGTGAGGCAAGGGGAACACACATCAGAGGTTATTTCCTTCTAACATTTTGAATTGTGACTCAATTTTGGGTTTCAAAATTGTGCTCGGTTTTAATCGAATTTAGGCAAAATTCTCTTGATTCGTGATGCTTCAGTTGGTTTGAATGATACTATATTGCATCATGTACCTTGTATTTGCATCATCTAAAAATATATCCTTTTTATATAGCTTTTTTCATAGTTATCTAATTTTGGCCTATTTTACTCTTGAAGAATGATGAGTAGGAAATAAAAGAGAGGGAGAGACCTTGAGAGAGAGATCGATGGAGACAACACTAGAGAGAGGGGTTATGTGTGCGATTCATGGATTTTATGTGTCAAATTTAATTGCTTTTGTTATGTTTTCTTCCTTTTTGAGTATATTAAATTGGAAAAAAAAAGGCTCATTTCGGTTTATTTTATCTACTTCATCTTTGTCATAGGAATGCGATCGATGGACGATAGATCTTGGATGTACGAGGCACCCAGAGTGGGATTGTTATTTCTGGAGCAACTCTCCAAGTTCATCCATTGTGCTGAACAACATGCTCATCTTGAACGGACAACGGACATATATTGTCCATGCGTTGACTGCAAGAATCAGAAGCTCCGGAAAGATACGAATGTAATCAAATCACATTTGGTCAAGAGGGGTTTCGTTGAGGGGTACACGACGTGGACACGACACGGTGAAGAGGACATCGAGATTGGCGGGTCGGATGCGGTTGATGATGTTCGAGATGATGAGGGGGAGGTTGAGGTTCCAGTTGAAGTAAGAGCAACAGAGTGTCATGATAGCACCGCGGCTATGGATGTGGAACCTGATTTTGATGTTGAGGACATGTTGTGACACGTGGAACCACAAGTGTTCCATAATGTTGGTATAGCGAAAGGACTTGACAACATGGATACAGTTGAGAAGGCATCAAAGGAGCTTCTGTATGAGAAATCAAAGGGTTGTGATGAATAGTTTACTCTGTTGTGCTCTGTCCTTGATCTGATGAAACTAAAGGCCACTAACGGGTGGTCAGACGGAAGTTTCACTAATTTATTGCAGTTGCTTTCTGACATGCTGCCGAAGCCGAACTCATTGCCTAGGACCACCTACCTCACGAAGAAGCTATTGTCCCCACTTTCCTTGGGCGTGCAAAAATTTCACGCGTGTCCAAACCATTGCATCTTGTATCGGAAAGAGTTTGCAAACGCTGATAGATGCCCAAGGTGCAAACGCAGTCGTTACAAGCGGAACAATGACCACGGTGCAGACACAACCGATGGGGGTAACAAGAAGAATAAGAAGGTGGGGAGGAAGAGGAAGAAGAGCATGGTGAACGATGGAGATGACGATGACAGAAAGATTCCATCCCTTGTCATGTGGTACCTGCCTATTATTGATCGCATTAGGCGCATGTTCGCCAATCCAAGAGACGCGGAAATGATGACTTGGCATACGCGCAAAGGGGATGATAAGCTCAGACATCCTGCCGATGCTGCTCAGTGGAAAAAGTTTGACAGTGACCATCTAGAATTCGCTGATGAGCCACGGAATATACGGTTCGCATTGAGTACTGACGGCATGAATCCTTTCGGTCAAATGAGGAACCCGCACAGCACTTGGCCAGTTACGGTTTCAATGTACAACATCCCTTCATGGTTGTGCCACAAGCGTAAGTACATATGGTTGGCGGCCCTTATATCTGGTCCTGACGAGCCTGGTAATGATATCGATGTGTTCTTGGAACCGTTGTTGGAAGACATGCAGAAACTTTGGGAAGAGGGGGTTCGTATGTGGGATGAGTTCAAGAGGGAGTACTTCATGTTGCATGCTATCATTTTCGTCACCATCACCGATTCCCCTGGACTAAGGACGCTCTCTGGACAGGTCAAACGGAAGGCGGCATGCATGTCATGTGTT
Organism: Eragrostis curvula; assembly: GCA_007726485.1. Lineage (NCBI taxonomy): Eukaryota > Viridiplantae > Streptophyta > Magnoliopsida > Poales > Poaceae > Eragrostis > Eragrostis curvula. The sequence goes on from CM017439.1 coordinate 32,728,810, forward strand.
GATGATACATCCTATGTCTACCTTCAAAATTCTAAGAAGCTGGTGTACATGCGACATCGCCGCTTCCTGCCGAAGATACATAGTTATCGTGCAATGGCGAGAAACTTTGATGGCACGATTGAGAAAGAGTCAGCCCCACGACGCTGGACCGGAAAGCATGTGTTTGAGATTGTGAAGAACATCCGTGTAGTTTTCGGAAAGCCTGTGAAGGGAGTTAAGAACTCAAAGCTTCCCATGCCGTTTAAGAAGCTATCGATTTTCTTCAAATACCTCAATTACTGGAGAGAATTCAATGTGCCTCATGCCTTCGATTGGATGCACATCGGGAAGGGTGTCTTTGATAACACCTCTGGACTTATCTTCGACGTAGCTGGGAAAACAAAGGATGGTCTGAGTGCACGTAGAGATCTTAAAAACATGGGAATAAGGAAAGAGCTATGGCCTCAAGAAAGACCGAACGGAAAGTACTACCTCCCCCCAGCGGGGTACACCCTTACGCGTGAGGAGAAAACAGCTATGTGCAACTGCCTACGCGGGATTAAAGCCCCGACCGGTTTCTCATCAAATGTCAAGAATCTTGTTAACATGCAAGAGTTGAAGATAAGTGGTTACAACACTCATGACTGCCACTCAATGCTTTCAGTGTATCTTGCTATTGCCATCAGAGCTATCAAGCCAGAGTGGGTCAAGTTGGCCATAACTCGGTTGTGCTACTTCTTCAATGAGGTGTCAAAGAAGGTGATTAGTCTAGACGACTTGGATAACCTACGGACTCACATCAAGGAGACCATGTGCATTCTTGAGATGTGCTTTCCTCCATCCTATTTTGATACGATGGAACACTTCATGATTCACATTATTGACCAGATTTGGGCGTTGGGACCTGTGTACTTGCATCACATGTTTTCATTCGAGAGGTTCTTGTACTTCATGAAGCGATATGTACGGACTCGTTCCCATCCAGAGGGTTCAATGATTGAGGGCTACACAACTGAGGAGATTATCGAGTGTTGTACATATTATATTAAAGGTAGCACACCAATCAGCGTTCTGGTGTCTCGTCATGAGGGAAGGCTATCTGGAAAAGGAATGACAGGAAGGAGATCATTCACCGATTCAAGTTACGAAGAAGTAGAGAGAGCACACTTCAGCGTGTTGCAACAACTTCAGCTTGTGACACCTTACTCTGAGAGACACCTGGTTGAGCTTCGCAAGAATAATCAGGACCGGTCAGATGAATGGATCGTAAAGGAGCACGAGCGTTGCTTCACGGCATGGTTAAAGAACCTAGACCTGCCAAGTGGGGAATCTGAAGATGACAAGATGTTGAGAATGTTAGCTAGTCGCCCATCGAGGAGTGTGGTCACCTGGCAATCGTATGACATCAATGGTTTCACCTTTCACACCCAAAAAAAAGACACAAGGAGCAAGTGTCAAAACTATGGTGTTCGAGCTCTAGCCCAGAATGAAGAAGGTCACAATACATGGTACTATGGGTATATTGAGGAAATCTGGGAACTAGACTATGGAGAAAGTTTGCATATTCCTATATTCAAGTGTAAATGGGTGAAGCACCCGCGTGGCGTGGAGGTTGACAGCCTGGGGATGACAATCGTGGATCTCAACAATGTAGGTCACAAAGATCAGCCTTGGATACTAGCCAAGACAGTGCAACAAGTGTGGTACGCACCTGACCCAGCGAGCGGAGGACAGAAGTCAATCGTTGTTTCTGGTAAACAAAGAATCGTCGGAGTTGAGAACGTGGAGGATGAAGATGAATACAATCAGTACGAAGAAGTGCCATCTTTCATTGATCCAACCAAATTTAAACTCTTTGAGACAAACCTAGTCTATGCTGGTGTAGTGCCCTACATGCGAAACGACAACAAAGGAAAAGTCGTTCAAGGCTAACTAGCTCATTGATGTCTTTTGTAATATTCTGAATTATGTTCCATGTAATGTACCTTATTGCAACTATTGTTCATTTCCTAACATGTTATACCATTTTCTAACATTTAAATATCATTTTATATCATTTCTAATAATTTTATATCATTTTCTAACATTTTATACCATTTTCTAAAATTTTAATATCATTTATAATAATTTTATATCATTTTATAACATTTTATACCATCATCAAACATTTTATATAACTTTAAAACATTTATAATAATTTCTATACCATTTGCTATCATTTTATATCATTTTATAACGTTTTATACCATTTGTAATCGTTTTCTGTCATTTTCACAGCAAATGAAATAAAAAAAGGAAAATATTTGTAGCGACGGTTTGCTGACGTCAGGAACCGTTGCTACAAATATGTGATTTGTAGGAATGGTTCGATGACGTCATCTTCAACCGCAGCTAAAAATTGTCCTATATAAACTCTTCTCCCTCCTTGAACCCTTGTAAAATCCCGGCGGCTTCTCCACCACGCCGTCAGGCTGCCCAATTTCGCCGCCGACGCCACCACCGCATTCCTCCTCCTCAGCCCGCGACGAGCTCCACGGCCCGCCGCTCGCGACCTCGCCCTCGGCGCCGCCCCCATCTCCTCCACCCGCGACGAGATCCACGGGCCCCCACTCGCGACCTCGCGCTCGGCGCCGCCCCCATCTCCGCCGCCTCTGTCCCGGACGCGTGCTCGTGCACGGGCCGACATCCCCAACCTCGCCACTGTCCCGGACCTCGCCGTCCCGGACCTCGCCGCCCTCGACCCCGGGACGCCATCCCACCTCGCCGTCCTAGGGCTCGATCCTCCCCGACCTTCCCGCCGTCCCGGACCTCGCCGTTGTCCCGGATATCGCCGCCGTCCCGGACCTCGCCGACCCGTCCCCAAGCTGCAACGGCCGCCTCGTCCTCCACCAGGTGTGACCCTTCTTCCTTCTCTGTCCAGAGGGTGGCCTGATGTGTTCTTGTGCTGCAAAATTGATTACATTGTGCTGCAAAAGTAAGGACATTGTGTTACTTCTGATCTTGTGATGCTAGTAATTTGCAATGCTGTTAGTAATTTGCAATGCTGCCCTGTTAACTGAATTTGTGTTACTAATTTTGTGATGCAAAATTCATTATGCTAGTAATTTTTAATGTTGTTAGTAATTTTGAATGCAGCCCTATTAACTGAAATTCACGTGTTAGTAATTTTGTGATGCAAAATTCATGATGATGCCCTGTTAACTGAATTTAACTGATATTGTTGTACATATTAGTGTTGGAAATTAACTGAAATTGCTGAAGTTCAACATGTTGCTGCCCTTTTAACTGGATTTTGCAGAATATTGTTAACTGAATTTAACATGTTGCTGCTAGTATTTTGCAATGCTGTTAGTAATTTGTAATGTTGCCCTGTTAACTGAATTTGTGTTACTAATTTTGTGATGCAAAATTCATTATGCTAGTAATTTTCAATGCTGTTAGTAATTTTGAATGCAGCTCTGTTAACTGAAATTCACGTGTTAGTAGTTTTGTGATGCAAAATTCATGATGCTGCCCTGTTAACTGAATTTAACTGATATTGTTGTACATATTAGTGTTGGAAATTAACTGAAATTGCTGAAGTTCAACATGTTGCTGCCCTTTTAACTGGATTTTGCAGAATATTGTTAACTGAATTTAACATGTTACTGCTAGTAATTTGCAATACTGTTAGTAATTTGCAATGCTGCCCTGTTAACTGAATTTGTGTTACTAATTTTGTGATGCAAAATTCATTATGCTAGTAATTTTCAATGCTGTTAGTAATTTTGAATGCAGCCCTGTTAACTGAAATTCACGTGTTAGTAATTTTGTGATGCAAAATTCATGATGCTGCCCTGTTAACTGAATTTAACTGATATTGTTGTACATATTAGTGTTGGAAATTAACTGAAATTGCTGAAGTTCAACATGTTGTTGTCATTTTATTAACTGAATTGTTAACTGGAAGTTGCCAAATATATTTAGTGAATGGTTAACTGAATGCGTTGGATGGCCGTTAATTCGGCAACCCGCAGTGAGAGTGAGAGTGATAGTGACAATCATTTCTTGTTTGTACCTGGCCCCGCTTCTTCCCTATGCTCGATGATGAAAGCGGGCTAAGCGAGACGAGCGTTGCATGAAGGAGCATATCCTTGGACATTGCACACTCTATGCGATGCAAGTCTAGGACCTTAGAGCGATGGATGGCCGTTAATTCGGCAACCCGCACTGAGAGCAATTTTTTCCTTTCATTGTCGCCAAATGATGAAGGAGGATGGCCAACCTGACACTTACCAGAGTCGACGTGGCGGGTTTCTGCCAAGTGATATTCATTTAGTCGACACTTGCCACTCGACTCTGGCAAGTGTCACGTTTGCATGATGATACGGCTATCCCAGATCTGATGGCACCTTTTAGTTTCTATCATAGGAATGGTTGTAGTTAACTGAAGTTCTCATAACCTCACAGTTAGTTGATTAAGCCTGATGGAGAACAACCCGGACTCAGTAGGAGGGGTAGGAGGAAACCAAGAGAACACGGAATTCGCGATCAACATGTCTCAGCAAATCCGGGAGACGATCGAGTACACGCCCTCGAACCGTGAGTCCTCTGATGAAGAAGGAAGCACCGAGTACGAGGAACCTGAGGAGCCGACTCCTCGACCACGTCGGGAACGTCAATCTAGGGTCCCCGACCCCGATTATGAGCCCGAACATGTACGGGAGGTATGATGTGAAATAAGTGTTTCCACATTTCATTGTCTCCTTGATGTGGTTTAACTAAAATATTGATGTCTCATATGCTAGCCTGCACGACGGAGAAGGAGGCCCCGCCGCTTGTTTGATGAGGAGCCGACAGTCGATGCGACCAATGAGCTCGTCGTAGAAGAGGAGCCTGAGCAAGTGCCGCCAGCGAAACGCAAGCGCGGTCAACGCAATGCAAACAAGGCAGAAGGCATATTTGATGTCATTGCCGTTGACTCGAAAGATGGGAAACCAAGCGATCCACCAGGCGTTCTGGCAAAATGGCGCAACCGATGTGGAAAGGTGATCAAGGACAAGTGCTCCATCACTTATACAAATTGGCGTTTAGTGCCAACCCACCTGAAAGAGGAAATGTGGAAAGCAGTGAAGGAGAAGATCAAATTCCGTAGGCAAGACGAAGAAAAAGGTCGGAAGGCAACAATGGACTGTCTGTGCCGATGCTTTCGGGATTTCAAGTGCATGCTCAACAGCGAGTACATTAAACAGGATCGGGTCCCTTCGAAATATGGAAATATCACTGCATACGAATGGAACGTCTTTCATGCACAGAAGACAAGCGCTGATGCTTTAGAGCTCAGTGCGAGGATGTCAGAGCTGAACAAGAGGAACAAGTACCATCCGCACCTAGGTCCAGGCGGTTACAGAGCCAAGGTTGACGAGTGGAGAGAGCTGGAACGGAAGAACCGCGAGGAAGGAAAGCCTGATCCGCTGAGATTCCTCGATGAGCGTACCCGAAATTGGATTTATGCTCGAGCCGAGTGGGTGGATGGTGAGCTTGTGGCGAGGGACCCTGTGACAGGAGAAGTGGTCGCACGCTTAATGGGTCCAATACAAGAGCAGGTGGAGATGGGTGTTCTGAAGCCTGTGTATCACAAAGACACGCTCACTGCGGGTCTACAGACGAAAGAACATCCCGGGCGGGTACGAGGAATCTCGTGTTCTACACCTTGGCATGAAGGTTTCTCGGACTCCTCATCCTCGAGCATGTACAAGAAGCATGACTTCTACAAGGAAGAACTAGAACATAAAGCACAACAAGAGTGGATTCGGCGGTATAGGGCATTTGCAAATTCTAATCCAGTTGAGCTCAGTCAACTACAGCCCATAGTCCCCAACCTCCAAGCGTCGATGGACTCTATGTCTCAGGGTACGACGACGTCCACCACGGGGTCAGAACCAGGGTTTGAACCCATCACTGAGGCCGTTCCTTGTGAGCTGCACGTGCCGTTTGGTTACAAGAAGGGGAAGACATTGAAGGTTGCAACAGGCATGGCACTTCCTGGAGACGTGGTTCACCTAAGGAAAATCCCACCTGGATTCATAAGGGTATCTGTAGATGAGATAGTGGAAGGATACGAGGACAATGAGATTGAAATCCCAATACCCGAGGAGGGGATAGAAACTCTGAAGGACACTCTTGGCACTTTCATAATGTGGAAACGACGAGAAGTTGTCCTCCTCACGCGGACTTCTCCGGTCCCGTTGTCCGGTCACGGGTCACACCATGCCAGCCAGCCATCCCGAGCCGATGGTCAGCCGTCTCCGACGTCGGCTGCAGCTTCGGCTAGTAATGCTCGTTCTGCTGGTAAAGAAGCAATCATGGTGGCTGAACGGAATGAATGGAGTCCTACGATTGAGAACTTAGGGGACGCTGCTGCAACTCCGATCCGAGAGCAGCCGGGCTCAAATGATGTACCAAATGATGAGCCGCACCAGCCAAATGATGAACCGCAATCCAAAGATGATGCGCTCTCTCAGCCTCTGCCATCCAAGGATGATGCGCGTCCTCAGCCCCCGCCCTCCAAGGATGATGCACGTCCTCAGCCCCCGCCCTCCAAGGATGATGCGCTCTCTCATCCCCCGCCCTCCAAAGATGTAGCGCGTCCTGAGCCCCCGCCGTCCAAAGATAATGTACTCTCTAAGGATGCGCCCTCCAAAGATGATGCGCTTCCTCAGCCCCCGCCAAAGAAAGATGTAAGGCCGCCTCCTTCGACGAAGCCATATGTGCCAGTCATACCACGGACCGTAACCGGCTTCGATACGGAACCCACTGGTAGGAAAAAAGAGGTCCAGGAGGCTGTCAAGTCATACATGGAGTCATGGAAGAACACCTGGAATCCGACTTGTCAGGTAGCTCCCAAGGTCGACCACGTAAAAGATCCCCGATCATTGTTGTGCTACGACGATGAAGTTTTGGGGGACTTGACCGATGAGGACGTTACAACATTCGAACTGGGCAAGCAACTTGTACCAAAAATTTGTCTCAAGAACATGCCTTGGGAGATGAAGAAGCTGCATCACTGGTACATGCAAGCCGCAAAAGAAGGAGTATCCATGATACCTTTAAAGTATGGCTCTGACATCTTCAACGACATGGAACCAATGAAGACAAACATCATGGGGGTTACCTTTGATGAAATTTACCGTGCCTTTCGGCTTCAAAGGATGGATAGCACCTTAGTAACCTTGTGGTGCATGTAAGTCATCGCACCTCATCTCATTTTTTAAATGCATGTCCTTCACCGGAAAAACAATGAGAATCACTTTTCTTGTTTTGTAGGCTTTGTTCCATCTTCCAACGAAAGACACACACACACCAGGGAATTTTGGAAGCTAGCGTACTTGAACCCCCAGATGATAAATCATACCGTGATCAACCCACGACTAAACAAATTAGACCCCATGTACGCTGGTAAGACGGATGCGGAGCTAGAGACATTGGAAAAGCAGTTGGTCCAACAGGCAAGGACTCATACGGCTAAATATATCTATGACTATTTCATGAAGTGGCAGGATAGAGAGATGATTATGGCCCCATACAACTTTGAGTATGTATATGGTTTGTGTATCATTTTAGTTGTATTCTTGTCGTCACTCGTTCACTAATTCTTCAATTAACACATCTTTACAATTGCATTGCAGAAAGAACAAAGGATGAAGCGACAAAAAACACAAAGGCAAAAGGAATATGAAATGATTAGAAGAGGAATAATCCCGCCGGACTCAATACATTTGACGACAAATGTAATGTATCGGGTGGTTGCTAACCTATGTCGTTTCATTCTGAGAGAAATCATTCATCCAAATGGTAAGTTCTTTGATCCTGAGAGTGACTTGGCGATGAATCATTGGCCGCTTTGTGAGTGGACTGGTTCCAAACGTCCATATGAGCCTAACCTAGATCCTACGGAGAACGATGACTATGAAGTGTTAGAGAAGGAGGAAAGATGACACTTGTGCTGCATGGATGTATTTAGTTGAATATTCTTGTGAATAATTGTGAATATTGGTCTATGGATGTATGTTGTTGACACTTTGGTGCACCGATGGGTGTATGATGACTAAGTGATGTATACACTTGTCTTTGCACTTGCTGGAATGATTCTGGAATGGATTATATCTTATATTGTGCTATTTGTGATTTCTGTGTATTCTGGAATGTGTATTAAAGAAATTAATTTTATTTTTTTTTCCTGTCGAAAATGTAGCGGCGGTTGATAGCAGCAACCGTTTCTACAAAGCGATTTGTAGGAGCGGTTACTGCCGTCAACCAACGGCTGGCAGCAGTAACCGTTGCTACAAATCAGTTTGTAGCAACGGTTATTTTGAACCGCCGCTGCAGGCTCATGATTTCTAGCGACAGTAACGTAGCGACGGTTGGCCTGGTCCGTCGCTGTAGGCCATTTTGAACCGTCGCTACAGGACGGTTCTGTTGTTGTGCATGTGGGTTGGTTATCTAACTAGTTTCGTCAAGACAGCCATTTTTTTAACGAAATAAATCATTTATAGTATTTCTTTGGTAGTAACAAGTTACAATATTACAATTGTGAATTGGACGCCACTAGCTTTCGGTGCTGGCAAGTGTTGGTACTGCTGAGGCCGTTCCATCTCCTTTGGTTTACCACCAACCAATCATAACTTCAGCAAGAGTTGATCGCTCTGCCTGGGGTCTGTCTATGTGAGCAGAGGATATTCACCAATCATTCACCAATGACCACCCATGGATAGGGGATGGTAGCGTGCCCACAGAGACTGGTTACTGCCTTGCAGGGATATTGCAGGAAGGGGTCTGCATGTCTGTAGGCCATAAGTAGGCTCCTATGGCTTCTGCCGTGTCAGTCTACCAAAAGTAGGCGCCCATGTCAAACTTTAAGTTGTGCAACGCTGCCAATTATTTCTGTTAGTTCCATTGTAAAGGAGATGACTCGAGCAAAATTAACAGCAATAGGATTAGACAAACATGATTTTAGAGATTTCAATTTTAGAAATTTGAGAGAAAAAACATGTATATATAGTTTGCATCTGGAAATCAAAATTTGTATTGTACTTATTATTTTAGAATATTTGTTTTCGATTACTTTGAATTGTACATGGATGGTCATACTAAAAGTGGCTAACTATTTTAGTAACTTTAGACTAATATTTCTTTTAGAAAGCGAACCCATTTGATTGGACACATTGTATGAAATACAGGATCCTAGCTCATTGTATGAGGTTCAAGTCTTTCTTTTTCGTTATTCGTTAGCTTAATCACTCATCCTGGCCTCCCCAACGCACTCTCACCTCCTCCTTTTTTTCAATGGCTTCACACTGCCAGTTGAAAATTGGTCACGTATCAATCTTTCATCCGTAGGATACTACATATTGTTAGAATTATTGTTGACCTCGGTCAAGATCTAATTGGGCTGAAAGGCCCACTCAGAATCCCCTGTTAGTTGCCTTGATCGGGAGGCAAGACTCAACCCACATTTTGGGCCCGGCCCCACGCCTACAGCACTATATAACTAAGGGGAAACCCCTGGTTTTCCCTGATCGTGAGTTAATCACGAAATTAAGCCTCTAGGTTAGACCTAACCCTAATCTACCGATCCCTAACGTGCTGGAAGTCGTGGAAGCTCGGTGCCCTAATCCCCTACGTCTGCGGCATCATCTACATCCTCTACAGCCTCATGATGGCTATTAACGTGACTGGTAAGTCATAAGTTTAACCAAATTCAGCATTAGTTTAAGTTCTAGGTGTGATCTACTATCTGACTAGATGATCCTGTTTTAAGTTGATGACATTTAGTTCTAACACATACAGCACACATCCTCAAAATCATCTAGTTTGTGGACATGTTTGAACAAACAGATAACTACAACGTCAGATAGATAATTGCTCTGAAGTTTAGGCTCTCTATTTTTGGCCTTCCCACAATGCTAAACAACATGCCAGTGGGGCGCCTGATGACTTAATCATTCTAAAGATTTATCGGTACAACTTCTAGCAAGGTTTTAGTAGTAGGGTATATGCCAGTGGGGCGCCTGATGACTTTTCATATGCGTTTATGAGTTTGCACTTGGGTCAAAGCAATGAAAATTTTAGTATTTGTTAATTCCATAAACAATATCCTTGTCATGTTTCAATCACAAAGCGCAAGTGTAGTAAGCAAGAGCATGATGAGCAAGTTATGATGCCTTGATTCCAAAGCGATTTAGTGGCATCTTTCAAAAATATGAAGGCTATAGCATGATATAGCAGGATTTAGTGGCAAAAAAGACACAGCGGTGGTCCTTTCTAGCAGCTGTAGTCGGTGATCAGACGTTAGCATTGGATTAGACGTTGTCGAGAAAGGGAGAGGACGGGGGACCTTATTTCAAAGCGCCATATTAACAAATAATTGAAATGGAAAATGACTATTTATTTTTTATCTGGCGTGGGGGGAGAAAAGAGGATCCAAATCAATGACAGGCCCTTTTTTCTACAATTTTGCATCTAATTAACGTGAGGTTCCAAAAGGAACTTTGAATAGTAAATATAATATGGAAGAAGCATTTTATTCTAAAGCATCAGCTATGTAATTATTTTTCCTAGAAATATAGTGAAATATTTTAGTCAGATTTTTTAGATTATATTTATGTCAGCTCTAGTTCGCCCCAGCCTGAGCTAACGACGTGTTTGTTTGGGCTAGAGCTTGAGTTTTTTTTTTCTGGGAAAAAGTTGCTTTGTTGCTTGTCTTTTGGCTTTGCCTGTTGGGGTTTTACTATCAGCTTTGAAAAAAAAATTACTACCAACCCTCTTGGTAGTATTGGCATACCATCTTTTTTTTTTCGTGAAACAAAAGATAGTATCCTGTTGTTATATAGGCTCTTGTAAGTTGTAACCACCGAACAAAAAAATTACTACCAACCTTAGGTGCTGGTATTTAGCTTTATCTCTGACATATACGAGCATGCATGGTAAGGCAAGGACACGACGTTGCTAGCTTTATTAGCATCCAGCGCGTGTAGATGGCCGTGCCCGCCGTAATTGACGAGGCGTGCATGCAGATCTGCGCAAACGTACGATGTGATGAGGCCAAGCGCACGGCGTCAAGAGCCAACGGCGAGCGGCGCTCAGCTGCTCCGGCAGGGTGCAGGTGCACCACTACGGCGAGGTGTTACGTATACTGGACTCGGTACTTAAATTTGCTAATAGGCCGGAAAGATGGTGGATTTGAAATGGGCTGGTTCTGGCCTAAGAAATACATGACTTATTATTTATCACATCAAAAGCATAGTACTACTACTAAGGCTCAAATAAATACATGTTCTTTTTTTCTTGTTCTTCCTTTCGGCAATGGAGAAACATAACGATATGCCGAACTAAACACGCCATACTACCACCAATATTGACACTGATTTACTGTATTTTTCCCCCTTTGCGGCACTCTTTCTACAAGGCATACAAGGTTATGACAATCATGTAGTACAGCTACTTATGAAGAAGTGCCTCGAAAGGCATCATGTTCTCATTGCAATAAAATGAACACTAATCTCCAGGTCTCGTCAATTAGAGATGGAGCAGGCACCTCAGCGACTTGCCTTCCTCGAGCAACTGGAAAGCCTTGTTGATGTTCGAGAAGGGCATCTTGTGTGTTATGAACCCATCAAAGTTTATTTTCGCCTCCTGAACAAATTTCAGAAAAATTATTAAGTTACAATTCAATCAAATACCTTTGGCATCTTTACCACTTATTAATGGACTGTAGTGACGTACCCCATTCATGCACTTGTCGACGAGCTCAGGCAGCTGGGATTTGCCCTTGAAGTCACCGAATATGCATCCCGTGATCCGACGGCCGTCGAAAAGCTCCATTGGGTGTAGCGGCATCATCTTCGGTGTCGCGTGGATACCTAGCACCACCGTCAGGCCCCAACCCTGCATATATATTTGCGAACAGAACAGTTTGAGAATTCAGAGTTTTGATATATAGAACAAAAGAAAGGAAGATTAGCATATTTAGACCAAATGACCAGATCAAGCTAAACAAGTGACTGTTGAATTAGGAGTGTTTCTTGAAGGAGAGCATATTGCATTGATTTCTCCAAGATTGTCTTATGTTTCCATGGCTGGCGCAATAAAGTATTTAATTATATTGTACTCATAAAACTAGACAGAGTGAGAGAGTGACGTACGTCATGCGTGGACACGAAGGCCTCTCTAAGAACATCATTGATGCCAGTACACTCGAAGCTGTAATCGACACCTCCGTCAGTCATCTCCCTGATCACCTGCAGAGAAACACAGATATGATCAAACTTCACTACTAAGATGATACTCTATTAGTCTATTATACGATTGTGCATCTATGCATTGACAAGGTTGACATATATTCTCGATGCAAAAAAAGGTGCACTTACCTCATGGACCGGCTTGCCACAGGCCTTCGAGTTGATGAAATCAGTGATGCCCATCTCTTTGGCTGCACAAACGAATATATCATATCCAGATTCCAGCAAAGTGAGTGCACATTTTTCATTGAAATTTTTTCTCAGAAGCTTCACGCATGAATACCATACTGACATGTGCAAGCTATTTCGTGTGACAGTCAGAAATGTTTCAGAGAAAATTCAAGTATGGGACCTAGAATTCTAGTGCCAAAGGGTTCCGCTTGTGTAAACTGCATCCCCCTTTTACTCTGTTGACAATTTATTGAAATTCTTTTGGAAACGTAAAGATTAAACAGAGCATTGCAGAGAGTAATCTAAGGTAAGGAGCTTTTGCTTCACAAATTAGGTTGCTCAAAACATTAAAACAGAGTTAACATTATCACCACAATTATTTTGAGGTGCCATATAGTATTTGCCACATTAAAACATAGTTTAATGAAAATTCTCCATCAAAGGAAGACATAGGAACTTGCAACTCTTCCAGCTGGCAGGAGAAAATTATGGCTCCGTTGCATAGTTAAGCATGAAAACTCGAGTTAGAATTGAATTTGTCAGTTCTACGCTGTCGATCATCCTATTTCCAACTATCTTGATTTAAGAATGATTTTTTTCCTAATATTTGGTGAACTTTTGGTACATTGTGATACTTCTGTTTGTTATCTAGATCAATGTTATCTCTGTGTCAGAGTTTTCAGGTCCGGTGTGAATGTTCTTATATGTTTCAGGCGCGGTCATCAGCTAAGCTGTTGCTATCGGAATGCGCACTGTGCAGCACTTATACTGCCAAAAGGTGAAAGTTTCATCCAACTGACTGGTGCACCAAATGTACCTGTAATCAGTAAGCAGCTCAATCTGGTTAGTGATTTATTTTTGTTTTGTTCCTGCTGTCAGGCCAAGTGATAAGACCTGGATATTTCTGTTCTGCTCCTGGAAGCATCGTATGGAAAGAGACATCCTCATCCATGAATCACAGTCAAGCTAAGAAACTTTATTATTCTCATTGTCAATAAGTGACAACTGTCTTCTTTCTTTAGGACAACAAATCTTGCCTTCTCGCTAAGAAACTTTGGGTTTTTTTTTCATTTTTCCCATTGAACAACTAGAATGTTGTTAATTTATATTTGCCATATATAAGTATCTTTGACATCAGAAAACACGTTTATATGGAGAAAAAATTGAAATTTCGCTGCAAAGTTTATTAGTTTGACATCAGAAAACACGTTTAAATGTGCTGCGCTTGTGTGAATTTCGAGGATATAAATAGAATGATTCAGATGGGTTATTACTGACATCCTATAAAATGGAGAATACTGGGTTGAAGTTAAGTCCAAATAATTTAATACGGCAAAAATGTCAAAGTCATGCTTGCCTAATGAAAAGAAATTTTGTTTTGTAAATGACAATGATGTAAAAATGGATAAACAGAATAACAACAATCATAAACGAGTGCAGATTTTACGTCCAGGGGCTCCAGCGTCCCCGTTAGCAATGTTTGAAAAATTCGACAAAAATATCATGTATGTAGTACATTTGAAGCTAAGTAAACATGTGAAACTTCAGTATCAAATGCATCTTAGATGTCTAGAAAAAAAAACAAGAAACAGTCTGGCACTATTCATCATGTGACAATAGTGTCACTTATATATTTTTTCTCACTTATATATTTTTTCATTCCCAATGTAAAAGATGAATTTGGAAGTAAGTTTTTGCAGGTCTATTTAGCTCTTTGTGTACTACATACATGATTTTTTATGCAGTTTTTGGAACATATTTTTTGTGATTAGTTTTTGGAACATTTCAATATGTTGGATTATCACATTTTCTCTTACGGGGACGTCGGCACCCATGGCCACCAGTGAATTTCCCATCATAAACAGAGGCAAAGACCCAGCTTGGTACGCACCTTTTGTATACTTTTCAGGGTTTATATCAACTCCAATGATCCGAGCTGCCCCGCGTAGCCTGGCGCCCTCAGCAACCTAGAAAAATGTTAAATCATGTTTGTGGTTATCTTAAATCCATTACCCAGTCGACAGTAAATTTTCATACAATTTGATGAAATTTAGTTCATCTTACTGACCGCAAGACCAACAGCACCAAGCCCAAACACAGCAACCGTAGACCCCTTGGAAACATTTGCTGTGTTCCACGCAGCTCCGACTCCTGAAGAAAAAAAAATATAATATTTGAAATTATCATTTGAGTGATTATTAATAATATTTCTGACAATAGAAATAGAAAAGGAGAAAGGCTAGGTGAGAGAGCATTTTGTTTACTTGAAAAATTATTTTAGAAATCATACAAGAAACATTTTGTTTCACAATGGGTTTTCAGAAATCATACAAGTAACATTTTGTATACTTGAAAAATTATTTTAGAATTTGTGCTCTGCACAAAAATAGAAGTAAGAAACTATTTCGCTCCTGGACAGTTAGTGACCCTTCAACTGTGTATGCCTTGAATGAATCTAACATACCTGAAATTAGGAGGTCCTGAAAGTATCACATCTTGAAATTAAACCGCTGCACATTGCAGCCTCCATCGACTATCAGAAAGTTTTTTTCCCTCAGGACGCACCCATACATGTTCAGTAAGTTACCACGCCAATTTGTGCAGTCACTTTGAAATCCATGTGTGGTTCTAGTGTTCTACGACAATGACTTGTAGTCACAATTGAATTCGTTTTCCGAACACTTCTCATGGACCCGGTTGTGTTAGCAGGTCATACAGCGAGAGATGGAGACTAGACGAACTGTCACATTAAACGTTCTGCCAAGGAATTGACTCATGGTGCAAGTCCAGTTTTGCTCCATGAAGGAAATGTATTGTTATCATTCTACCTCGACAAGAGACGTACAGATTCAACTCAACAGCAAAGATGGACAGTTAAGGGAAGAATAGCGCCTCGGACAAGGACAGCTGTCACTTTGGGCGCAAACCAATTGTAAGAAAACCGTTCAATTTTCTATGGGTCCAACGAAGTAATGCCCTCCATTACATAATATACATGAACATCAGCAACTAATATCTTAAGACGGCGTATATATATCAGATGCAAATTGAATGGAGAGCCAGACGCGTGGGTGGACACATGCTGGTTCGATTGAGCTGCAGACAGAGTTGGCCTGACCCAGCAATCGCCAGGCTTCCTCTGCCCAGCGTGTCTCATGACCATTCAGACTTCCAAATCAAAGCATCTCGGTGACAGTATGTCCATACATACTATACCACATCATGTCCCACTTGCATATTTCAGTTTGCTCACACGTCATATTTAGTCCAGATCAATTGCAAGCAGCATGGATGTATCAAATCACAAAATTTTCCAAGCCAATTAACAATGAGCTAGTTGATGCATTTACCTGTGGAGATGCAGCAGCTGAGGAGGCTCATCTTCTCGAGCGGGGCCTTGGGGTTGATCTTGACGGCGCAGGCGGCGTCGAGCACGGTGTACTCGGCGAAAGTGGAGGTGTTGAGGAAGTGGTACACCGGCCGGCGATCGCCGGACTTGTCCACGGCGGTGAACCTCGTGCCGTCGTCGGAGGCCATGGTGCTCTTGAAGGGGTTGACGCGGTAGGGCCCGCACAGGTTCGTCTTGCCGGAGCCGCAGTAGGAGCACGCGCCGCACTCGCCGGTGAAGATCGGGACCACATGGTCCCCCGGAGCAAGGTCTTCCACTCCTTCGCCCACGCTCTCTACCACTCTGTCATGGTAAGGTTCATGTCGTCGTCAGGTGCACATCAAAAGGATTAAGTATGACTTTCTTCATTCAATGCGTGATAGTTGCAGGAAAATGTTGTTCGCACGTTGTGTTCATGCCTGCTCATCATGCTCTGATGCTCTACTGGGAAGTTGGTCTACATTTAATCAAACTTTCAAAATGGAACAGTTTTAGACATCAGAGTATTTGGATTTGTCATATGAGAATAATTCTTCGATCTGTTCTGGCTTTGATAACCGACAAATTTTATGAACCATACTATAAGATACTACTCGATATGGTAAGTACTTTTCGATCACTATGTTTTCTGTGGCTTTTTGTGCACAGACAAAAAGAAGCAATAACTACACTAAAATCGCCCATGACACTTGGCGAAAAGACCTCAGTATTTGTCATCACCAGCTAGCCTTGTCTAAGGCACATAGTATGGTTCATAAAATTTGTCGGTTATCAAAGCCAGAACAGATCGAAGAATTGCCAGCTCGCCACTATAGTACAAATAAAACGCTGAGGCGATCGCACGGGCATCCCAAAGGCATGTGAGCGAAGCTGGTCATCGGAGACGGCGTTCAGCGTTGTAAGATCCAAGGCTGTGTCCTCACCTCCATCTGCCAACGCTTAGCCAATGTTTTTAGTTATGGGTAGCAGTATTTGCAGACCCATGCCCTGTCTAAAATTTCCATACATCGATCCAATCTTGCCCCTCAGCAACAGGACTTTGTCACCAAGTTGACCCCCTTTTTTTGTTTAATTAATTGATACGCAGACGCTGTATCACTATTTGTCGGAATGGATGACTATTATGATTTAATTGTTGATTCATCATATCCACCTGACGTGACACCTAATAATATATCAAGTAAAATTGAATAACAGGAGTCCCACAATCCACGGGAGCACGTTATCAGTACAATAAGAAACCGTGGTGTGAACTGTCTGGATTATACGAAACTGATGACGGATGCGAGGGAAACTTTTGCAAGAATTATGTGAAACTTATAAGGTAAAAAGAATGTTTCTTGTGTAATAAAAGAAATATAACACTACTAGGACACGTTTTGGAGTGGCAGATGCATGAAGGAGTTGACTAGCGTTTGACCAAGAAATTCCTGCCTTGAAGTCAAATGGAAATTTATAGAGACCTTAGCTCGTCAAAATTGATCTTAAGAAGTTGATCAAAGGTGATGTATTTAAAACCACAACATGATCAAGCGTGATGTATTTAAAACCTCAACATCAGTACAGAATTAAGGGCAACATTATCATAAACATGCAAAGAGAGCGAGAGATGCAGGGCATGATTACGCACCCGGCTGCCTCGTGGCCCAAGATGCGAGGGAACTTTCTCTGCATCTCGTTCTATCACGTCCGTTCACCAGTACAGCACCGTCACATGGGCAGGAGAAATAGATTAGTCAAGGGATCAAGTAAAGAATCAAGTCACCGTCAAGACAAGGCATGCGCACACATGAACAATTAACAAAGTAATCAACCATCTTTTGCTGCACATGTATAAACACAGTATAGTACTGTGCTTGCAGCTTGCGGTATTTCTCTATGTACTATGTGTGAGCACATATGTGCATACCTCTCCCTTCCATGCGCTGAGGTCAGTATGGCAGATGGAGGTGAAGAGCACCTTGACGCGCACCTCCAGCCTTCCCGGTGGCGCCACCTCCACCTCCTCCACCGACAGCGGCTCGCCGGGGGCCCACGCCACCGCCGCTGCACATCGACCAGCCATGGTCAGCGAGCTTTAACGCTTCGATCATGGCGCGCGAGACAGAGAAGGATGAGGAGGAGAAAGATGATACCTTTACATTTGATGGGCTTCCCTCTGGTACCGGTGCCGTTCGCTAAGCCGTTCCCGTTTCCGTTGGCCGCCATGGAGTCTTCCGATTTCTTGGTTCTCTTCTCTCTCTTGTCGATCACTTTTAGAGAAAGAGAGAGATAGAAAACGAAGATGTTGGCTGTAGTGAGCTAGCGAGACAGGGGAGGCCAGCCTGCTTTATATAAGCAGAGGAGGAAGGGGCAGGGGAGGGGAGAACGAGATTACGAAGCAGATGTTTGTTTCCCCGCTTCTTTCTCCTCTTTTGTTCCCTTCGCGAAAAGGTGGTCTCCATTCAGTCCATTGACTTCCCCGTAAATATTTTTGGGCGCAATTGTTTAAGATTCTTGCGGCTGCTGTGGCTGTAGCAGCATTGGTTGCTAAAGCCACAACTGTTGGCTGCTACAGCAAAATCTGAAGCGATTACTTCTGCATGTATAAACGGTGTGAATTAGGCTGATTCAAAGTCTTGATATTCATCTTGGTGCCCATTTCTATGGTCTGCTATACTTGTGAAATTAAAGAAGTGTAGCCAAGCTGCTACTCATGCTTTTAACAAAACTCCGTGAACTCTTGTATGGCCCTACTGGTCAGATACAAGGGCCATAAATTCAAGCAATGGTTTGTCAAGCCGGAGGTGGTACGTATATCAATCATATCACCAAACAGAAAATTCGATGCCCGCACCTCCTAACATGGAGTTTTGTCTAAGAATGATGTATCACTCGGCATCAAGGTTCAAGCATTTAGTTAAAAATTTGCGTCCTTGTACTTCAATAAGGCTAAAAAATTCCTTGCTCCCGTACAATCAATTGAAAGATGCTAAGTACTCCTATGGTGCACACCTTAAAAACGTTGGCAATACCAGACATCATATTTTCACATATTCATGTAAATCCACCGCATATGTACGGAAGATGGTGCCGCAAATGTATCAGAACTGATTCGATTTGTAATACAACGCTATATTTTAGTACAATATTACAACCCACAAATGCTAACCTTATCTCTTAACATTTGTGGCGGCTATGTTAGTTTACCAATTTTTGTAACTTAGCTGCATAATTTGGATACTGCTCCATGTGGCAGGTTGCCAAGTTGCGCTGGATTCATTAAATTAACAAGGAACTCGATTGGATCATAAGCTCCAGTGATCCAACCGGAATCAGATTATGTATCGATCCAATCCCAAATGGTGCGTCCACCAAAAAGTCTATGGTTGGGACCAACATATATGTTGACGCGTCCAAGTTTATATCTATAGCTTGTAAACAAGAGCTTCGTTTCAACGTTCAAGGTCCGTCGGGCCTGTTTGTTTGAGCTTCACCAGCTCCGGCTCCCTACCGAACTTGGGCTCCGTGCAACTCGGGTAAGTACGAAGGATTGTTTCTCTTCCGTCATGGAAAGGGAAAAAAAACACTTCTAGTATTGCTCGATCTCAAAAGTGAAGCTTTCAGCACCAGCAACATTTACAAAACCATGTTCATTTACGTTCAGATTTAGTAGCATATCTTGAGCTTTTGTAAATGATCTCTTACTAAATATGAATATTCAGATTTAGTAGCATATTTGAACAGGATATGCTACTAAATCTGAATATTTGTACAAGAAAAAATATCATTTTGATCATTGGAACTTTTGTCTCTCGCTATTCAAATGACAACAAAACTCTCTCTCTGAGGCGAAGCCAACATTGTAGCATCGACCCGACGAGTTACCAGCTAAATCAATGGAAAAATACATTCTGCTGATGCTCATTAAACTATCAAACCCTGTCGACCAAACTTGCTGACCCCAGCGAGCACGCCCGCTGGCCTCACCTCTCTTGTAAATGAACATGGTTTTATGTCAAGTCATGTCAAAAAGCTAGACTTTTGACTTAGAAAAATGCTTCAGAGTAGACTCATTTGTCCGACCAAGTGTTTTAAACCTTTTGATTGATATGTGAACCACCATCTAAGTGATTTTAACAATTAAATTTTTTGGTTGTACAAAAGTCTAACAAACTGGTTTACTCTATAACAGCGCTCTGCTACTTAAATAGAGTGAAAAACGCCGATTCAATCTACTGTAGTGCATCTTTGGGAACAGTCTTTTCTCTTCTTCTTTTTTTTTGGAGGAGGGGGGGGGGGGGGGGGGTCATCGATAATAGTGTACTCCCTCTATCCGCATATATGTCCCTTTATCATTATATTACAAGAGGCAATTGTGTTTTTACCCTCAATTTGAACTCTAATTCTGATTTTACTCTCAATTTTTAAACTTTGTGATTTTATCCCTAATTTTTCAACCTGAAGGCAAAGTTTGCCTTCGATAGGGGTAAAATCGCAATTGATTTATTGTGATTTTGCCCCTAGTATGGGTAAACTCTGGCTTCAGGTTGAAAAAAACAAAAGTAAAATCACATAGTCAAAAACTTGAGAATAAAATTACAATTAGAGTTTAGAGTGAGGGTAAAAACAAAATTGCCTCATATTACAATGTAGGAGTATGTGTCTCTAGATGTAGACCCCCAACTAGCATTTAATCTTAGCTCCGACGTCTCACGTCGCAATTGCAAGTGAACCGGCCTCCACCTCCACATGATTTGGCCATTGTCCGAGTTGTGCGGCTGAGGAGGTCAAATTCGAGGCTTGTGGTGCGCACTCTATGAAGAACTCCCTCTGTAATTGGTGATCTCTGCGCAACGCAACATATTGTTAGTTTCACTCTTCTTGGCCCGGCACGGCCTCATCGCGACCCAGGTTGCTACCTGCCCAGTTCCCGTTGAGGCTGCCACAGCCTGCCCGTTGCCTTTCCCCGTGATGCTGCCATCCTCCTAGTTCAAATCCTAAGCTGCCAGCGCCACATCAGACACTCGTGTAGCTTGGGCCTCCTTTTCCCCTTGCCGTAGCTGCCGATGAGGTGATGGACACGCAGAGTTGGGCTTGTCGAGTGTCCGAATGGTGCGTGATGAAGGAAGATCTGGCGACGCACAGCCACAGCGGACGGTAAATGATTTATTAGAGGCATCACAAACTTTCTTGTATGCTTACGCTCGCATAGGTTCTGTACCTTTAGAATGGAGAATGGAGAATGGTAATAACAAAGAGAATAGATAAGTGCATTTATTGGGATAATTAAACTTGATATTTCCGAACAGGAGGGAATAGCTACTCCGATCCATATTGATTCCAAAATGTACTTCAAGATTCCCTAAACAAGAAGTACAGCACAAGTCTGACTTCAACATCAATCAAAAGATGAGTCCATCGTGCAAAACACCAAGGCAACAAACATGGAGCCTCGGCATCTTGACTGGTCTGAGTCAATCCTGGTACAATGTTCACTGTGAAAAGGGTGCCTTGCTCCGCTGGGCTACGGCTAACAGTCCTCGTCGTCTGGCAAGGCTGGGGCCACTATTCTCCGTACGTGCAAAATGTGTTGGAATGACTAGTGAACCTCAAACCTCTTTATGAGACGAGACCACCAGGGCAACCTCAACCTCGTTGGGGAAACAAGAAACAACCGTGCATGCACCGACACCGTCGCGTCCGGTACACGGAGCGGCCTGAATAGATCGTGTGGATGCGTCGTTGCCAAGACGTGGTGCCTCAGGCCACGCACGACGACTCCATCACGCGCACGCGTGCCGTGGTGTTTCTCCACCGCGTGTTATCATTTCTGGCCGGCAGCTGCGAGGTGCCTGGAACCGTCATCATGTAACGCGACCCGCACGAACAGTTCATGATGTTGTCGACAGTATATCTATGCCGGGCACATCAAGCAGATCGCCCATGTCGTCGTATTAATGAGCCGGCCGTCATGGCAGGCAAAGCTCTAGCTTTACATGAGACTCCGTGTCGCTTAGGCCACAGCGACGGATCCGGAACCCCTGAAGTGACTCACAAAATTCAGGGTACTGTAGCGGAATATAGTAATTTCTGTAAGAGCAAGTATTATGATCGACGGTAAGCCGGCGGAGTCCGACGTGGAGCAAGAGAGAGAAGGCGCGCGGGCGTCTCACCATGCGCCCGCTCCAGCCGGCGCAGACGTGCGAGCGCGGCTCTCATTCGCTGAACTTGCAGCAGTGCCTTAAATTTTGGCGGAGCCCACCACCAAAACGCGCCCGCTCGACGCCGGCTGCTGGCGAAATCATTACACTTGCTCTAAGAGCGGCTACAGTGGCTTGAATTAAACCTGTAGCAGTTACTGTTTGAACAGTTTTCTAGGTTACTGTGGCAACATTTTGGTACTGTATCATGCATACTGTAGCGATTGATTTGGACCGTTCAACTCAGATTGGACGGTGAGGAAAGGGAAAAATTCAGATACTGTAGTGTACCTGAATTTTGTTCTCCACTTCAGGTGATCCCGATCCCACAGTGACGCGTTCAGATCCTCTAAATTGCTAGTCAAAATTCAGAGGGGTAATGTAGCTAGAATTACTTCCTTTCTCCACCGATCTAGAATGGAAAACTCAGATTTAGTGCTACAGCATGCTACAGTAAAGACATTCGATCCTGAGCACTGTTGAAAGACTGTTAGCTACAGTATCAATTCAGATGACCGTTGGCACCTCACACAAAATACTGTAGCTATCTACAGTTCTCTGAATTATCAACGTTACAGCAGAGGATCCGAACCCCACAGCGACACACATAGAAAAGGCCAAGTACCATGTGTCATGCGTCCTTCGTTCAGCAAGGTTAAAATGTCACAAAACGTGGAAGAAAAATAGTTTTTATTTGCTTTTTGATAGCGTATCCTGGGTACCGACGCAAGTTTAAAGACCGGACAAAAACATCTACTCCATGGCTAGCAAGCAAGGAACCAAATATGGCTAGGAAAAAGGTTACACATATTATTATACCATTATAACAAGCCAGTTAAAACAAGAAACTAGAAGCGCAGGATAAAAAAAATTTCAACCGGTCAGTGTAAGACTGCCCCATGCTTTTTTTGTTTTTTGATAGAGAAGCTTAACTTTTTCCGGTCAAAAAAATTTTCAAACTCCGGCATCACCTTATAGAACACAGATACTTGAGACCAACACGGCTGGCCGTATTGCAACTAAACCAGCCCATAGTCCGGATTCATGGTACTCAAATCGACATTGTTGTCACTATATTTTAAGCTGTCATCGAGAGTTTTTCTTTTAATTACACAAATTGATACACACCACGATTTGAACCTAATGAAAGCCTCAACGCTTGAATTTGTCAGTTGGCATTGGAAGTGCAGGATGAAGGTGCGACTTACGCACCTGATTATTGCAAATCCATGTCTTTTTAGAAGATGTAGTCGTCTAATAATTTAAAGTTCTTTTTGAATGAAAAAGGTATTGTTTTAATATATGATAAAATACAAACATTTTACATTAATACTCTTAAAGATGAATCAAAATACAAAAAAAAAAAAGATTTAGGCCTTTTACCTTCAATGTCACTTCTCCAGTTAATGTTGTCAAAAAGCAAAAATTGAATCGAAGTCATGTCTTCTTCAACAACCGACGATGAGAGATGCCAAATTGTGTTTAAGCCACAATATTCACCAGCTTAGAACTGACAATCAAGACGGATTTAATTCTATGAATGAGAATCAGAAAAATCTCCATCGAAAGAAAGAAAGGAAGATTATTCTCACTAGCCCTTTACCGTGGCACAATCGAGCCATAACAAAATTAGGAAAGGACCGGAGAACATTATTCCACAGCGAAAACATCTTATCCGCCTTGTTGTCACCGTAAAGACACTTAAACTTCTATGTCGCCTTGTCGAGAATGCTGAAGACATATCGTCATCGGCGTAGCCACCTTCACGGGAACCGCCATGCAAAAACCAACGATACCCAACCACCTCAATGAGGAGAATGGAACACAATGATCCCAAAACTAAAAATTTGGCATGAAAAAAATATGAACCCTAAACCTAAGACTCAAACTAGCACTACGACTAAAGACAGGGGACATGCTCCCTCTAACACACACACACACACAAAGAGAGAGAGAGAGAGAGAGAGAGAGAGAGAGAGAGAGAGGAGAGAGAGAGAGAGAGAGAGAGAGAGAGAGAGAGAGAGAGAGCGGGGGGTCCAAGCGGCTACAGCGAGGGTGGCGTGCCCTAGCGCTAGGGTGTAGCAGCGGCTCTGGCTTGGAACCAAAGAATGAAAAGGCGGGTTAATAATTTAAACTTTTTTTAGGGCTTAATAATTTAAACTTTAAGCATCAATATTCAACCAATCGTCTTTATTGATGGGACCGCAAAATTGATGCAATTAAATAGATTCATCTAATAAGGGCTTGCTTGTTGGTTGTTGCCTGGCAGGCAGCTCACCGCATCAGGCGAGCATTATGGCCTCAGGCATAAAAAATCGGGTGCCTAAGAGCCATGCGTGACTCAGCGCGTTTCTCACGATGGCCCTAAAATATTTTCCATCATGTATAATTAGTTTTCTATGAACTAACTTAATATTTACAAATTACTAGTAAAAAAATGATGTATTGGGACCATGCCAATATCCTAATCTACAATGAGAGAAGTAATATAATAAGGGAAAAAGTTCTATTTGTCTCCCTCAACGAGATGCAACTTTTACCTCTAATTACAAAACCGGGTAGCCTGACTCCCTCAACTCTTTCTCTCACTTCAGTTTACCTCTCACAGGAAATTTTCAGAGCGGTATTGTCCGACGTACAGTGCCACGACTTTTTCTTTTTCCTTTTTCTCTCTCTTCTTCTCTTTCTCCACCGCATGGCTCTCGCGTTGTCTTCTCTTTCTCCACCGCATGGCCCGCGGCGCCACCTCCACCGCCTGGCTCGCACCACCGCCTCCATCACTTGGCTCCTGCCGCCGCCTCTCCCCGGCGCTGGCGTCCACCCCTCCACCTCGCCGTGCTGCTGCCAGACCGTCCCTGTGCCGCTAATCCTCTCCAATGAGGGCGAGCAGGCGTCAGCGTCCGGCGCCCTCGCTGTCATGTTCCATCTGTCCAAGGCTGACCTAGAGTGGTTCAACGCAAAGCCGCGGGAAGCACGGGCAAGGGCTCCCCCTCGGAGACGGAGCTCAGCCTCACCGTCCACGCGGAGCTCGACCCGCGGTTCGTCTTCGAGTTCGACGGCGAGCCGGAGTCAGCCTGTAGGTGCTGCAGGGTGCACGGGAAGAGGCTGGCGGCGCGATGCGGCGGGCGGGCTGGGCGGGGCGGCATGGGAAGGGGCGACAATGTGGAGCCGAGGCGTGGGGAGGGGCGGTGACGCGGCATGTCGTCGGAGAGAAAGAGAAGAAGAAAGAAAAAAAGTAAAAGAAAATGATATGGCACCTGACAGGTGGGACCCAGAGTGCCATGTCGGACATCACTCTGAAAGCCGCCGAGGGAAGTAGACTAAAGTGAGAGAAGGAGTTGAAGGAGTCAGGCTACACGGTTGTTTAATTGAAGATAAAAGTTGCACTTCTTATAAGAGTTGAGAGAGGCAAACAAGACTTTTTCTATAAACCGAATTTATCTTCTTGCGCCAGTCAGATTTTTCACATCGTGGGTACTTCCTTCCATGCATTCATCTTGTCGTTTTCCTTTTTGACGGAAACATTCATCTTATCTGTCTCCACCCATCAGAGTGTTTATCTGTGACGTATTGTATATTATTTTTCAACTGAAAATGGAACAAGCAAAACCCCTTTCCTGCCGATGCATAAAAATGCGACACAAACATATGAAGTCATATGGGGGGTCTATAATAGAGATGAGATAGGAACTAAGCAACGATGGTGAAATGCCGCGGATATTCTACTTGTTAGAACTAGCAGATATGATCGTATATATGTAAGAGGACATGAATAACGACATGAGCCAAAACACATATTCTAATTATTGAAGAGAGATAGCATGTCCTGGATGAATTATAGTAGAAAAATAACATGATAACTGTATGGACAGCGATTGCTGATACGCAGTATTGGGCAATAACAAGTTGATTGTAATTCACAATAACTAGCCAATTGCTCAGACTGCTGACCACAATAATATATGCTGAAATGGACCGATTAAGACATATAGAACGCGTGACCAGTGCAAATCTCTCTCCATTATCGAATGAATCGAATTAAGCTATTTGCTTATTCACCAAGGATCTTAGACTGATTCAGCTGGCATTGCCCCCACTCCCCTCCCTCTTCATCTTCCAGTAAAGATTTCCCGCCTGATGAAAAATTACCTACTACTCCCTCTATCTTTTAAATGATGACGTCAGGCAAAGTTTTTAATTCAATTTTGCACTAAAACTCCTGTCAACGTCATCATTTAAAGGATGGAGGGAGTAGTACCTGCTATAGATGTTTTGTGATATTTACACACAAAAAATACAATAATAAGAACGGTAAAACATTATGTTTAAAAGTCAAAAGTTACTCCCTTTGTTCCAGAGGTTAAAGTCAACATTTTTCAACTTTGACTATTAATAACAAAGAAATTATAATATTTGACAAGTACAAATAAAGTTGTTAGATTCATCATGCAAACAAGATCTAACTCTTCATAATTAAAATAATGTATTTATATAAATATTAATGGCCAAAGTTGAAAATATTGACTTTGACGAAGCTTAAAAATATTTTATATTCTAGAACGTAGAGAGTATTTGGTGGATAGACTATGTACGTATATCAGTGTGTTACTAATCAGTTCCAGCAGTCACCGTAAAATACAGAACCTGCAAATAATGCAGTGTATAGCAGCCATGTCGGTGCTTTTATATGCATGGGAATGGCGGCTGCTTGTGTCTTTTCTACTATATCCTCAATTGGCTGAGGTTATACCAGGGTTTTCAAAACCGACAGAAACCGGTCGGTTTTCGCGAAAACCGGACTTACCGGTCCGGTCCGGTAAGTCCGGTTTACCGATTTTCTAATTTGAAATTTGAATTTTTTTGAAAATTTGAAAAAAAATTGAAACAAAAAATATGTAAAAAAACTAGACGCCATTTGGAGACCATTTGTGCAAACGGAACACGAATACGAAATCGTTTGAAGGGTCAAATAATTGCCGCAAGAATTCTGGGTAAAAAGGAATTAAAAAAAAAGAGTAACCGTTAACCGGTAATATCGACCGGTTACCGATCGATCTGCGTCGGTTACCGAAGAAATCGGTGCGATTTCCTGGGGGCCGGCGCGCAACAGAGGTGAGGTTTCTCTTTTTTTTTTCTTTCTATTTTTTGAATGTAGCATGTTTGATTTAGGTATATGAATGAATGAAGGTAGCATGTTTGAATGAATGTAGCATGTTTGAATATATGAATTTATGGTTTAGGTATATGAATGAATGTAGCATGTTTGAATGTATGTTTGTATCTATTGTTGTACGTTGATGTGCACAAAACTACGTGTATTATGTTCAAAACTATGTTGTTTGTTAAATTTCGTCGAGAACTATGTATCGGACAATTTATGTTGGACTTTGTATGAATTGTGGTATGTTGTATGAGGCTGGTTGGTACCATCTTTTATGAATTCGATGTTGTCAATGTGTAGTTAACCATTCTTAGAATATTTCACCAAAAATCATGAAAAAAATCCAACATTTTAAGCCATTTTTTTGTCAATTTTCAATTCTGCGTAAAAACCGACAAAACCGACCGGTTACCGACACAAACCGGTCGGTAACCGGTCAAAATCGACCGGTTTGGTCGATTTTCAATTTGAAATTTCAAATTTGAATTTTCCGTCGAATTTCGACCGGTTACCGCGAAAATCGGTCAAACCGAGGTTATCGTCGTCGGTCGGTTTTCTCGATTGCGTCGGTAGTGCAAACCTTGGGTTATACTACGTGCAGCGCCGGAGCTGAAAAGTCGATCCAGATAACAGACGATCACATGGATGCAGAGAAAATAATGAAGACTGTGATGCTGACAACTTGACATACAACTGCTAATGTATTCCGGATAGGTACAGTAGGACACAATATATCGTGCAGTTGTATGTCATCCTAACATGCAATTCTGTCTACTGTTAAGCATACATTACTTCAGCTCAAGACCAGTGTTTCAGTTCGACTTTTCATGTTGTGGTCCATTTGTTCCTACTAGGCATGGCGGTACCATTAACTCCCTCGTCCGCATATTTGAGTATCATTTCTAGCTTTTTTGCTTTGTACTCCATCCGCCCTTAAATATAGAGTTTTTTTAACTTCAGACATCACGTTTAACCGCTTATTTTATTAAATTTTTTTACACAAATATTTTAAAAAATATATTTTGACTAAAATATTTTTAATAATAAAACAAATTATAAAAAATAAATAAAATTTGCGTAAAAAAATTGAATAAGACGAACGGTCAAACGTGATGTCTGAAAGTCAAAAAAACTTTATATTTAGGGACGGATGGAGTACTACATAAATATAAGCACCTATGTTGTGGGACCAACATCGGCATACCCTACCCCCTGCAAGCTTTTCATCTTCTGTTCTTCGCAATATCCGCCCCAACATCTCTCCAAAAGTGAAACATCCTCCTCCTAGATCCATCCACACGCGAGACCATCTTGGCTTTCAGCTTGTTCTTCTTTTCTCTCGTTGGATTTCCAATAATGCTTACATTGGCAGATCAAGCGCAGAGTAGTAATGTCTATCACAAGCCTGGAGCAGCAATTGTGAAAAATTGCTGTACCAAATGAGTTAAAAGCCCATGACAATACACATCTTCCGATCGTGCACTCCAACGTCTCTTTCCCAGTCTTTTCCGGACGAAACGTCTTCAAATCTTTTGACTCCAACTGCGGGGAGACACGTACAAATGCACGTTGCAGCTGGCCGGATTGTGTGGATTCAACGCCGCCAAGTCACGCTTCTTCCTGCCAGGCACAACTCCGTCATGTGACGTTTCTTTCGGGGCTCATTGGCCGGCCCGCTGGGCAGCTTTTGGCGAGGCCTCTCTGGAAGCGTGAAACAATGTAGCGATGCGATGCTTTAGGCCAACTGGCCAACATAGCTTGTAGAAGGCAGCACCGGTGCTGGAGACATCAAATTAAACAGATCGTCCATGTCATCTTTACTACTAATGGCCAGCGATAGAATCGACAGCTACGCCAGCAACGTTATTAACATTGCTCTGTGGACAATTGAGCAACCGCAACTACAAGGTGGTGAAATTAGGGGAGTATAAAGTACCACTAGAGTGATGCTTAGGACAGCGACACCACTAAAGATAACCTAAAGCTTCCCTAAAAAAAAAAAAAAAAAAAAAAAAAAAAAAAAAAAAAAAACCCTAATGCTTCCTTCTTTGTGAGGAGAAAATCGAGATTTTATTAGATAATAGCAGGGTTACAATCTTCTGCAGCAAGTTGTGCAAGAAAGCCATGAATATGTGAAGCCAGACATTTCCTTACAAAAGACAACCTAATACATCCAAGATGACATCAACATGATCCAAATAAATTACAAAGAAGGGCAAAGGATATCTGTCTACACACTAGAGTAGAATAGCGTGGTACCACGTGACAACTGGTGAAAAGGATGTTCACTTAAATTTACAGTGAATATATTCAGAATTCAACTCCTGGATAAAATTCCACAGTTGACCGTGGCTCTTATCAGATATCTAGTGACATTATCCTGGTACATCAATAACCTTGTGTTTGCCACCCTAATTAAATCCATAAAAAGAGCATAATGCTTGAATCTCAAAACTTACCCTTCTCAAAATTACCCCAAAAACCGGATGACCAGAGTCCTTGAAATCGCCATAAACAAAAAGGTTGATGAAAATAAATAAGTTGTTATGTTTAAACAAATTTCCGTCTAGTTTATAGGGGCAACTAATGTTCAGTGCTTACATTTCACTTGACTGAGATTACAGTTAACATCTAGCCAACAGCAAGTTGACATCAATGTCTCACTATCCATAAGGTGGCACCATCTCGACAGCGAGCCATTTTCGTCAACAGCAAATCCATTTTAACTTGCAGTAAAATATTCAATAAATAACGCCTGGATAACATTCCACAGATGACTAGAGCTCTTGTCAGATCTCTGACTGACATCAACATGATACTTCAGTAACTTCTTGTTTGCCAACCTACTTAACTCACTCGTGTAAGATCACAATTCTCAAAACTAGTGCATTTTACAACGCCAAAAGGTAGTGGCCATATTATTGAGACTTTGATATAAAAATTAAGAGTGGGAAAGAACATTGAAATTTGACAGACATTTATCCCAGTGAGTTCCAACTTAGACAAAATCACAAACTAAATGAGCACAGATAGAAGAGGAAATGAGAGAGCAAATAAAGACACATGTTTGCTCCTAAAAAATAGTATTTGCTTTATTCCTGAAGGCAATGACTGTTTACAAACCAAATTTATTGGGTAATGCGAGGACGGTTCGTTTATAAGGCCCTGTTTGAAACCTTTAGTACTAATTATTAGATAGGTAATATTAGCTACTACCTCCGTCCCATTCCAAAACAAATGACACTTTAGCTTTGTCTTAAGTCAAACCATTCTTACTTTGATCAAGCTTATACGAAAAAGTGTCAATATTTTTTGTACGTAAAAGTATGATTAGATTCATCTTAAAATATATTTTCATCTTATACCTATTTGATGTCATAAATGTTCATATTATTCTGAATAAATTTGGTCAAACTTAAGATGGCTTGACTTAGGACAAATCTAAAGTGTCATTTATTTTGGGACTGAGAGAGTATTAGCTAGCTAGCTAACTATTAGCTGAAGGTGTTTCAAACCTCTAATTATTAGCTGATTTTTAAACACCTATTAGCTAGTATTAGCTGGGTTTGAGGAGCTAATGGAATACTCCCTCCAACCCTCAATATTAGCTAGGTTTGAGGAGCTAACTATTAATTTCTATTAGCTAGGTTGGATCAGCTAATGAAATAGTTGTTAGCTAGAAGTTTGCTAATTATTAGCTAAACTATAAGCTAGAGGTTCCAAACCTTTAGAGATAATTTTAACAACTACTATCTCTAGAGGTTTGGAACAGGGCCGGCTATTAGTTACGGTGTTTGAAACCTTTAGTGCTAATTTATTTTTAAAAGTTTCATTAGGTCAGGGTTCCAACAAACTACCAGTGCCCCGTGCGAGCAGAGAACGGTAGGCACCTGGATTCCCCCCCCCCCCCCCCCCCCGGGCGCAAATCAAAGAACGTGAATGCACTATCCAAAAAACCGTCCATGCGGCAGTCTCCATGTTCTAATGTGTCCAGTTAACCCAGTCTGGCCAAATGATAAATTACGGTTGTCACCATGGATTTGGGTAGTTCTGTATATGTAAAAATTAAAAGAATATTGGTATAGTTGCACTATTTAATCGGTTAGCTTCGGCCACATGAATTTTGAACATGATTGCATTTTGATGTGTGCTGCTAATCAAATCACAGTACAGCTGAGTATGGAGCAGTGCATAGTAAAATAAATGGAATCAAAACTTCGCTGTAGCACAGCAAGGAGAAAAACTATGACGCATTTCAACGTTCTTGCAGTCCCGTTGCCTGCATTACAATGACAAATAAACGAGCTGCACCCCCCATGTCAGCAAAAAATGAAATTTAGTGACATACCTCGAACTACCAGTCAATCAATTCTACTTAAAAGAGGGGACGGATATCAGCTCTAATCCGTTATAGAAGGGTTATAAAAAATAAATAAAGACCCATCATGTCACGCTAATAGACCCATGCTGATCTTAAAAGACCCATGTTGATCTTGTTTCTCTGCTGCGCCTTCAAAACATCAATGGCTCCCCAAAAATGTGAACTGCCCCAAGCACCATGTCGGACACAAAATCGTACTCACGCTCATCTTTAATTGGCGAATCTAAGTCTCTAGTGAATCAACCATATCAATGTCAACTGAAACATCTTTTGCTGCTGTAGTTAAATCTTCAACGCGTCGATAGAAAAGCACGTATGCTGCAGATGTCCTGATATCATCCTCGTTAACAGATGAAACATGACTATCATCAAAATGGTACCAATTGTCCTCTTCTACTAGCTGCAAGTGCAAGAACAGCGAGGAACATCAGGACCATCACAAGTGCATATCCAATAATGTAAACATAAGTAAAATAGCAAAGGATTGTAGCAACAAAAGCTAGTACCTTCGCGTACGCAGAGTAGTGACCACCACCCATACCACCGTAATGATTGATCACTGCATAGAGTTCATACACTTGTGGTCGTTCATCTCTTGATGCCTGCTTCACATACTTTCTCATATCGAGATCATGGATGGGAAAATTCACAAAAGTATCAAGCTTGTTCTTCATATACCGGCTGTATGAGAACCTTTTCAAATGGACAACTAATATCTCAGGCAACCTCCATAAATCCAGTTTCTTGCTTGCTTGCCTGTGTTCCTTGCAGCTAGGACAGTACCTGTACAAACCATCAGACACCACGAGAATGCTCATTTAAAATGCTAGATGTTTTTAAAGCCAATTAGTTAACAATGGACAGAAGAATAGTACTAACCACATGTCCTCAGGCCCCAGAGGTTCCTCCTTCA
The DNA here is from genome assembly GCA_007726485.1 of Eragrostis curvula. Classification (NCBI taxonomy): domain Eukaryota; kingdom Viridiplantae; phylum Streptophyta; class Magnoliopsida; order Poales; family Poaceae; genus Eragrostis; species Eragrostis curvula. The sequence continues at coordinate 32,761,263 of CM017439.1, forward strand.
GAAAAGCATCCAAGCATGAAAATAAGTTGACAGCTTCTTGTCGGGTTTTCTTCGACATAAAACCAGGCTTGAAGACATCAGGAAGATCATCCATGTAATCAATATTGTACATCTCAAGCTCTCTATCAGACCAGTCCATCATTACCCTCATAACTATCCCGACACGATTAGAGTCTGCGTTTATAGCATTTCTCATGTTGCCTTTCTCATCAGTCAAGGAAAGCTGAAATGGTAAAGGCTCCTCATTGACTGTATTTTCATCTTCATTTGATGTAGAGAGGCCTTCATCACAGGTGGTACCATTATCCGTCAGTACAATACCATCCAGGCTTGGTCCATTGCCATTCAACTTGACTGCAGACACATCAGGACCATTTACTTTTGCTCGTACAAAAGGGGCCAGAACAGCAGACACAGCCGCATAAATATCAGACTTTCCAGTGGAGTCAATAGAAATACAAGTCACAAGAGGGCACCCAATAAGCTTCCGTCCAAAGTTAAACTCAGTAGGCCTGGGTTAATTAAAAAATGCTTATCAATACATAGCACAACTCTGGAACATAATTCCACATCAAAGACCACCAACATAATAATAGAAAAAACTAAAGCGATTATATATGAAAGAATTAGATTATCCAGTGCTTCCTTGGCTCAACTAAATTGTTAGCCGCCAATCGTTCAAAATATGAACAATAACATATCATAGTTTTTCCTTTACTAAGGACGCAAGGAAGAAATAGACTAATACTAAGTGCACCAAGATCTAAAAATAATAGAAATGACACCTGCACTAAATCATAGTTACTATTTAAATACAAAGATGAAATACTATGATCTCACCTGTCTGCCTTGCGATGCAGGATCTCTAGCCTCAAAAGTTTTTCATCATCAATAGGAAGCTTGTAGGCAACAAGACGATCTTCATCTTTTATAGTATAAAGTGCCTCTAATGGATTCGTTAGATAGCGGTAAATCCGATGATCATATACCTAAAGAACAAAAAGTACCATCCACTCAGTCAATGGTTTGATGCAAAAGTCTTTTAGAATCAAATGAAAACAAATATAAAAACTTACCTCTGCAAGTAACAACTTCTCAGAACTTTTTAAGCAACAAACATCAGTAAGGGCTTTAATAAGATCTCGGCAAATTCCATTTTTCTCTACCGTCACGGTGTAAGGCATAGGAAGAGAATCACCGGTTCCACTGAATACGGTCACAGTCATCATTCGAGTAGCCGTTGAGGGCAGTGGTAACGTCAAATGCATAAATGGATCAAAGGTAACTGAGATTTTGTTACAAACTGGGCACACCAATGTGGACTTGTATTGTCCCTGCAAAATCAGCCAAAGAAATAATGAGCGTAAGTGGTCACAACTGCAAAACAAAGTGAAGAAATCGTAGTGCAAAAATAAATCCAAGAATTCAAGAGTTGCAATACAACTGAAAACACCATCTCTATCATCCATAAAATAGGTTTTAATCTTTCAAAATAAATCATTTCAGAGACATTTGTTCATGCAACCAACACATAACAATCAATAAAACTTAGTTTCTTAGCAACATTCAGTTCAGATAAAGGGACAGCTTAGTATCAGAAAATTTCATTGAGACAGCAGGTATGAAAATTTGCAGAAATATCAACCCTTTTAAATATTATGCCAGCAGAAAACAATGTTGCAAAAAATATTCTTATAAATCAAAGGAGAACTACAATCAGACTGTCTGCACTTCAAAGATCCTCAATTGGCATGTCTGTTCAAGTTGAAAGGCATGCTCAAAGAAGTTTGTGGCTGTCTTTGTGTGATGTCTTCCTCACATTCCAGTGCACTGTGTTTGATGTTGTTGAAAGTTTTATTCTACTATTCAATACAAAGACATGCAGCTCCTCTGTGTGATCAAGAAAAAAAAAAAAATGGAGAATTGCAGATGTGCCCCTCCAAAGTTTAATGTAGTAGGAGATAAAAGGATGCAATGACTTGCAGAGAAAAGTCCAAAGATAGACTCAGTTAATACAAAATACAGGAACAAAAAGAAAAGGAAAGAAAAGAAAAGGGAATAAGAACACTATGTTAACAGATTAACGTACTTGGAACTTATCTACAATTATCGAGTCATTTCGAGCTCTATGGTAACTCCAGCATTCTTCAGCAACTTCGTCATCTGGTCGGCCATCAGCATCCTTTGCTTCAATATATGGTTTCTTTTTCACACGGTTGAGATCTTCATGCAGCCCATCCAGCAGAAATGCTAGTAGCTCCTGTAGGAAGGAAACAGAATAATATGAATCAAATACAAATCAAATAAAGCATGACTGTGAAATTCACAAATAGAAGGGAAAACTTATGAAGATACATAAAGGTATATTGACAGCTAAACAAGACCAGAAAAAAAAAACATTTTAAAAAGAATGGTATATGGTCCTTATTAATGAAATGATATGCAGCTCTCCTGCATATTCAAGAAAAAAAGGTATATATGTTGGCTAAACAAAATGAAAAGCTGCACAAAACAGAACTGTATGGAGCAAAGTATGCAATTCTGAAAGCTGAAGAATAAGGAATGAACAAGCGCTGAGTGATGAGACTTAATATAAGTAAAGAGCTACTATAATCGTATATCACGGATGCATAGATTAAAAAGAGACATGCATATCATCAAGTAATGCTACTTCACTGTAAATATGGAAATGCAGGGAGGCAACAGGTTAAAAAGTACAGTGAAGTTGAGGATGATGAGTTAAGATGAGTTACGAGAGAGATAGAAAATTGGAACTTGGAAGTTCAATGTTTGCGAAAGTGATAATCGCTAGTGATGGCACATGGAAGGATTCAGAAAAGTGTTCTGTTGTCGTGGCTTATGTCTAAAAAAACTTTGAAAGCCGGTTCAGTTAGTACAAGAGACCCTACATCAGGTTAAACGATTCATGTTCGGAAGACACATGGTATCCATGACAGCATAACAGCAATACACCAGCCAGAAAGAAATATACAGTGCAAAAAGACATTACTGCTCACTTGAATATAGAAAAGATATACATCGACAGATACAGAGTTTGCACAGTACCTACAAGAACTTAATTCCAGTTCAATGTACCTGAGAATCATGCTGATTATATCCACTGAACTGTGGAGCAAAACGGGTAAGTTTTGATCTAAATGCACGAGGAGCAATAGAAGTTCGACCAGCTGACCACAGTTTTCTCAGTAATTCTCCAAATGCTATCGCAAGTTCACCCTGCATGTTAGAAAATCCTAAAACGTCAAGAACAACTTCAGCATTTACATTAGCTTTCTTACAAGATAAAGAACAAGAAAGCTCATACCTGAAGCCCTAGTGGATTTTCAGTGTTTATTTCCTGAGAATAATCCTCCAAAAAGTATTCAACCAATTGAGGTGTATGAACCAAGGCTTGTATGGCACTATTCATGAAGCATGTATTACCCAAGTTAGATAACCCGCTCAATCCATGAGTATCATCCTTAGTACCATTGCTGAAACTACCAAAACCGTCTTCTGTGTCCCGTAGAAACGAGTTGAAGCTATTATCTTGCGAAAAACTAGAACCAAATCCAGATGAATAGCCATTTGAAAAGGGCCCACCAGCAACTGTGAATGATGATGTAGATGGTTCTAATGGAATCAATGCTAGTTCATTATTTGTGGATCTTGTACTGAAATCTGAACTACTATCATCTGCTTTCATCTCCAAGAGAAGCTGCAAGCATAATTAGATGGGGGAATAGCTAAGCACAACTAATACTTAACAAGGTTGACTTGAATATGTAAAGATAAACATGTTGACGAAGGCAATATAGCATTACTACTGCAAGAAGATGAGATGGTGAGCATTCAGCACATTTTCATTCAAGTAAAGCACAACGAAACTTGATGGGTATCATAGGCTCATATCGAAGACTAAAGGAGCATACTTTATTCATTCAAAAACATAATCATCAGATGACGTCTGCAAAGCAGATGAAGTGACCACAGACAAATGTAAGTTCACTTACAAATCAAGTGCTCAGGTATAAGGAGATGCCATGCAAAACTGCAGGAAAAAAGATGGCATGGCAACAATAACAGCAAAAGACAGCAAGATCTTGCTTTCTCATTAACGGTTGTACAGGGAAAATTCAATTATTTTTTTTGGCCAAAACAAACTAAACATAGCATAGTACCTCCTGGTCCATAACAAGTTGAGCTTCTTCTAATGCACAATCGAGATTAGTCAACTTTTTGCTCTTTCTCCTTTGGAAATAATCCCAGATGTCAATCTGAACAGACCAGAAAGTGCAAATACAATACGCCGTAAGCATCAGCTTAGTTATGGAAGTAACATGCATAGGTCAAATTTTAGAGAGAGAAAAAAAGACGATAGTGTATATACCAGAGACTGCTCTACTGACATAAGTGAGCAAACCATTTCGTAGAGCTCACGAACTTTGGCCTGAAAAGGCATAAAAGAAGATACTAAACAATAAATTAAATGCTGAACAGAATTGTTAAGGATAATTCCTTATTGCAATCAAAATACGCTCAAGTTCCATATCAACCACTGAAAAATTTCAATTTCCTTATCAACCATCAATCTTAACTTTGAAACCTAAATGGCCACTTCCATCCATTTTGTTGCTTTACGGTGTCAAGTGGAATGGGAAAAGACACATTTGCCCTTATATCAATATTTTCGCTAACTTTTCTTATTACCCATTTTAGTTTGCAGCAAGTCAACTGATGCTCTTATTGACCTTCCATTTCATCACTGCATTAGGGGAACCTCAATCGATACTTCTCCCCGGAAGCAGATGAGGGCTTGCTCGTCATTGAACCCGTCATCTCTTTCTGCCTTGAATCCCAAAATGTAGGGGAGGATGGTAAGCACGCCCATGGCATGCAGCTCTGCATGCCGCTCCAGCACGACAGGTCACGTACGCCAGCACGCTGCTGCGCCTTCGGACCGATGCCTTCCCAAAACGCATGCAAGCAGACACATTGCACCGTCTAAGCCCAGCAGCCCTTGCAACACGGGAGTCTCACTACGAGCCGAGGCCTGCAGCCTACGACTATACACCCACCAGCCGCGCCGTGCCATCCATTTGTGCTCACTAGCCGTGCCACATGAGGCTTTAGCCAGCAGTCGATGTCTAGGGCTTGCAGGGAAGATGCAGCAAGTCGGCAACAATTGTCGCTGGACAGGCCTGCAGCCTACGACTATACACCCACCAGCCGCGCCGTGCCATCCATTTGTGCTCACTAGCCGTGCCACATGAGGCTTTAGCCAGCAGTCGATGTCTAGGGCTTGCAGGGAAGATGCAGCAAGTCGGCAACAATTGTCGCTGGACAGTGGGGAGAGGGACGGTTTGGGCAATTCGGATACATCTCTAGCGTATGTTGCGGCATCTCACAAAAGTAACAGCAATGGTTATTTAGGAATGCCAAGCTCTCACAGGTGGAGTGGCTAGCAGAGGCAGGTGAAGCTCTCGCCTCCCCGGGTTCGAGCGCGGCATCCACTTAATGAAATGCCACGGGACATCTCTCCCCTTGGTCAAGTTTTTTTTTATGGTTATTTAGGGATGAAAAGTAATATTGATGGCTAATAAGGAATTGAAACATTTGATAAGGAACTCGAACTTTTTTCGATGGCTAATAAGGAATTTGCCAGTTTGTTAACCAGGGCAAGGGCTTGTGAATTCCGAAAACAACACTAGATGAGTAGCTCCGATGAATTCTACATAGGTACACTTGTACTGTTAACTACAAAGCTGAATTAAGAAACTAAGTGACAAAACTAAGTCTCAATCCAATTCATTTTACAAGATGAAACATTTTTTCTTGCACCCACATACAGCTAGTATCAACATAGCAAACAGTTCAACTAAACAAAGCTGGTATTACACAAAATTAAGTGATCTGGTAATGAAAATGTGACTCTGAAACTATCTGATTATTAATATTTTCTTAATACCAGTGTCAAAAAAAATATTTATCTTAATACAATGCACTTATCCATGCTTTGAATTGAGATCTGAAATGCTTTTGAATATAAATGGGCATCTTATGCTAGCAGAGTATAATAACAATCAATCAGCATTACCTTTCTGCATATCCTAATATTCCTTTCAGAGCTGTCCTTTGCATCAATTAGTTTAAAGCAGAGAGGATAGACATCCACTATGTAAGTCTTGCGAACTGGATCGTCAATGTATACTTTTCTAGGAATTTCTGGTCCACCTTTATACCTGCAAATATTTACATAATGAGTAACAAATGACACCAAAGACAATGTCACATTCTCTCAAACGGGTGACTATGTAGATGGCATTGCATTGAACAGCCATATGCAAACTAGACAACTCCGCTAATGGTCAATCGAATCCAAACAAAAGACTAACCAAAACAATCACAGAAGGAAACAGTATAACAACTCCAAAACAGAAGTTGCATTTTTGTTTATAAAATCATGATATAGAGTGACGTGATTGATGGAAACCCTTTTTAAGTGCTAGGACCAATAGGTCTTTCCCGAGGCAATTCATAGGAATTCAGCTATTGCAGCATTATATGGGGCCTCAAAAAAATTGGCTAATTAAGAAAAATGATCACAATCATCATTGCAGTTACTCCAATAAAACCATAACCTCACACTGAACAAAAGTATAACCTCACTAAAGAAAAAAAAAAAGAAAAGCTTGATTTTTCAACTCATGTTATAGAACAAGTACACGAGGATTATGGACAAACAAAAACAATAAATTTCGCAGGACAACATCTAACTCCAAACAAAATGGGCCTAAAAGGTAACTGCAAGCAGTATTATTGGTGTATGAAATTTCTTCAGCCAAGTACAGTTAATGGAACTAGAAATACAAAATAAATGAAGACATTGCATTGGATACCATTCATATAGCCTCCGCCAAACTTCTTGGGGCACCAAAGTGTAATCCTGCCCGTCTCTCAGGGTTCTTTGAAGCTCTGGCTCATCAATACCACTGATTGTTTCCGATGAAACTAACTTTGAGTTGTCTATCTCTCCAGGTCTATTCCTAGCTTGAGGAAGCTGCTCACCATCATTCTCCTCATATTTGACTAAGCCCACATAGCGTTGCCAGTTCATCCACCAGCTGCCACAATTACACAATATGTAATTCAGTAACCACATTTCAAATAATATTACTGTTTCAGTAATATGTAATTACAGAAGGAAACAATATGTAATTCAATAACCATTTCAAATAAAAAACACATCAATTAATATTTAAGTTCAAAATATACTCAAATGTAAAAAATATATAAGATATTCATGTGATCAATCAAGGACCAATACATTGAAATGTTTTGCACAACGCAATCCACCAGATCAGGATGCAGATGATTCTTTGCAAGATTATTGATGAGAAGTACTCATATCTTCATAGTTTGATGCACACATTTTGAAAAGAAAATCACAAATTCTTCATTTGATTGGCCTATGTATGGTAAGTGAATTAAATCATGTATTGGACAATACTCGCCTGAAACCTTGGGACTAATTGGATATCATGAGATAAAAGAATCAGGCCAGCAGTTGGCAATTGCAGAAGCCTGTTTGGATGCTGCCTGAGCCAGGCAATGCATCACAGCCCCAGGGGCTCAAAATCGTGCGCCTTGGAGCGCTGCCTGGGAGGGCACGAAGAAAACAGGCCCTGAATGTACCACCTCAAGTTAGCATGCCCAAGCCATAGCAGTAGCCTTCAAGGAAGGCTCACACGGTTTGACAACTCAAAATAAATATAACTACAAAAACCTGGAGCCATTTTTACGCATGTTACAAATATTACAACTTTGTCAGCACGGGCCACCCGTCAGCCTCTATGGCATATAGCAACTGGGCCAACAATGCCAAGAATGGGCCTGAGTGAGAAAATTAAAGTTGTTTGCAACTAAGTGCCATAATAGCTCTGATTTCAGCAATGAGTAACAGAAGTTGTAATTTTTGCAACAAGGGTCAAATTTGTTGCAGGGCTTTTTAAATTTACTCTATTGACTTTTCAAATATAAATAGTAAGGACAAAGGGTTGTAGATGTTAAGAAATGGGGCAAGGCTAGGATCCAAAAGAAGTGAAGCCCACACCTAACTTAACGAACCACTAGAATAAAGTAAAGAAAGAAAGTGCTCTAAAGGCTCTCGCTTACTGTACACCTCTCAAGACACTAAAGGTCATACAAGAAACTGCATATATTTGTAGTAATGAAGGTTCACAGCCTAAGTCATGGTTTTGATGCAAGGGCAGTCAGAAAGCATGACTAGCTCAAAATAACTCCTCACAATAGTTCTTAGAAGCGCATTCAAACTGCGTACCCTTTGTTTAATGTATATCTTGTATACCAGAGATCGTTGGCAAGCAAATATCAAAACAACTGAGCAATGTTCAAAGGCTCCAGGAGGAAACAGCCAGAAAATTGAAACTGCTCCCCAAAATAATCATAGGACAAGCATATATTTGCAATTAGATGTAAGAGAGTGCATGAGCTGATAATTTATGTTCTCTACCACTGTTACATACAAAAGCAGTGTGTGGCACCAAAACACAACCCTGAGAAGGAGTGTCCTAACAGTTTGTTATTTCTCCTCGACATCATAATCAAAAGTCATCATGTCGCACCATTAGAAGCCCCACGTCCTTTAGCTTACACGAGACCAACTCCGAACCTCTCCTGAGTCTACTGTTCTCAACAATAAAAGAGTTCTGCCCCAAATCACAGACTCCCAATCATTCATACCCCCGGAATAAATCAATACACGACCAGTATCATGTCTAAGGTTGCGGAACAAATCAAAAAAGTAACGCTAGATTAGATCAACAACAACACTGCCGCTAACAATACCAGCGCCAGATACGCAATACATTCCACCAGACACGAGTGCTCAACACCGACCAAACGGCACATCCGGGATCCTCCCGCCCTTTCCAACGCAAACCCTATACTGCTCCGGCTCTCAAGATCCGCACGACCACCGCTCCAGCTCCAAGAGCCACGAACCGATTCAACGCGGAAAAGAAATACGAAAATGGGTTACGGGGGAAATCGGGAGGCGGCGCACTGACCTCTGGGAGACAAGGTACCGGAGATCGCCGTCCTTGACATTCTCGTCGGCCTCCCGCGTGAGCGCCTCGACGGTGTCCCGCTCCTCCTCCGGCGCGCACGGCAGGCAGCTCCCCGCGTCGAGGAATCCTTCGGTGCTCGGGATCGTCATCGGCCGATCCGGTCCCCGCGCGCACGAGATCGAATCCGTGCACAGCGAGACACCGAGACGAATCGAACCGAAATCGACGCCTAGGGTTTGTTTCGGTTCGGAGTTTGGTTTGGCAGCTGTGTGTTTTAATTCGGAAGGAGGTAGAAGAAGCGAAGAAGCGGGGGGGAAGAGGAGAAGAAAGCCGACGCGAGAAGAAAAAGAAAAAACGAATTTGTAAATGGAAAAGACATTTTTTGAAAATTATGCAAGTGTATTAATAGGCGAGGCGACAAGCTGGACCAGGAAGCCCCGTCCTTGCTCGCCGGGACGGTCAAGCCTGTCTCACTGACACGTGGGACGGGTTCCGGATGGTCCACAAGTCGGTGCTCCCTTGTGAGGTTGCGTGACGGGTGTGTGTGCGTTTGTGCTCGGTTTCCCCGCGCGACTGTTCTGGACCCAGCGAGGAGCCGGCGACGGAGTCCTCTGACAAATGGACCCCACGGATTGCCGCAGGACCAGGCATCGACGGCGTGTACTGGAGGCGAAGAATACGGGTGCCGTGCGTGTTTCACCGGAAGGCCTTTTTCCCTTTTTTTCCCCAAAAACGGCCTTTTTCCTTGATGTACGTCGCGCCCTTAGCTGACATGTGGGGACAGGGAGATACATGTGGCTGTGACTGTGAGGGCGCCAGGCAGCCCAGCCAGCTCGGGGCCTCGGGCTGTCACCCAGGGAGCCATCCCCTCACGGCGGACAGAATTCACGCGTAGCCCACCCCCGCGAGCTCGCTCTACAGCGCAGCACCTTCTTCTTCCTCGCGCCGAGCGCTTCTTTCGTCGACCAAACCACCATCCCAGTTGTTCTGCTGGCCCATTGCACCCTCGGTCCCCCCTCGATGAACCTTCTCTATGCCTGGCGGAGGAGGAAGAGAAACCTTTGGATACAAACCCATACAACTAAGGGATTCTACAGACGATGGTGGGCATCTGTGAAGCGGAATTAGGGTCTTCCATTGAAGATGTATGTGTTTTGGATCTTGTGTCTTAAAATTCATAGGACACCTATTTGACTGTTTGGGTCTCTAATTTGGGTACCTTCTGTTGGAGATAGTCTTAGCGAGTCGAGCTCGATTAACTCGCGAGTCTCTAGCTTTTTGGACAGCCCTAAAGCCAACCAGATTTCATCCCAAATATATTAAACATCTATGTACATTGGCTATGAGCGAGTGCCTATTTTTATAAACACATGTACACAATCCTACTACTATAACGCCATCAAGAGAAACTGGGTAGGCTCATGAGGTTCACATGTTGTCATTGACGCCTTCCTCTCCATGGTGGAGGAATACATGTTGAAATGCATGTGACTCCAATGTATTGCTATGCTTTTTGTGCATTACTAATTACGAAGCAACATCAGTGTAATTTAGGAAGAGTCCATATAACTTTATGCTTTATTCTTAATTAAGCAATATATTAGCATTTTTATCAAACAAAGTTAGATTCAACTAATGCATACAAATGTTGTCACTTAAATTATAATCGTGGAAAATTGTAAAATGTGCCCTCTGATAATTGAAGTAAAAACTGTGTTAAAATGTAAGTACAAATTGAGAAGTTATAAACGTCCATTTTCTTTACATCACTATTGGTTATCAACAAAACAAATATGATAGTAAATATCACTTCAGATGGCCAGAAAGAAACACATATGTTAAGCAAACTCCTCTTGGAAGTTTGTATGCCTATTGCCTTGTGAATGCTTTATCAATTTATTGTTTAGTAAGAAGATCGATAACTGACACATTAGAGTGAGCTCTTCCTGTCCTCTCATCAATGCTTTAATGCCTACACTGAATATGGACTGAACTGACTCACAACGTTCTGAACCCAATTCACAGACATAAAGGGATTAACAGCAAACAACTACTATCATAATTTTTTAGGCATTAGCTTTCAAGGATATTTATCCCCCAATCAATCACTTAGATTCACCTCAACCATAGCCTCGTTGGCATGACCATTTATGAAAATGTGTAAGATCCCAAACTACAATTGAATTTTAATTTCTTTAAATTTTCTCAAAAATGTCGTTGGCCATCTTTATTACATCAAACATCCTCAGCATCAACTAGTCATCATCACTGTGTCGGCTCTTGTGTCATTCAACACCTTCAAATTTTCTAACAGGAGAAAATCAACTCAAAGTGAATTAGATGAAGAAACTTGAATGCCAAAAATAAAATAAAACATCATTATATTTTAATCTAATAAAAATTGAGAGGAAGACAAGAATATCCATCTTACCATGAGCAGAGGCAAGTGTTGTTGGAAAAATCTGTTAAGGCCCTAAGCTTAGCACAGCAAGGTCCATACCCTTCACTCGTGTTGCATCGTTGAAGTTACTCCTTCAGCTAATTTATGGTCAAAATGAGCATTCTTTTTTCAACTTAAAATTGAGAAGTGGACTTTTGTAGTTACCTTATCAATATCCAATCTTTGTTATGTGTGATGATCAAAAGTGAGAATGAAGATGAGAAGATCAACCATCTCATTCTTCGAATGTGGTCTTATGTTTTAGGTCTTACTTAGTAAAGCTCTAGCTTTGAGATCCAACCAAGATCCACAGAGTTGAAGGATAATTTAGTGGTTCAGATCGATGGCTCTCGATCAAACACTCTCAAAGTTCACATGATTTTTAGAGCTAGGAATAACCACCTCCAATATTTATAATTGAAATTAACAAACAGGAACCTACTCTCGAAGTCTTACGAATATTAACAAACAAGAACCTGAAATTAACATCACGCATAGCCTGGCCTTATGATGCTTTCGGGTCCACGGGGACCTCCTGCGAGTTTACAGGGACTGTGAACTTTGTGTGTCAAACGAAAAGCGAACTGGGAAATTAAAAATAGAGAGATGGTTGAGAAGAGTTTTCATTCATTCCGGTCAAAGTTAAAGGTGAGTGTGAGTGCCGTTGCAACGGAACGGTGGCGGAGTGCCAGTGCCCCGATCTGGTCCAGTTCCCCACCAAACCCCCAACGCTCCAGCCGCTCCAAGCCAAAACCTCTCCAGCTCACTCTCGCTCGCTCACTCGAGGCCAAGCTCCTCGTTTCTGTCTCCCCTCCTCTGCCGCTCTCTGCGCGCACGCTGCTACCGAGCGAGCGCAATGGCGGCGCCTCTGCATCTCCTTCCGGCCCTCCTGCGGCTGCTGCTGCTTCTGCTCCCGGCCACCCCGGAGGCGACGCCGATCTCGCTGCTGGGCATCAGCTACGGCCGCGTGGGCAGCAACCTGCCGCCGCCCAGCGCCGTGCCGCAGATCGTGGCCACCCTGGGCTTGGGCCGCGTCCGCGTGTACAACCCCGACCCGGCCACCCTCCGCGCGTTCGCCAACACGGGCGTGGAGCTGGTGGTGGGCGTCCCCGACGAGTGCCTCGCCGCGGTGTCCACCCCGGCCGGCGCCGCCGACTGGGTCCGCACCTCCATCCAGCCGGCGCTCCCGGCCACCAAGATCGGCTACCTCACCGTCGGCAACGAGATCCTCACCGGCGCCAACAGCTCCTCCCTCTCGCGCTACCTCCTCCCGGCGATGCAGTGCCTCCACGACGCGCTCGACCAGGCCGGCCTCGGGAAAGCAGGTCGCCGTCACCACGCCGCACAACCTCGGCGTGCTCGCCACCTCGTTCCCGCCGTCGTCGGCCACCTTCCGCAAGGACCTCCTCCCGATGCTCTGCCCCATCCTCGACTTCCACGTCCGCACCGGCACGCCTTTCTTCATCAACGCCTACCCCTACTTCGCCTACGCCGAGGAGCCCAGCCGCATCCACCTCGAGTACGCGCTGCTCGAGCCCGGGTACCCCGGCGTCGCCGACCCCGTCTCGGGGCTGCACTACACCAACATGCTCGCCGCGCAGGTGGACGCCGTCTACCACGCCATCGCCGCCGCCAACGCCGCCGCGGGGCGGACCGTGGAGGTGCGCGTGTCCGAGACCGGGTGGCCGTCCGCCGGCGACGCCAACGAGACGGGCGCCTCGCCGCAGAACGCCGCCAGGTACAACGCCAACGTGATGCGGCTCGTGTCGCAGTGGAAGGGCACGCCGCTCAAGCCGGCCGTGCCGCTGCGCGTCTACATGTTCGCGCTCTTCAACGAGAACTTGAAGCCCGGCCCGACGTCGGAGCGCAACTACGGCCTCTTCAAGCCCGACGGCTCGCCGGCGTACGAGCTCTCCTACCGCCTGCCCAAGGACAACACCAACTCCGGCGGCGGCGGGTACAATGGCCACGGTGACGGGTCGGAGGAAAGCGGCTACTACAGCATCTCCGCCGCCGCCAAGACCACAATGGTGAGCCATACTCTGTTTTTTGCTCTGTTCTGCTACTAACTATATCATCGATGCTTTGCTTTGACATGAAAGAATCGACTTGACTACAAGTTAGCTTCATTGGTTTGTTGCAAAATTGTTAATAAGTGAAAAAGTTTAAGCAACTTTCTGGGGATTGCATCATGCTTGATGCTTTTGTATGATAGCAATAGGGAATGTCTCCCCTAGCGTTAAAAGTAACACGTCAAAGGTCAGACCATTGTCCGATCACTACCAGGATGCCATAATTCCAGGATTACTTTTCTCTCTAGTCATGGACTGAACATATTAGTAGTGCCTGATTTTGCTTGTCTTCCCAAATTTTGGCATCATAAAAGATTAGACATTTCTACATGATCCTCTGTGTTCTAGCCTAGACATAAACCCTCGCTGAAAGGTAGGACTAAAAACAAATCGCATATCCTTCAATCATAAAAGGGGAGAACAATTCTTCAGTGACCTATCTGTCTGATGTCCCTCTCATTGGAATTTTGCCCCTTTTGCTCATCTGCACTGCTGAGGTGCTGACCCTTGCTCTTGGTAGGGTTGGTGGACATGGACACGGGCATCTGTGGCAGCATGTGTGGCTGTCCTTGTGATGGCATTGTGACTATGAGCGGATCAAGTGGATCTTTACATGAATGGAAGCCTCTGGTTCTTGATCCAATGGAACAGAGACCACGTTGGGTGAACCGCTGCTGCTGTAGACAATGGCATTGATCATGGTGATGTACTACCTCATTTTTACCTTGTCCCTTACTCCCATGTTGCTGTAATTGAGGTGTCCTTGGAATTGGTGGCAAGCTAATGGCTTGGCCGGTGTCTTTAAACTAGCTTCAATGAGTTTTGGGCTCATATTTTTGAAGATTAATACTATCATGGGAATGAAGCATTCCAATCCCAATTGTTTGAAACATTCTCTCAGTAGCTGTCTGAACTCTGAACAAGAAAAAAAAACTAACTATCATGGAAAGTATGATAACCTTTTGTTTGAAACAAGTCCATGCCTGTCAGTTATCTAGTCAGCCTTTTCCCGCAATCAGAAAGTGCGTGCTTTATTTCTTAGTACTACTTTACTAATTACTAGAATTTTGTATAGAGAAGAAAGATAAACTTGGGACTATGAATTTCTTAAGTTGTCGGTGCTGTATTCTGATTAAAAAAAAACTGGTGGTATGGCAACTTTTGATCCGGACAACGGTCATCACCCCTACAGAAATAGAATAATTTCTTATCAGGTGTAAACTACTGAAAAAAGGCACCTGTTTTGTAAAGGCAGAGTCGAGTGAATCTTTGGGATGAGATGTCCGTTCACATGTGCTGTCTGCTGCTGCCATCATCTCTTTTATTTTTGTGCCCATAATATGGAGCAGCGTGCTCAGTAGTGTCAGTGCTCTGGATCGATGCCTTGGCTATGTGGAGATTGTGGATCCTACTGCTGTATCTGTACGAGCACCGATCTGCAAGGATCTGGATGGAGTGTATTGCGCGCCATGAGGCCCATTCTGTCATGACAGAACCGAAAACAATTTTTTTTATCTGCTCTAGTTTGCCACATGTTCTCTGTAGTTTTTCCTTTCTCTTTTTGCCGAGTGCTACTTAAAACCATACTAAAGATGTGTTCGTTTCGTTTAGGATTAAAGTTTAGTTTAAAGTTTTTGTTATTTAAATGTATTAAATAAAATATAATTACAAAACTTTTTCAGGAACCTGGGCTATTTTGCGAGACGAATCTAATGAGGGTAATTAAGCTGTGATTAGACGATGGTTACTGTAGCATTACTGTAGTAAAACATAGTTTAATTAGGCTCGTTAGATTCGTCTCGTAAATTAGCACCCATCTGTAAAAAGATTTTGTAATTAAACTTTATTTAATACCCTTAAATAACAAGATTTTTTAAACTAAACTTTAAGACTAAAGGAAACGAACAGGACCTAAGCATATTTTGCATGCACTTTTCTTCTCATCCTCAGAATATTGCCCAGGCCAGGCAGCCATCTCAGGCACTCGATTTCGAGTGCCTACGGCTGAGATTGTTGCCTGGGGCAGGCAGCCGACGCGAAGCAAACATACCCTGGCTGCATGGATTGTCCGCCATCTTCGACATCAATTTTCTTGCTGGTAACCAAAATCCTTGCCATGTCTTGTCCCCTCGGCTAGTGCTGCATGAGCAGACTCCACCAACGGATGATACTTCATTAGGTGATCAAAATAGCAAAACACAACGAATGTAATAACGGGTAAGCTGGTCAAATAGGCTCATTGTTTGTACTACTGTGTAGCATTACGTCATGTATTACCCTGTCAGGTACATAGTCAATGGAATCAGTTGCATCACATATCTAGTGGATAAGAGCTTCGTTTCTTTGGCTAAAATTTAGCCATTTAGAATCTTGCTATTTAAAGGTACTAAATAAAATCTAATTACAAAACTTTTTACAGAACTTTAAACTATTTTACGAGACGAATCTAATGAGGGTAATTAAGCCGTGATTATACGATGGTTACTGTAGCATCACTGTAGCAAAACATGACTTAATTAGACTCGTTAGATTCGTCTCGTAAATTAACCCCCATCCGTAAAAAAATTATGTAATTAAACTTTATTTAATACTTCTAAATGGTAAGATTCTTTTTGATATAACAGGACTAAAATTTTAACCTCTGAAAACAAACAGGCCTATGACTGTGTTTGGCTAACCTCTCAGGCTCCATCTACATTAGCACTATTGGCGAAATTGAAGCAAGAGCCAGCAGACCCTGCTCCACGTTGAAAACGGGCATGGGAGAGCAAAACACAACGAATGCATTTTTTTAGCGGACTCCTTCCGTTTCAAAATAAGTGTTATTTTAGCTTAGGTAACGAGAATCAAGAAGAAATCAAGAAGAGATGGAAAAATAGAGAGCGCGCTGAAAACGATGAGCAAGTAAAGAGGAGAGAGATAGAGAGAAAGTTACATTGGGAAGTGAGAATGATACTTATTTTGGAAAACTGCAGGGAAAATTGGTTCAGTAACATTAAAAGTTGGGAAAATTAGTTCAGTAGCATTGAAAGTTCTCCAGTTACGGAAAATATTACTCAAAGTTCCCACTAACGAAAAATACCATCAAAAGTTACATGTCTACTATCAAATTACCATTTTCTTTAGAACGCTTAGGGGAAAAGGCACTAATGCCCCTGAGGCATCTCCTCAGGCGAAATTGAGTCGTTTCCGTCTCTGTTGGATACAGACGCGCGTGGACCACCTCCTCAACCGTCGCCCCTTCTCTCCTCCTGGGCCGACGCCACCCCTGCTCTCCTCAGCCGGCGCCGCCCCTGCTCTGCTCGCGGAGCGCTCGGCTCTACCTCTACGCCAGCAAATGGACGCCTTTCCAGTGCCGCACGTGAGGGGGTCGGCTGCTCCCCACAAGAGGTCGTCCTGATGCAAGCTGCGTGCTGGAGCTTCTCAGGCGGCTACCTGCTTGTTAATTTGCTGCTTGTCGTTGGCATATTTAGCATGGCCGGGCATGTCAGATTGGATTTGGAGCCCTAATAGTTCCATTTTGCTAGTATTTGGAGCCCTTTGGCCAGATTCTGGCGGCCATGAGTTTTATGAAATGCAACGAGAGCTTCAGGGAAGAAGATAGGGAAAGCATAATTCAGTTTCATGTGTCCGTGAGCTTTGCATCAGGAGAGAGATAGTAGGATATGGAGGGCCATTGGAGCCTGGACTGATAAGAATTTGATGAGATTTGCATTGAGCATCTATGGCGCGTTCCATCCCCTGTGTGTTGGTTCTGATTGTTGTGAGGAAGAAGAAGCTCATCCTTGCCTTGGACGTTGGATGGGCTTTGGACGGTTCAGAATTGGTGACTGCTTAACTTGCAGTCCCGGTTATGACTGCATTGGATCCTGGTCGTATTCTTCGATGGGTAATTGTGCTGTTGTTGTTGTTGGATGTTTATGGGTACAGTAGAAGCAACAACATCAATTAGAACTGATAGCCACAGGTATTTTGTCCCGAAAACAAGAGAGTGCTAGATCCCGAGTAGACATGTAACTTTCGATGGTATTTTCCGTTAGTAGGAACTTTCATCGGTATTTTTCGTAACTGGTGAACTTTCGATGCTACTGAACCAATTTTCACTTAAAAGTTCATCGGTTACAGAAAGTACCATCGAAAGTTTCCACCAACGGAAAGTACCATCGAAACTTACATTTGTACTCTGAAATTACCATTCTGCTTAGAACGCCTAGAGAAAAAGACAATAATGCCCTTGAGTCATCTCCTCATACCAAAATTGATCGTTCTCTGTCTCACGATACAACAGGCGCATCGAGCTTCTCGTCAACCGCCGCCACTGCTCCATCCTTCAGCCGTCGCCCCTGTAGTTCGACGAGGCCCGGTGCGGCTGCTCCCGTTCGAGGAGGCACGCGCACGAGAAGCCATGGCGCGGCCATGAAGACGAGCTCAAATCCAATAGTACAACACGAAATCAGCTGCTCCCCATCCAAATTGAGCTTGCGCTCCAATAAATCAAGATACAAGCATTTGGATTTGTGCTTCTCAGCCTATAATCGAACTCCAATTACGAATTAATGTCCACAATCTTTTAAACCTGCTGTATATCCTTTTTTTCCCCATTTTAAAGCTGCTGTAGATCTATGAAAATGAAAATGGCAACGTAGACCATGTTTGAGGCTCAATTAGTGAGCCCACCATCTTCTAAACCTCTAAAGCTTTCCATTTTGGTCGTCAATCTGCTCTTCCAGCTGACCTCGCTAATGGACTTCTGATTCAGCCATGCTGTGGCAGACGACCAACACGAGTTCGCCAATTTGCTCTTCCGTTGTGACGCTTGCCGGAGGACGAGTTCAACGACGCGGAGCCCACGCTGTCGCAGTCGGCGCTGCCCTCCCCCGCGCCCGCCGCAGCTTCTCGTGCGCGGCCGCCGCGCGATGGAATTGCATTAGGCAACTGGCTGTTCTGTTGGAGATGTCACCCTAACGTTGCCTCTTTTGTTACCGTATACATGACTAGCCGGCATTTTGTCTAGAAATTAGAAGAGTGTTAGATCCCGAATAGACAAGCAACATGGTATTTTCTGTTGATGGGAACTTTCGATGGTATTTTTCGTAACTAACAAACTTTCGATGCTAGAATTATACTTAAATTGGAATGGAGGGAGTAGCTATTTTACGGCTGCCTGCTGGTTACTGCAACCGCAGCCAACGGCAAAAATCACTACTGACTATGTAGATTAGTTGACTAATCACCTCGACCATCTTAAACTTGACTAAACACAGGAACAAGGCAAGAAAAATTTAAAATCCAGAGATCCAAACATGTACCTCCCGAACATTAGCCGGCTAAAATTTAGCGGCTACAGGATCCAAACAGGTGCTAAACATTAGTGCACTAGTAATTTTCGGTTAAACATAGGAAAAAGGCAAAATAATAATAATAAAAAAGCAGAGATATTGGTCAGAGATCCAAATAGATACCTTCTAAACATTAGCTCATTAACATTTAATTGACTAAACTTTAGTCGGCTAGAAGATTCAAACAAAATGTTTTGCTAAATTGTAGAAAGTAAAGTGCAAAATAGTCAATTCCATAAAAGTTTGGTGTCACAAACATACCCGCATTGACCTCTTCCTAATAGGCCTTCCCAAGGTAGAATTTGCACACGGAAGACGAAATACACATACTTCAAATTACAAGCAAAAAGTTTCGAATTCTGCTAAAACCCATAGTACATGATAAAATTGGGTTCAAATCATAAATAAACATTTAAATTTTTGGATTAAATTTGCATAGAATTTTTGGATTGTGACATTGACTTCGGCACAGGTCACAGGCATCCCTCTCCCCAGTACACTCGCGAACCGCAGCGGGGGCCGCCTCGTCTCCGCCCCGGCGCATCACATGGACTGGTCAACCCTCCCCGGCGACCTCGTCCGCCTCGTCTCCGGCCGCCTCCACGACCCGCTCGATTTCCTCCGCCTCCGCGCCGTCTGCCGCTCCTGGCGCTCCGCCGCGGCCTCCCCTCCCCCTTTCCTTCCCTGGCTCCTCGCCCACCCCTGCCCCGACCACCCCACCACTTCCGCCTTCTCCTTCTACTCCATCGCTTCCGGCGCGACCCGCTCCGTACCCTGCCCCGCCGCAGCGCTCCGCCGCCTCCTCGGGCCGACCAGCTCCCATCTCCTCCTCTCCGACAACCCCCACCTCCTTCTACTCAACCCACTCACCGGCGCCCGGCTCTCCCTCCCTGATTCCCCGTTCCCCGCCTCTGGCCCTATGATCCAGGGGTACCTTATCTCTAACGGCGCGGAATCACCGGCGCCTGTCGTTCTCTACAGCGCAAACAAGCTCTTCTTCCGCTTCGGCCACCCCGATCCAGCTGGAGGTGAACCAACAAACCTGGGTGCCGGGTGGACGGAGGTTCCGGTGACGAGCCTCGTCGCTGAAAACATGTACCACCGTGGGAAGCTGTTCGTGTACGACGAGAACAGCCACATCACAGTCTTCGACGCCAATACGCTGGCTGTGGTCGGGGCCGTGGCGCCACCGCCAGCGACACTTCCCAGCCGGGACGGCTGCAGGTGTACCGCCTTCGTGCCTTCCGGCGACGAGCTGCTGTGCGTGATCCGGTACTTTGCCACGGATGGGTGTGGGGAGCAATTGGACGATTGTGGTGTTTTGGAAGTTTACCGGCTGGAAATGGGGATTGGGAGGAGGAACAAGGAGGATCAGCTGCCGGGGTGGCGGTGGGTCAGGATGAGCAGCATTGGTGATAGGATCCTCTTTGTTGGGCTCTACCAGGGGTTCTCATTCCCTGCTGCTGATTTCCCTGGGTTTAAGGGGGATTGCATCTATTTCTTCAAGGTGCAGAGGTCCAAGAGGTCTTGCATCTACAGGTTTAGTATGGAGGATGGCTGCACAGAGGAGTTGCCGGGCCCGAGGATGCATGCTTGCACCTGGTTTGTGCCAAGCTTATCTTGACATTTGTATTGAAGAAACGCGGTAAGCTCTTATAGCGTCTGTGTTACACTTGTTCGCTGATGCTTGTTACTAGTTAATAAGAAATGACTGTCAGGTATATCACTTTGAGATCATTGCTCAGCATTCTGTTGCCTGTTACCACACATCAAAATTGTTTGGGGAAACTTAGGTTGTTAGAAATAGACATGTGGAGTGATAGTGAATGTGAATAAAAAATTGGGATATCTTGTTGATTAGCTGTGTATGCATTGAATAAGGTTAGGTCAATTGCTCTTGGATTTTAGTTTTGCGAGTTCCATTAATATAGTCTACTAAGAAACTATGCCAAACATTCAGTAATTGCCACTGTATAAGCTTTTATATTCTCTAGCGTATTCACATGAACGCTTGATTAAAAGAACAGACAAAACAAGTAATGTGCCAAGATAAGTATACTTCTTTCTGAACAGTGAATTATTCTTATTTCCGACTATCTAACATTGAAATTGCCAAGTTCCTAGAATCCACCACAACACAGATCATATTAATCTGAGGGGATCGGGTAGATGAACCAGAACCAAGTTGTTTGACACTTATGGGTGTTCCCTTTGAAAAAGAAAATGCCAAAAATGGATGTCATAACTTATTTGCCTTCTTCTTGCTTAACTTTGCTGCAACAGTTTATCAAATACATGCTGTTAGAAATAGATTTGTGGAGGGGTAGTTTGTGAATGTGAAAAAGATATGTGGAATAGCTTTCTGATTAGCTGTGGATGTTTGAATAAGATTAGGTCAGTGCCTCTCGGATTTTAATTTTTTTTAGTTCCGTTAAAAAAGTACATAATTCGAAGAAACTATGCCACATTCCAGTTGCATGTAAAACATACAGTAATTGCTACTGTATACGCTTTTATATTTCTCTTATTCACCTAAGCACTTGATTAAAAAACACATGAAGCATCTAATGTGCCTAATATACTTCTTTCTGAACAGTGAATTATCCTTGTTTCCGACCACGTAAACATTGATGTAAAATTGCCAGTTTCCTAGATGCACAATTATATACCAGAGGAAATTAGATAGATGAACCAAAACCAAGTTATTTCATACAAGATGCTACGAAATTGGCAGATATTTTAGGTTCGTAGGAGGAGTTGTGTCGGCAAAGATGATCAAGGTCTCGGCGAGTTTACACTGGTTCAGGCCCCCATATAGGGTAACAGCCATACATCCAGTTGTGGATTGTATTGTTCGTGATGCTAGATTGTGCTTGGTTACAATTGAGTACCGTCTGCCCTTTTCCTGAAGGGGCAGGTGTGCTTTTATAGGGTCAGAGTTACTGACTTTTGGAATCCTAGTCGTATTACATCTGGAGTATATCCTGAGATGGAAACTTTAAAAGTCTAAGGAAGCTATTTCCTAATCCGCTTTACTGTCTATATTCACGGGAGTCCTACCGATGTATTACCCTGGTATCGTGGCATCATCAATACTTATGGGTGTTCCTTTTGAAGATAAAAATGTCAAAACAGATGCCATAACTTGATTGCCTTGTTATTGCTTAACTTTGCTGCAATATTTGTCATGCTATCATAGTATTACAAGTCCATCAATTTTCTTTAAGACTTTAATGGAAATCTATAAAATGTTTATTTTATTTTATTTATATGGTCCGTGTTGCTCTATGCTAGATTTTCCTGATGTAAATTACAATCATGTGTAATCAGTTAAAGTCAGTAACTTATGTTGTTCAAGTAAAACTTGTTATTAAATTATGGCAATAAATTTATTTAATTGCGTTTGCGTCAGCTTGTGTGAACTTCCTGGAATAATAATTACCTGATGTAATATTCAGTTCATGAGTCCCATTTAGTCCACGTTAATATGATGTTTGATGTTGTAATCTAAACTGTTTTTGTCAACACTCATTAATAATTTGATCCTTTTCCCTTTGGTGACTTGACACTGTTCTCATCCACCTTCATACTTTACGAATGGGCGCATTGTCAAAAAAAAAAAGGAAAAAAAAACTATGCTGGACTCTAGAATACTCAAGATTACTCCAGTGTGTGTTAATTTTTCATGTATTACTGTGAATTTTTGAACAAATGCAAATTTTCTTTTCTCAAACGTTTAGGAACCTATGCAAATTCTACAACCTAGCCAAGCCTTGTTCTGTTGATTTCCCTTTTTTCGTTTTTGTTTTTCTATGGGAATGGAATCATGGTTTTTCATGTTCCTTTTCGGTCCGGCTAAGGAAATATAGAGGTTTTTTTTTAATATGAGGTGGTGAATCCAAGGATTGAACATACAATAACCATATTTCAAATATTGATTTGGAATAGATGTACATATCATGCGGTTATATGATATCTTAGTCTGAGGTGTGTGTATCAATCAGCTTGAAGGAGGGGTTTAAGAGGGTATTAGGCCTTATCTCATTTTTGTATGTCCTAAACTAAAATTGATGTACCCTTAAACATAAATATGTGCTAGAGCACAACAGCTTTGAACTAGGCTCTGTTTGGCACTGCTTGTTTCCCAGCTGTCACAAAAATACTCAGAAGCTGTGCCAAATGCTAGGATTCTGCAGCAGCTTATATTAGTTAAGCAGATTCTGAGAATGAACTAAAAAGCAGCAATACACAGAAGCTGCTTTCACCAGATTTTCAAATAAGCTGTTATTCAACGAGCAGAAGCTGTTGAATTAGCAGCTTATTTGGAAATAGTTTACTTGTTTTTTCCTCGAATACGCAGGAGAGCTGCGTATCTTTGTATTATAGGGAAAAGAATTGGTCCATAAAAGACCCCTCGAGCTAGGACCATTGCAAGAAGGATGAATATATAAACTTGATTTTTGATAAAACGCACACCAACAAGAGGACTTGACCCTAAACGCCGACAGCGCCTATCCTTGGCCCAGCAACCTTCCTAGACCTATTGCTCTTAAACCTCTAGTCCCAGCATACATCCGTCAAAGCTGTCATAAAATAGTTCATAAAGTCATCCATCAAGCCAAGGTTCCGTGCAGTTTCTAGCATATCAGAACTCACTGTTCATTATCAGTCAAAGCCATGGAACAACAGATTTGAAGGGTAATACATTAGCTGGGTGAAAGAAAGAGTGGAACAGCTGATGTTCTGGAACTATTGTATGCAGAGTGATAAGGGGAGACTGATGCAGGTTGGATGAAAATCATTTTTGGTTGAGACTTTATCAAACAATCAAGGCATGGTGGCGCCACGGCAGTTGTTGTATTTGGCCCGGAATGAAAAATTGACCTGAAGGTCTATTTCATTGTTATAGGTCAGCATGTACGTGCCTCCATTGTTGTAGGGACAAACTGAAGCTCAGTAGTACAACAGTTCAAGCTGACAAGTTTACAGATAAGCCGAGAATGGGTATCCTTACCAGGGACCCAAGGAGCTGTTGCAGAATTGGAAGAAAATCTCAAGACAGAGTTGTAATGAGTTAGTCAGTCCATAAGGTGTTAATGCCATCTGTCTTCATCAGAGTCCTAGTTGTACTGCTAAGTCGATGAAAAATTTTCCTACAGAAAAGAAGGCCACAAGTTGTAGGAAAGTTGCTGGTTCCAAAAAGAATTAGAAGCCACACTGCAGTCAATAAAATGAACGTGAAAAGGCATTTATGCTGAATCTATTGCTGATATAACACACAGACATTTCCAACCTGATTTTAGCAACAGAAACTACAAAAAGCGTATTAAGTGTTGTCATAAAAATTCCCTTAAAATTTGCAATTCGTGCATGGAAGTTCTAAAAAGTTGAATAAATATCAGTATAGATTATGGTATTTTACAGAATCATTCTGAATTCAGGATCAGATGAATCAGATCCTTGAGATACAAAGAAAAGGCGAATTGTTCCACTTTGCTTTAATCAATATTTGTCCTTCATGTGCCTTGCACTCGATGTTTGGAGCTTTCTTACCAACCCATGAAAATTTGACTCAGTGTTCTCATGGAACAGGGAGGGGCTTAATGTCCGCCATAAATGCATGCTTGAAGGAATTCGAAATTTGCGAATGGGATATGGAATTATGGATGTCTGAGAGCCTTCTTTGGGCACACCTGCTTCTTAACAAGAGCTTGTAAAATATTGAAGGAAAGAAGGTTAAACTCTTGTTTCTGTAATGAAGTATTTCTTGTTATAAATTGTTCTGCTACATTAAATAACATAAAGTAGGCACTCGCAAAAAAAGAAAGAAAGAAAGAAAGAAAGAGAAAGTAGGGTGACACTGCAAATGTAGGTAATGATTGTTAACTTTACTGGTTCTATACAAGTTTGAAATGTGAAATATTTTAAGCAGTTAGTACACTATAAGTCTACCACTAAACCTGCTTATGTTTTTTTTAGGGAAACAAAACCGCTTGTGTTGACAGATGTATGTTTGTATGCTTTTGTTCCTAAACTAGTGTTTCATCAAGATGAATATTGTGGCAGATTGACATATCCATATACTAGTGTTTAGAATCGTGTTAATAATAGGCATTTGATATAGGGGTATTGCTCTTGACAAATCCATATACTCAACAGAGCATTTTACACGTGCTCTCAATCATACTGGCCTGTGTTTCTTTTGGATTTTGGTACCTGTTTCACTATTTTGATATTGCTTTTCCATTACTTCTCCATTTGCGGTCTGTCTAGATAAAGTCATTTGGAATTAAATCCCTTTCTTGACCTAAGTATTGAACTTCCTGTTGCAATCCTCACTGCCATTGTGTTATATTGTTTTGATCATGTTTGTTTTTGTTCATTGTAATTTTTCAACTACGGTTCTTACTTTTTGAGATGATAATGATTTTCAAATTGTTTTTCTTCTGCAGTTGAGAGTTTCAGTCACATGAAAACTGTATTTGTAACAGATCTTGGTCACAATGAACTTCCCTTAATGCCTCTCACAAAGAAGCATTCCAATCTCACCTTTCTTGAGGTTACCTCAGTTGATATTGGAGTGACTAATGAATGCAGAATTGTGCCAGATGATATTACCATTCATAATTTTAATGTGCTTCCAGGCCAGAATGTAATTCATGCGAAGAAAAATTAAATCTAAACCTTCTTTTCTGAGGCTGAGGGCCTGAGGCAGCTTCTGTGTTGCAAGTATTGATTGAGGGAAGTGTATGAGAATTCTAGTGGCGTCCATTAGGCCATCATCTGATGAACACAAAACACTTGCGCACAAGTGTGTATCTTTTCGCTGCTGCCCAAAGTACAGTTGGCTATTGTGCCTAGAGTACAGTATGCTTGACATGCTAGGAATTCTAATTAGAAATCAAACTGGCTATTGTTCCTACAGTACAGTATGCATGACATGCTAGGAATTCTAATGAGAAATCAAACTGTGTAACGTCAGGATATTAGAAACCACTGGGGATACAGACTGCGGCTATTATGCCCAAAGTACATTATGCTTGACACTTATGCTACGAATTCTGATGAGGATTTAAACTGTGCAACGCTAGGATGTAGAAACCACCGGAGATGCCGGGTGGACAAAAAGTGAATGCTGACGGTAATTTTCAGTCTGAATGGTTGCCATGGGTGCGATCACGAGAAATGAAGAAGGTGCTTTCCAAAATGCCGGAGCTTGGAACTGCATCACTTCATTTTTCTTTCTGGTGCCTTGAAGGCAGAGGCTAGTCCTTAACTAGCAAGGGGGCAAACATGTAACAAGTACAGTGGACTATTCTCAACTCTGCGATGCAATGCCGCTGAAGCTGTGGAAGTCCAGAAGTAGACACCGACCAAATATCTGTCCTATTCGGGTGAAAATAGAAGTCCCATTTCTCAGCTGCTCATGTTTGTGTACAAGAGGCAAAACAGTCTCTGTCTGATGTTTTTTTAACAGCGTGCTAAGTGCTGATTCCAGTAGTGAAAATCGTCTAATAGCTCCACGAGGCATGGAAGAAGATTATCACAGATTTGGTGATTGAGTCATAGCAAATGGAGCAACCCTTAGACATCCATGCAACGGTTTCTGCCTTCAAACATTTACCAGCATTCTGCCTGATCTGTTTAGAAGGAAATACCGCCTTTTCCATTGCTAAAGTGTAGGGAAAACTAGGCTCTTCAAAAATCTGGAGTCGAGTGATGAGCTCGAGTGCTTGAGATGCTTCGCTTGCATCTGAAGGGTGTTTTTCTCCTGAGTTAGATCATTTTTAGCATCATCTCATGGACTGTACTGGATCTTCTATTTGCATTTCACAGTCATCTTTTCGTTCACGAATGTCCTTTTCCGGACCAAATGTTGTCTGTAACATTTCAGTGTATATGAAACAGTCAGTGGCATTCATGGGGAAGCACAACTTTCCTTTCGCATGCAAACATTTTTTTTTTAATTGCATGCAATCTGTGTGTGTATGAAACGTGAGTAGTAATCCTTTTATACTGCCTTTAGGGAAAAGGGTGAGTTCTATGACTGAATTCCAACCTTCCCTCCTGTCGATTACTTAGGCCCTGTTCGTTTTCTTTTAGCGTTAAATTTTAGAGACCTCTAAATAAAGAGAATCTAGTACTAAATAAAGTCTAATGATAAAACCTTTTTACAGATGGGTACATCTTTACGAGACGAATCTAACGAGCCTAAGTAAGCTATATTTTGCTACAGTCATGCTACAATAACCATCGTCTAACCACGGATTGTTTACCCTCATTAGATTCGTCTCGCGAATTAGACCAGGGGTTCTGCAGTTAGTTTTGTAATTAAACTTTATTTAATACTCTTAAATGATAAGATTCTTTTTTTAAACCCCTCTAAATTTTATGAAACGAACACCCCTTAATTTTGAACTAACTAAAGAGAGTACAAATCAATATCAGGGTGAACTTTCTTTTTAAATCTTAATCAGATGGATGCGGACGTACGCTGAGATAGTGCTAAGTGGGAAAAACAAAATCGATCTAAGACATCAAAAAAAATCTAGCAAGAAACAAAATGAGGTGGCACACGTGAAACAAAACAGGGAGGGCAACATGGACAGTGTGCTGCCACATCACAGGCGTTCCCGCCTCTGCCTTCGCCATCACCAGAAGATCACAATCCACAGGACAGGGAGATTTATCATCACAAGCCATAATACCTCGCGGAATCCAGACTGACAGCTGAGATTTTGTAAGTTGCGCCAAAATGAAAAAGTATCAAAGATGCTAAAGATGTAGAAGATCAGTTCGGTAACAATTCTCAAAAAGGACCTGGGCACTCGATGCTCCGTTTCCGTAGAAAAAAAAAAGGAGAAGAGTGGCAGCTGGATATCACGAGAGGGTGGGGGACGTTCCGAATTTCCGATATGCTTGTCCGAACAAACCAGAGCTTCAAGAAGTACGAAAACTAATGAAAGAGTACCAATTGCTCAAATTTACATGCCGCTTCTTACATTCTTAATCCTCTCACGCACCGACACCAACAATCATTAATCGTCACCATCATCAACAAGAAAAGAGACAACGCCGAAGAAAAGGGAAAAGAAAAAAAGCGAAGAATCGAAATTGTCCTAACAAAATTCGGAGGCCTATGCGCCACCAACAGATCGCCGAATCATGGCGAGAATCATGTTCAGAAAGACAGCCTCACGTTCGCTCAGCGGTGCGCCGTCACGAGCGTCTCGATGAAGCGCAGCCCGTCGAACCGCGGCGCGAACCTGTCGCCGCCGCTGCCCCGGCGAGACTTCTCCCTCGACGCCGATCCCTGAGACAAATCGAGAATCGCAACCATTAGACAATCGCCCGTACGATTGCTCGAAATCTGAACCTCGAAGGAACAACAATTCCCGTCCCAACCAACGACCGCATCGCTACACCTACCGCGGCTAGAACGAGGGACCGCTGGTAAAGAGGGGGAAAAAAGAAGAGAAGAATCTTGATCCGTAGGTTACGCACCTCTTCGTCGTCGTGGCGCTGCCGGGAGAGGAATTCGTCGCATCGCCCGACGGCGGCCGCGGCGGCGACTTGCGGCGCGGAGACGTCGCAGTCGCAGGCGAGGATCTCGGCGCTCGACGCCGCGGCGACGGCCGCGGCGGAGGCCACGGCGGCTGCCAGGCCCCACTTCATCTTCCCTCCGGCGGCGGACGTCGGCGTCCTCGGCGACAGACAGAAGGGGCCCACGTCTCGCGGCAGAGGGTCAGGTGTGAACGCGCGGATGCTCTGCGTGCTGGGCTGGCTGCGCGTGACCGGTGGAGTGAACGGCGCCGCGGGGTCGCGTATATAAGGTGGGGCGCCGTGTGGGCCCGGACTCGGGGCGCGGGATTTAATCGGATTGGAATTTCGCGTCGGCGAGCGACCTTCGCCGCGCGCGTTGTTGAATCGCTGGTGGTGCGTTCTAGTGGCCACCCGCCAACGAGCGGTGGGAGGGTGACGAACGGCGCGGATCGTGCCGCGTGCCACTGGACGGACGGCATGGATCGTGCCTGTTGAGGTGGGACCATCCTAAAAGATAGACAGGTCAACGCCTCCATGCCAGGTCGGCCCCGTTGACGACTCTGACGAGGAAAGGGGCACCATCGCCACTGCCCCATCGATGGCATTTTATAAACTCAACAATAAGTCAAACAAAAGAAGAGGAGTACAATCTTAATTGTTTAGGGTGTGTTCGGAGAAAATGATAGCTACAGTAGTAAGCCGGAAAAAGCACCAGGAAACCAGCTTATCCGGCTTACCAGATTTTCTGCCATGGTGAACAGTAATTATCCTGTAGCTACAGTGGATGAACAATGTCAAAAATGAGCATAAGTCGGTGGAATAAGCTGTCCCAAACACACTCTTAATGTTACAAGGAAGAGAAAATGGATGTAAAAAGTGAGAAAAGTACACGAGAGGAGGCATTAATTGTGTCAATAACGTAAAGTGGTCAGGTTTTTGACAGTGGAACCAATCTACCGAGGTAGAGCGTCCCATTGACAACGAGATGTCTACAGTGACTTTGTGAATATCAAAGCTAATCAAATCAGTCTCACGTTGACGCTCATACGTGTAGAGCGAGCGTTTGTGAGTGTGTTTATAAGGGCGATTACTTTTTTTTTGAGATTACACTATAAGGGCGATTACTTGTGTGGGTAAATGAATGTATTGTGCCCTCGCAAAAAAAAAAAATGAATGTATTGTGTTTAAAACAATACCTTGTTGATAATGATGTCAAAAAATACAATAGATCTTGAATGTGATGTTAAATTGGTAACTCAAGTAACTTTACAATGCTATTGTCAATATTCACTAGTCATGAGGGATAAGAAAAGATTAAAGATGTTAGCTGGGTTGAGCCAGGTAAAGGGATGTACGTGAAACATCAAAACATGTTGCACAATACACCACTGAAGTCTTAAAGTTTACAAAACACAAGGTAGTGGCATATATATATTTGAGGTAGTATGAGACGGGAAAAAACCTTGTTTTAGCTAAGTTTATCCTTATAGGATGTACATATGCTACCCTAGTTAGTTTAAGATCTTTCAGATTTGTTTGATTTTTAAATACATTGTTTTTGAATTATATTCAATTATGTATTTCTGGGACATGCACCTATTTGCATAACCTTCGCATGTCATTCCCTATAAAAAGAAGATAAATGTGTACATACGGATGATTTAAGCAAGATCAATTATGGAAGACGTGCAGCAATCCACTAGGTTGGCGATGTGGCGCGCCCTAATTCCAGAGTAATCAAGAAAGAATAAAAGGAGGGAAGAAGAATTTCGTATGGCTGGAAGCGTCGCGTGGGGAGAAAGCAGGCTGAGTCGGATGAGGGAGGTGTGCATGAATTCCAATTCGCAGCAGTGCGGTTCCATTCAGCCTTCACGCAAGTGCTTGCGTAGCCATAGACGTGACAGCACCAATCAGAAAACAAAGAAAAACACCATCTGCTCAAGCGCTAATTAATTTTATTTTAGTTGCATGAGTGGACCACGCCGCGACGAATAAAACATGATAGGAACCAGCACTTGCCGTCACTATTTCTTCTCCGCCAACTTGTCAATTTCAATTTCCTTCTGGGGTCGTTTTTTTCTTTTTATATCATCTAAAAGTTTGGCCGGACGTGCTTTTTGCTTCCTTTTTTTGGGATGGAGACGACGCATACATCGCGAATATACCATGCCGTTTCTCCTCTGTGCAAAGAAATAGATAACGTTGACGGCTATGTGTGCGCTGTGCTCTATGCTGAAGTTCGTCATCTATCTTCAATTGTACCCGCTACATCCATCCAAGTGTTTTGGGTGAGTCTATCCTCAACATGGGGGCCAATTTCCCTGTCTTCAAACTCTGTGACGTAGCGTAGCTATTTGTATGGAGTGGGTCGGTGCAAATTGGCAACTTTAATTGGCCTTAAAATATCCGTTCGATTTGTCAAACATCACGAATCATGATCAGCGGAAGAATTAGAAATTCTGATAGATTTCAGAAATTGCTTGAGTGCAAACACGTTTAAACACTTGGACCAGTCTATTGCTATATCTATGCTATTTCTTTTTATGTTCTTTATCTTTGGCTGGACGTGCTTTTTGCTGCTTTTTTTTTTTTTGGTGGCGTGGGGGGATGGAGCTGACGCACACATCACGAATATACCATGTCGTTTCTCTCTACTGTGCGAAGAAATAGAAAACGTTTGGGCAATAGCTCGTACCCAGCATCGTTGAACCCGCTACAACCATCCAAGTTTTTCGGCTGGGTCTATCCTAAACATGGGGGCCAATTGCTTTTTCAAACCTTGTGACGTGCTTAGCTATCTATATGGAGTGGGTCGGTGCAAATTGGCAACCCATGTTAATTGGCCTTAAATTATCCATATAAATCAGGATGAGCGAGAGAACTAGAAAATTTGATATATAGAACTTGCTTGAGTGCCAAAACAATCAAATTTCCTTCAAATCAAGGGGGTCGTCGTGGTCGCATAAACTCATATTAAAACTGTAACATTCATACAGGTCATTGCAAAAATTTACAATAGCTCCACACTGAGCTGGGGAATTTAATCTTTTATTTTTGCGAATCAATGGTGAATTTAATTGGTGGCTAACCAACACTGTCCATGATTCGCCTAACGTTACAGGCTAAAAGGGGAAAGAAATCATTCCCTCTTGAGCGCTCAACCCTGGTCTCACCCCCATATACGTTCACTTACCAAATATTTGACTACCTGTAGCATCCCATCTCAAATTAATGAGGGGTTAGGGCAGGTACAACGCTACACGTAGCAATCTCGTAGGCCGTCTAATGCAACACCACGTAGGATTTTTGATGAAATGGAAGAGAGAGAGGGAGGAAAAAGAAAGAGACGGTTGTTTCGTGAGCCAACCACCTCAAGCGCTAAAATTTAGGAGTATGAAACGACTTACACACCATTGTACGACTTGTAGTTGCCATGCAACTTAAAAGCATTCCTTTTCTCATCCATAAATTAAGGGAAGATGCTATTTCCACTAGACAACTAAAACAATCACCCATTGTATCTGTTGTCTGATAAGCAGTCTGAAGATTACGTGGCATGTATGAGGCGGTCTCATAAACAGCTCTATTGTACCTGCCCTTAGCTTAACAGGATCGAGATCGGGTGACACTTGGCGAAGCAAGCATCCAAAAGTACACACACATAAGCATAAATAAAATAGAGTGCAATTGAAAACTTAATTATTACAAGTTGAGTTTAAATTTTTGGTACATAAAAGAGTTTGAAAAGCGTAGCGGAAGCGATAAACAACTCGACGTCATTCACCCTATGATGAAGCACATTCGGCCCATAAACATGCTTCATTCTTCTCAGGCAAAAGATCACCTGCAACAAAAACTGAAGCAACAAACCCTGAGCAACTAATACTCAGCAAGACTTACCTGTCAAAATGGCCTTCTAAGACCGACTCCTAGTATGCAAGGGGCTGACCATAGGTGATGGAAATATTTGCATAAAAGTAGCGGTAAAAGTTGATCCTTCTTTCAAATTTTAGCCAAATTAAAATGTTCTTGCATAAATGTAAATATTAGCAACATATGCTAATCCTAGCAAGTTTGCAATACAATTAATTGAAGTACAAACAGCATATAACATCATTATATTCACTTCTTACTACGATGTGACGTAGTGAACAAGTGGTACTCAATAACCGCGAGGGACGGCGATTCGAATCGATTTACACCTGCAGGCGTAACCCGAGATACACGACGTACGCACACTCAAACGAGTCACGCACGACAACCTTTCACAAAACACCATAGAGCCGAGCCGATTTCCACCTCTCCCGAGTACACGTCCTCCACGCGATACCCACGTTGGGACTATCTGTGGTTAGCCCGTGCACTCTCCCACCAGCACATACCCATGAACCACCGTTTCTATCATCATCACTAGAAGAGAGGTGGATTCACCGTCCAACACTACGAGCATCGAGTTACATCGGTTTACTAGTTCCCATTACACTAGCATGTAGCCGGTACTGTTCAAAACTTGCTCAGCGGAACCACAACGAACGGTCCTCAATCGACACAAACAGGGCTACCACACACAAGACCTCCATGCCTTGCTGCAACCTACACATCCCCGTCCGGTCTCAAATTATCATCATGTGTGAGGTACGACAAATATAGTTTTCCCCAAAAAGAGCCATATAGCTCGCGAGTAGTGTTCCGCACCACTCGACTTCTACTGATGACTCAATATTAAACATAGCAGAAATTAACGGACGGTTGAACATACCCACCCATAGGAATACATATGGATACATGCAACTAGGGTTTCATTCAACTCCTGAATACCTAATGCACATAACGTGACTCCATATATAGTGATAAAAGAAAAATCTTTTAAAACAAGGTGAGATGCACCGGGGTTTCATTTGATCAATGTTAGAACATTCAAATGTTAGTAGCAGCACCAATCTTCTCGACGATGATTTCCATCTCCACGTTCTCGGCGTCGTTCCCTAAATTGATGCAATGCAATCAAGAATTAGGCGTAACGAAGACATGAGACTTCGTTATCGGAATGAATGCAATGAAATGATGAGGGTGCTGATGTGATTTTCTCAAACCGATTTAAGTTACTTTGGTTTGAAGGATTTCCACAAAAGAGAAACTAGTCAATTAGGTTTTTAAAATAATCGAAACAAAGATTTCATATTGAAATTTCTTTAACAAGGTTCTGGAAGGTGTAAAATTTATTTTATATTTTGTTTTAGAGCTCCACACTACTATGAACAGAACATAGCCAAAAATTGGATCAAAAGTATGCAAGGCAAATTTTCTAAACTTGAAACAAGGCAAAGATTGAAAATGCAATTACGGATAAAATATGAAGAACATGACTATCAAACTTGGTGAGGAGTTCAGTAATGTTATTATATGCATGAATATCAAATTTCATGATTTTTGGATGAACAAAAAAGGAGATATGAATTTATCTTTCCTTTCATTCTCCGAATTTTGCACAAGATTTGTTTCGTATCCAGCTGTTTATGTTGCGCCACTGGATAGATCTAGGTACAGGGAAACTAAGAAAGTTTGTTTTGCATTTTTCGGAGCTATATTTTTACAGATATGAATTATTGAAGTTTTTAACTATTTTTCCATTTTCTGGAATTTAGGTCGTGAACAGGGGAAGCAAAAACCGGCGGCCAGAAATCTCTGAAATCCGTCGATTTGGGTGAGGGAAAAGCACGGGAGATGACTCAAATGGATGCTTTGTGATGTGAGAAAGCTATGTGTGTGAGGAATCGAGCGGGGACTGACCGGAGAAGCGGGAATCGACGGCGAGGTCGATGAAGGTCCGGTGGCCGGCTTGATGAAGGTCCGGTGGCCGGCTTGATGAAGAACGGCTTCGATTCTCTGGACTCGTCGCGGGGGAAGGAGATAGGGAAGAGGGGGTTGCTTGAGGGCCTCCTTGCGCGTCCACTGGTGGTGTTGGTTTGAGCAGGGAGCAACTGAAGGTGGTGGAATACGAGCTCTTGCTCACAGGCCATGGAGACAGACCAGGGAAGAAGAAAAAGAGAAAGAAATGAATGAGCTTTGTGACTTGACCAAAATAGAGAAGGGAGGAGATAAGGATGGATGGTGTGCTGGGTAGGTGGTGGGGTGCTTGCATTGTTGCAATCGGGTGCCCATGCGCTCCAACAGGGCGCGGCATGGGGACGAAGCAGAGAGAGAACAGGGGAGGGAGAGGACGGGTGGGTCTCATATTTTTTTTCTTCAGCATATCAAACGTGCAGAATTGAAGAGCTCCAATCACTAGCTTCAACAGTGCCAAAATATCTGAGAAATTGGGGATTGAAAGGTCAGAGCTACAGGAGCATTTTTCCTTATTGGAAGTTTTCAAAATTCGCAATAGATTTTCAATGAAATTTTCTCGAAGATAGAAATTATTTGAATGCTCCTTGAATTATTTAAATTACTTAGGAGTTTTATAAAATTCTGAAACTTGGTCGAAAATTCTATCTTGGCTCCTGTAACCCATATATGATTTTGTTTGGACACACTTATGTGCAACAATTTGGAAGTTTCTTTACGAGCCCAAATTTGACCAAATTTTGAAATATTGAAATTGAGTTGAATTTTCGAACATGAACAACTGAAATTGGGATTGTTTACACTAATTCAGCAGGTCAAAGTGTAATTAGTGTTTTTGAAAAACGGGGATGTTACACTACCAGCTCTACAAAACCTGTCTCCGAAGCTCACTTGTTTGTGTCCATTATTATGCTTAGGCTATGCTGTCTCTCACAGCCCCGAAGATGACCCGGTGTGCATATATTGCATGTTCCGTTATTGTTCATGTCCTTAGGATACACATGTTTGTCGGCTTGCGTCCTTGGGCCCTAGTAATCTACACTATTGTAGGCTCGGCCCATAAATATAAATTACTTTGTTTTCTTTTTTCAAAAGTGTAAAATAAATTTGTGGTGCATGCAAATTAATTGGACTGAACCTACAACACCATCCAAGTATTTTTTTTTTCACCTCACACAATACATCTATCTTTACGGTTCTTATTACAGATGGATGCAGGGGAGCAAGTGGTCTTAATGGAACTTGGAATTCCTCTAGTTTGGGAAAAATAAATTGAGAAATGGCCCATCACAATGATTGCGTTATAATTAATGAACAATAAAACCCTCAATTGACTATATAATACATTCGCACATCATGTGATGATCACAGGGTTTGCGGTCCATCAATGAGTCCATAGGCATGTTTGGTTGTAACTTGTAAGCCAAGCCAAATTTGACCATGACAATAACAAAGCTATGACATTCACATGGTTTGCATTCAACCTAAATATTTACCTAGTTGCTATAGAATAAATTGGACAACAAAAAATTTGGAGGCGGACCAATTCTTGACTAAGAACCAAACTAGGGCCAAATTTCTCGGGACAAGATTTGACTTTGCTCCATGGGGTCATGAACCAAACACGCCACATGTACCCATCACGAGTTACTTTTGCAACCTAGGACTCGTGCTAGAGCTTCCACGTCAGAAAGATATGTGCACGCCAGCAAGGAAAAAGTTTAACTCATGCGAGGTGAAAAGTAAAAAGGACCAAGATTAAACCAATTTGATGGGTTATATACCACCTTTCTGCTTATTTTAGTCTGGGCGTTTTGCGGCCATCGTCAAGGAAAACAAATGCATCCACCGCCAAAAAAAAAAGAAAGAAAAAGGAAAATAAATGCAAAGGCCACGAGTGGTGGTGAGAATGGTGCCTACGTGGACAGAAAGCCTTCGCAAACGAAGTTCACGGGGGGCAGAATCTGTCCCCGTTCACACTGGAGGCTGCGTGGTCGGCAGGAGATGCTCGTTGGACCCCTACATCCTCCGGTTTCCACTTTTGTTCTCTACTCCCTGTTTTGTCTCGAACCACTGAGATTCATCAGTACATCTGTGAATTATTGTCCTCCGATTCACATGATTTTGATGATGGTCGACTGTCTACTTGGCACTATTTTCTCCCTTGAACTAGTTGGATGCCCGTGCGCTGCTACGGACACTCAAAATTTTGACATAAGAAATATTTATTTGCAAATATCACCCAACATTATGGTTTCATGAACAATAACTTGATTACTCCAACTTTAGTTCCTCCAAGGCGCTACACAACCACTCGATTGCATTATACGGCCACATAGATGAGTCTATATTAGCTACCATATCTTACATTAGGCAAAAGCTGCAACACCCCAAGTCCAAAAGCAACACGCATCAAAATACATAGTGAATCTTGGATCCTAGAACTTTAGGCCAGTGACGTAGTCCATGGAGAAGGTAGTCCGGTGAGGTCATTATTGATCCTACAACATTTGTATTTAGGTGACATGTCAAATGAGACAAACTATACTGCAATCAAACTTTCAATTACCTTTGCCTTAATTCGCGTGCAACAGCAATATCTGGATCAAAATAAACCCGACTAAAGACTGTAGTGTCGAGGCTATGGTCTACAGGTGAAACAACAATGCATTAGTGAATGATATTTTTATTACATCACAGAGAAGCAAAAGGGATGGATGCATATACCTATACGATTTGCCCACAGCATAGTGGCCACAACAATAGCACGCTCGGAAGCAATCTTCTCCCATACCATCAGATTATTAGTGAGCAATTTGTCCCATACAACTAACTTCACAATATTGAAGCTACACAAGCAATCACGATTTTAGAAGGGAAACATAAAATTTCTAACGATCATAATTTTTTAGCCCTATATATACATAACTGCCATCCATTAAGCAAATGTTTCTAAATGGGATCCTTCGGTCGTCCAAGCTGTCCTTGAACCCCACAGAGCTCACGTACAAAACCATCCCAATAACATCTAACATTTTTCAAAGAAAATACATCAATAGAATATTATTGCGCACGACATTTACAAAAAGGGAAAAAATGAGGCACTTACCAACATACATATCATTGTCCAAAGTGAACTGCCAAACTCTGTCAAAGGGCATAAGTGGTGGAAATAAAGGGATCGCCTCTTCCTTCACAGCTCTAATCTCACTTACTATTGTCTGTGAGGTGAAACGACACACAAAGTGGCTATCTGCAAACCTATAGTCCTGGTTTCTCATAACTGGCTCAGCAGACATCCTCCACACATAATATACCCGCCCTTCCACAAGCAGAGGATCAAAATGTTCTGCCTGGTCATCATAGATGACAGCAGCCATTTTCTTACCCTATTAAAAATAACAATTGATAGAATGTGACAATCTAGCATTAAAAGAATGGTATTTACTGCAACTGAAGTCTAATGTGTCCGTAAATATTACCTTCTCATCCAACAACACCATGCTAAGCCTCTTCCTGCCAACAGCGAACCTCTCCACATAGAACTTGTGATACACTCGGACACACATGCTCCATGTGGTGTAAGGATGCACATCCTCGAGCGTTGGGATGCGTGGTGCTTCAACTCTTTTGCGCTTCAAGCTCATCCTGACCCTCAAACACCAACTAAGTATCACAAGTAATCACAAATATTGGATACTGCGCCGTATCTCAAGAAGTATATATTCAGGCAACGAAATACTGTCCTATATACAAAAAAGTATATATTCAAGCTCCCACAGAAAGCATGTGAATCAGAACATATATCAGCAACCCACCCTCTACGAAATGAAGCTATGAGAAAAAGACTAATCTCAATATGGATGTCCGAACTACCAAAGCTCAAAATGCTAATATAGTTGCACAAAAGAAAGGCATTGATCGACACAATGTCGTAGGAACATGATAGTTTTTTCCATTGCAGCTAACATAACAAACAAACTTAATATAACTTTCTGAAAATAAGCAAGTTCACATTGAAGGTTAAAATGCAGATATGTGCTAAGAAAAAATAAGCACAGCAATACAAAATACGACACAGCTTTTCTTATACTTTCAGCCAGTTCTCTCATATCGGTAACTACAGATGAATATATTGGTATCCCTGTAACCTAATACTATTGCATAAATCTGAACCAGAACTATCACTAAATCTGAATGAGAAACAGTGTAGGGTGCCTATGGTTATATCAGAGTGTAGTATGTTACTAATCTGTGCAATTGATGATCTGTTTCCACATCTGTTCAGAACTGAGCAGAAGTATTTAGAGAAAGGATCACCTTGCTTCTGCGAACAAGAGCTCCTCACAACTATGCGCCTTCTTTGGTCAGAAACCTGTAGCCATGCATGTAACATCAAACATCATTTGCTTTTAGATCCCAGTAATAAGTTCCGAAGAAAACGAAAATGAAAAATAGAAGAGTAAAGCTAAATCTTAATTTCAGATTGATGTGTCTAGAACAGAAGCATTGGAATCAATTATGCAAGTCATGGTTAGAAAGATGCCAGGTTTTCCGTACTTTTGCACCAAGGCCATGGCATCATAGTATCTACGTTTCTTATCTCGTTTACCCCCAATAAATGATCCCGGAAGAACAGTTCGTTTGCCTACTGCATTCCCGCGATACTCTCCAGCTTGAAGGAAGTCAACAATACCTTGGTATAGGTCAGCTCGTATTTCTTTCTGATGATGTTTGATGTAGTCCAACCTCGAGCTTTCAATTTTTATGTACATGTCAACAACATATTGTTGAAATAGGCGTTTCCCATGTAGCATGGTGTTAAATATACCACGGCGCATTTGGAACTTGTAGCAATAGTAGTCCCTAACAGAGACGCACAATCGACTATTCGTATATGTACCTATGTAAATGTTTGATAATGAAAAAATTATACGGAATAAGTATAATGAAGAAGATAACGAAGAGATAAGAAAATATAGAAAACATGCTAGCTACGTTAGTAATACCTTGGTTTTGCCGGCGATTGCGACGGGATTGAATTATCTCATCCAAGCTCACACCGACCTTTGGAATCTCAGGATGCCAGCTAATCTCCCCTCTCGGGAAGAAAAGAGGGTAGGACAATGCATCATAGCATCCATAATATGGTTGGATTCTGTATCTCAAGTTGTTGTTACCAAAGAGAATGACACTACGTTCAAAGTGCTTACGAAGGTCATTACTCTTGACCTAGACAGCAGCCACCTCAGATGATATCGGTAGGTTATATCTGCGTTGGTCCAACCTCATGTCAGTGTTCAGCTCAATACGATATTCCTCAAGGTCATCTGCTCCACCAAGATTTCTGAATGTCTGAGAATATGGATTGTCCTTGAGGATGTCGACAAGCCTCCGGATGACATCTCGGTCCAGGTTTGGGGAGCGCCGAAACCTATGCTGTAGATTCGGATCATCATCATAAAAGTAGAGCTCGAGATGCTTGGGGCCATCTTCCGTCCGACCAAATGAGAAGACGTTGTGGTAAATCTGTCCATGGGCTCGGAATGTATACACTCCTGACTTCATGTTAGTGTAGCTATTGTCCAAGCTAACTCCAAGCGTGGTGAATGAAAAGTGTCCATTAAAGTACCGGATGTTATCTCTAAAATGCACGGCGTCGGGATCTGGGCTTGTGTATAGTCTCTGAAGCTCCAATGGTGGAATCCGTTTGGCTCATACTGGAACGTCTTTGCTCCACAATGCTTGCAATCAGGCTTTGGTTCCAACTGGTGAGTACTATCTGGTATATTCTGATAAACAGGATCATACGGGTCAGGAATAGTGGTGTCCATTGTGGAGGATTCTTCTTGGTCTTCACTGTCTTCATGATCTCCTAAATATATAAATGAGATGATTGGTGTTAAATATTATATTCTTAAATGTTATATATTACGAATGGAGATGAGAAGGTATGTGTAACATCTTTCGTTACCTATCCCAGCGAAGATGAAGTACTCCTCATCTTCTTCTTGAGACGCACTGGAGTTACCATCATTGTGACATCCCGGCCCATTTGAGATTAGGCTTTAATGGCCCATGTGCACTAGTGTGCATGAGGGGGTGGGATTTAGTCCCACCTTGCTAGTCTAGTGGGGGGAAGGCCAACATATAAGCCTAGGTTGTCCACCATCCATCACCTTGGGTTAACCCTTTTACGCAAAGCGAGGCCGAAAACGTAAAAGGTGGTGGGTTAGAGTGGGGTCCGCACAAAATGTGAGCGGGCCCAGCCTGGTGGCAGCCTGGGATGTTACAATCATCATCTGTAACAAAGCTTTCTTCTGAGGACTCCAAACCAGTGCAGTCTTTTTATGATGATGAATCATCAGTCGTTGCTGATTTGGGATATTGCATTGATATGAGTTCCTTGCAACGGGAAGTATCATCATTGCCGTAATTATAGAAATAATGTAATTAATTATCCGAAGTGGTATCAGTGATGGTAGAAGAGAAAATAGGCGTCCACACCCTCAGCATACCTGTGGTAGCAAAATCAATGTGCTCCGTTTCGACTTCTTCTTGTATGCTTTCTAGGTTACCTGTTAATTTGCTAACTACATAAATATTGTTTGACATTTGGAGAATTAAAGAAATGTGTATGCAAGGATTACCTTGGGTTGTAGCCGAAGTGTGTTCCCGCGTACTTGGACAGCTAAACATGTAGGAGGAGCATAACAAGGGATGTCCTACTAATGAACCTGTTGAACACTGAAGAGCAATGGATTCCTTGCACGGGGTGTCTCGTCTTGCTGCGTAACTTGAGTTACATTGGTCAAGGAGTTCCTGTTGCTCCTCCGGTGGCAAGCTTTTTCTACGAGCTCTCCTACGAGCATTAATCTCTTGCCTCTCCTCAAGTGTCAACAATTGTCTGCGTTCTCGTCGCCGTGCGTTCATCCTTTGCCTGTCTTCACGCGTCAGACATTTGATTGCCTCCTTTTGACGAGCTCTCTCCTCAAGTGTCAATCCATGTCTACGTGCTCTTCTGCGTGCATTGACCTTCTCCCTCTCCTCAGTAGTCAAGTTTTGACTGCGGGCTCTTCTACGAGCATTAATCTCCTCCCTCTCCTCAGATGTCAAATTGTTAGTCTTGTTCTTTTAATGAGCTCTTCTGCGAGCATTAATCTCCTCCCTCTCCTCAGATGTCAAATTGTTAGTCTTATTCTTATAATGAGCCCTTCTGGGAGCATTAATCTCTTCTCTTTCTTCAGGTGTCAAATTCTGGCGTCGAGCTCGACGACGTGCATTAATTTGTTCCCTCTCCTCGAATGTAAAACTCTGTCGGCGTGCTTTTTCACGGTCTTGTTTTGCTTTTATTCTATCTGGTGTACAGTTTGCAGTTGACCTATTTTGTTGATCACACGGAGCCTGCATTTCTTGGGATGGAAGCATCAGAGAAGCACTGGTTTGTTCAGTGTTGAGTTGTCCCCCTTGATGTGATGCAAAGTTAGGATGAATTGAGATCAAATGCAGTTAGAGTTGCGACTGCAACTTAAGGACTGCACACAACAGTGGCCGTTGGTTTTTGGGTTGAACGATGGAGATTGGCCGCTACAGTAAATCTGTGCAAAGTGTTTTGCAACAGTGTTTTCGCTACAGTAATTTCGGCACAGTAACTCGACGCATCTCGGCCGTTCGTTTTGCAAGTGACGGTCACAATTGGGACTGCTTAACTTGCAGTTGCAGTTGTAACTGCACAGGAACCGAGTCCAGTTAGGATAGTAAACAGCTTCACGAGAACGCTTCCGTTCTGCAACATCCATAAGATAATTTATTTGATGCTTAATGATACTACGAAAAATACTTCAAGTTGGATAACGATACCCTTTGAGCATTCTCCTTGTTCGAGACCCTCAACCTGTGTGAGGATACTATGAGTGGGTAGAGTAGAAGCCAACTGAACTGGCACTTCATCATCCGAAGATGAATAACCGGCGTCTAAGTTTGCTGGCTTACGTATTATGAAACCTGTCGGAGTACGTGCTGTGAAATTGAAACGGCATCTCTTTGCTTGATTTTGGTCGTCCAAAACTGTAATGTTTGTCCAAACGTGATCATCATTGTTCTGTGTTATAAAACTGAATTCATATGCTGCTCTACACAATTGCACGGATAATGTTCGAACCTTCTTTTCCTTTCTCAACGTCCTGGCTTGGGTGCCGTAGCATCTTTCTAGTCACAGATATATTATTTTACTTCTGTGCCAGCAACAAAGCCTTATATAGCTATTATATGATTTCTCAAATTTCTCAGAATGTAACTGGAACAAGCTGTCTAAAATGTAGTCAAACTATTTCAGTTCAAATAGGGTGAAGATCACATCTTGGCATACTTTGCATTGGCAAGAAATTAGAGACGAGATTACAAAGCAGAGTATGCTAAAATAGATGTACATGAAAAGCTTACAGATGTAATAGGGAATAAAAACTGATATTACAAGACACTGTAAAAATTCGAGATGAATGATGTTCATATTACAAGACACATAAAAAATTAGATATGAACGGTGATCATCTACACCGCAGGGACTACTGAAACTGATTAACAAAAAACAAGACACGATTCTACTCAAAAGAAAAATAGGACACTGGACACACCAGAACTCAGGTTCAGCTCCCTCCTATCGCTGCAAACCCACACTGGTCTGTCAACTTTAAGAAATCGAAACCAACTACCAACTGATATGCACAAACTGTGAATCACAGCTATAATCTTCTCCGCACCAGGGCAACAGGGCAATGGACGTGGACAGGCTGTATAGTTATGGTCACAGGAAGAATCACTGATCTTTAACAGCAATTTGAAAGAATAATTCCTACAAGCTGCTACCATAGATTTCGCATGAAAAGTCAAAAAAAAACAAAAAACAAAGAGACAATGTCAGATTGAACTCATTTCGCGAAACACTATACACATAGATGCTTTGGTAGAAAACCGGCTGGAATCAATTGCTGCAATATTAGGCCACTTCAGGTAAAGTTTTTGAGACACTAATTGTGCAGGATTGCTTCTTAAAACGCAAACCATAGCTGTACTTCTGACTCACACAAGATAAAATGGATAACTCACATTTGGTAAAAATTGTTTGCTATGTCGTACTGCACTAATCACGATGGTAACTTGCCAAGAGAGCAGCAAGCACAACATTCCACGACCAAACTAAAACTGACAGTCCAACTCCTAATCATTCATGAATCAACAGCCATACCAGTTCGATCTGTGTTAATCCAAAGCTGCTAGAATGTGAGCGATTTCTTGAAGGCGTGAGGGCAGAACCAGTGAGCCCCCCGGTGGCCCGTTCCTGGATTTATATTGGGC
Organism: Eragrostis curvula; assembly: GCA_007726485.1. Classification (NCBI taxonomy): domain Eukaryota; kingdom Viridiplantae; phylum Streptophyta; class Magnoliopsida; order Poales; family Poaceae; genus Eragrostis; species Eragrostis curvula. The sequence continues at coordinate 32,804,944 of CM017439.1, forward strand.
AGCGGGTGCGGCTTCCAGGAGGTGCGGCTTCCATGGCGCCATGCCGATTCAAAATTTGATGTCGAAAATTTGAACACCGAGAGCGGGTAGGGATTGAGAAGAGCGGCGGCTTGGAAGGGCGTGGCCCCCGTCGTGGGCCAACCAGCCGGGCCTGCCCCTCCAGCAGCTTCCAGATCCACCGCGAGCTCCATTCGGTGGCGCACGTTGACGAGGTGGAGCGCCATGGCCGCACAACATTCCACGCATATGAGCGGCAAGGACATGGCCATATCGCGCGACGTGGGGCTTGAAGCCGGGCCGTCGGCGGCGATGGCTGCGAGGATCTAACGGCGACGCCCGCCCCGCCATCGAGACCTCCACTCCGTGCGTCAGGCTGCGTGACGTGCTGGCGGCGCGGGCGCGGACAGGGGAGGGGACGGAGGAGTGGCGGCGGCGGTAGGGATGGGGCGGGGGAGCGGCGGCGTGCGCGGGGGAGTCGAGAGGAGGCGAGCGGAGAGAGGAGAGGCGTCTTTTTTTTTTTTACCAAGATCGGCCAGGGGCGGATGGGCTGGAGGAGATATTTTCCTGGCCCACTTGTGGGCGCGAACGGGCTTGAGGCCGGCGGGCATCCAACGAACCACCATGACCACCACCAACTCGCTTTTTTAAGAATGGTAAAGATTTGCAACACCAATGGCATGAGCTCAAAAAAAATGTTCGATATGAATTGTCATGGTTTGCAAGAAATTCCCACTGAATTATCACCATGCGCAACTGGCACTTAACATGCGCACAATGAAGCGGGAAAATTTACATTGTCTGAAAAGTAGCTCGTCATGGGTGCATACAGCAAAATTTGCGGACCAATTGTCTTTAACATGTGCACAAGAAACTGTCTCAAGAAAGCACAACAATCGCATCGCATCAGTTGTAAGTTGTAACGAGATGCGACTCGATAGTCGCCGTGCTTCGCTCGTGTTCTAACTTCGTGCAAGGCATGCATGTCACTGTCACCAGTTATAAACCGTCATCAGCGAGGCGACAAAGATGAATATTCGAACGAATTCATTACATGAAAAAGAAGAAGAAGAGAGAAACGCGAACGGAATTTTCCATCTCGAAAATGACGAATCTAAGACACCGTCAGACTTGTCGATGCATCAGTGGAAAGGAAAAACAGAGCGTCAGTCAAACAAAGGATTGATTTACCGAGTGCAGAACAAAAATCGCAAGCCGCAACAGTGGATTTGTTAACCAGTAGGTAGCTCATTCCCGAATGCAAGTTCTGATTACACAGAGTTAATGAACAGCATGGAGGATTCCGAAGGATGAGAGATTAAACGAACTGAAGGTCCAGAATCCGCAGCTACCGGTACATTGCGGCCAGCGACGATTGATTGGTAAGAGTTTTCCTTGAGCAGCGGCAGCGCTAGCGGTGCGCGGTGAAGAGGGTCTCGATGAAGCGCAGCCCGTCGAAGCGTGGCGCGTACTTGTCCTCCGCCATTGCTGGTGCGTTGGCCGCGGCGGCGCTCCTCCTCCCGTTCTCCTGCCTCGACGGCGGCGGCGACGACCCCTGTAGTCAGACCAGAGGAAGGAGGCACTAAGAACCCACGAATCCAAGACAAAGAAGCAAGAGCAGAGATGTGGCGTACCGCTGGGGGGCAGGCGGCCGACGCGACGGCGGTGGCCGCCGCGGACGCGGCGGCAGCGGCGGCGCTCCACCTGCACATCGCGCGCGCGACGGTGGCGTTAGCTTATTAATGAGGCCGGCGGCTGTGGGGCGAGGTCTCGCGGCGTTTTTTATGCGCGGCGGCCCGTCGGAACCGTGCGGGGGCCCGTTCCGTCGGATTTGAGAGCGGTCGGCGTCGCGTCCGCCGCGGCCGGTGGGCCCCGCCACGTTGCCTTGGGCGGTGGCGTCGGGAATCATCCGCGAGCGCACGCCGCGGCGACCCCGAGGAGACTAGGGGAGCTCAAGGGACACACAGCAGGCGGGAAGCTGGGTGCGGTGGCGGGCCTGGCACGGAGGTCCACGCGACCGCAGGAAAAAATGCGCTTTGCTTGTTCGAGTCTATCGTTGGGCCCGTTGTTCCACAAGGAGTAGAGATCCATCCACATGTCAACCAATGGGTCTGTAGGAGACAATAGAATGAGAACTTTACGGCCCATTCTATCCTTCTACGTCCGGTTTGAGAGAGGAGGATTCACACTGGGTCTGTAGGAGACAATAGAATGAGGACTTTACGGCCCATTCTATCCTTCTACGTCCGGTTTGAGGGAGGAGGACTCACACTGGGTCCACCAAGCTTAAGCATGCAGTAATTAGATGCCTGCACGTAGCTTTAGTTATTCGCGAAAAAATATTGTACATTAGTTTTGGCAATAACCTACATCTCTGGTAAAACTTGGTATCAAGAATTGTTCATGTACAACTTAACTCTAAGCATGCTATGTTTAAATGGAGCTTACATCAGAATGGCCAATTAAAAGTTTAAACGTTGGACATGTAGAGAGGAATAACATCTTGTGAACTTAAAATTGCCACTTGAGTTAACAAATTTCATGTGGTACCTATATTAAGAAATAACGTCAACAAAATGACAATCTAACCAGGAGGAATTGGCACGGAAACAAACAATGTCATTATGCAAAAGTTTCTTTGGAGAAATCAGTGTAAATCATAGGGTTTGACTAGATGTTAAGGATTGTAAAAAGAGTGTTTTTCCAACATTACGAAGAAAACTAATATTTTACATGAAGTTTTTGGGACTTCCACTAGTGTTTCAAATGCCAAAGATAGGAATCAAGAAGTGAGTGGTTTAAGCAATGTACAAGAATCATCACAACACATTACAATGCTATTTTTTTTATATTGTTCCGATCATTTGCATATTTGCTGGGAGAAAATGGGGAAATGGGATGGAAACACGAGTGAGTGTCAGAGCAACTCCAACAGCCTCACTGCCTGGTTTTTCCAACATCTCTATTTATATATACTCCTAAAAAGGCTAAAAAAACACGAGTGAGTGAGTATATTTTTTTTAGATAATGGGACTTGTGTTTTTTCCCATTATCTAAAAAAAATATCTCTACTACTTAAAAAGTCTGTAAAGAGTCGTCAGCCCAATTTTTCAGCCGAATTTTTTAGATTTCAGACCACTTGAATTCGAGTCGAATTCATGTTAATTTAAGTTTAAACGTCTGATTATGTTTACATAACTTATAGTATTCGAATCGATTTAATCCACAAAAGAAAGCATGGTCTAGCGGCAAGTCCGTTCATTCGTATTGACACAACCCGAGTTCGAATCTCAGTCAAGGCATGTTGTTTTTCCTTTTATTTTTTCCAGTGACGAGTTCTGTGTGGCGGTGGGCTGGCTGGTTGGGCCGGCCCAGGTGGAATTTGGTCAATGTATTTTTTCCTTTTATTTTTCTTTTTATTCTTCTCTACTCCTAAAAATTCTAAAGAAAGTCTTTCGTCAGCCTCAGCGCGAGTCCGCCTGCTCCCATCGTGTGTCTGCGCTCGGCTCGTTCCGATCCTCCGTATCATACGCGCGTGAGTCTGCAGTGTATACGTATCCCAAACCGATCACGTTAAGCCATACTTGAACAAACAAAACGGCCCGGTAAGTTGGTCTGCTGCGGCGAGCTGTACATGGTCATCTTGACGTCGACGAGTCCCTTGTCGTTGCCAAGCGCTGCGAAAACCTGGTGATGCATCCGGCCCAGGTGGGAATGGTCGAAAAGCCCGACGCACCGATCCGGATTCCCCGAATCCCGCAATCTTAGCACCGACATCCGAAAATACGACGCACCGATCCGGCCTCAGGAGTCCTCTAGGGCTCAACGACCTGAACATCGGCAACCTTAGCACCGTACTCCGGCGCACCCCTCGGGGAAAGGCCCAATCGCCCTAAAAGACTAGTCTGATAGAGGAAGGGTGGCTCTCCCTTTTAAGTTGGCTTCCTCCTCCCAAGCTAAGCAAGGTGGGATTATTCAGAGGCTCACACGGTCGCCGCCCGACTACAACTGGGCCTTTGGCCCATTTACTTGTTGCGTCTTTGCCAGCGGGTAATAATGGAGGATGTCCTCATCACCTGGAACGTGATCCCTCAGTTGCGCGTGGCCGGCACGTAGCTGCTGTCGCCGTATCTTTTGACCGACAGGTCGGAGACGTCTCCGGCGCCGGCGACGTTCAGGACGTAGAGGAGAAGCCAGTAGTTGTTGCCGGCCTGAACGCAGAACCTGACGCCGCCGGAGAGCTGGCAGGGGATGCGGCGAAACTGGACGGGAACGATGCCGGCGACCCTGGGCGAGCTTGAGGAAGGACGGCGCGCGGCGCCATGTCGAAGTGCTGCCGCGGCGGGACCCGCCGTTGTCGTTGGCGAGGTACCAGTTAGGGCGGGCCGAGGTTGATGCCGGTTACGATCACTGACGGCGAGCCAGGGTTGCTCGATCGTCGACACGAGCATCGTCGCGCCATCGCCAGGCTTCGCGCGATGGTCGCTGTCCATTGCAATCAAGTACGTTGTTATCCCGTCCTGGAGATCGCGTGGATGTTTCCCGTCGCCTGGTGGACCTGCAAGGAACGTCCCATCGTTCCCATCTTCACGTGGAGCTGTAATTGAGTTGTGAATGCATGCTTTGATCTGAGGTGGTGATGAGGCACATGTTAAGTTTTCTGGATGTCTGACTAAGAATCTGAAACATTCAGTCAGCTTGGGTTTCCAAAATCATTAACCTTTGCGTTTCCAACTGGGCAACCGAGTTGGCAAAGCAATCGGATCAATCACAGGCTCGGAGCTCATCCTTGACGCATCAGCGAGCAATTACAAGCAACGGCGGCCATCAGTCATGGAGCCCTTGCGCCATAAACAGTGACAGAGAATAGACAACTAGCCAAGTAACAATTCGAAAGAGACAGGGGCTGTTTGGTCATTTATAATTGAGAGGAAGTAGACGATGGAGATAGAGATAGCCAAGCCTCTTAACTAATTTAAAAATGATTTGATGCAATTTGATTGTCTTGTAGAACTATTGAGTCATGAAGAAGATGGATGGAGATATTGCATCTCTTTTATACGGGCATTAGAAAGCATGCATAGGCCGGACAGATAATAGTTCCTTATCTTTTTTAATCATTGTATTAATGTAACCTGTGTTTCGAAGATATATTCTAACACTATTGAACTTAATTGCATGATGATGCAGTTTGTGCATGCAGGCGATGCTCAACCATAGGCTTTAAAGTTATTCAAGAAAGACTACATGTCTGATTTGACCGTTTTGTCGATTCTCACAATATTGGTTGGGCAATATTGCAAAGGGACTTACAGTGCAACTGGCAAAGTACATTGGCTGGGGAGCTCCCGTCCAGGGTTCAATCCCTTGGTACTGCACAATTTGTGGAAAAAATAAAAAAAATCCCCTCGTCTGTCCCACAACCAAAGCACAGGTCTAAGGCCCGGCCCAGGTCGTTGATCGTCTCACATGGGCTACGGTGCCGCTGTGTATGGCTGGGGCAGGGGTTCGGAGGTTTTCTCGACCTGCGTGAGAAGGTCTTCTTCTTAAAGTAATGCCCGGGGGCTGTCTTACCCCGCAGGTCGAGTTTTTTTTTTGTTTTGGTTAGGCAATATCTTCATGTTATTTATACACAAGAAAATATGTTTTTTCGCGAGGGATAAGTCAAATAATATGTTTATTGAAAGTTACATTGTTTTATGTATTGCGGATATTGTTGGCACCCGTAGCAACGCACGGGCAAATTCCTAGTTGAATAAAATGCATGATTAACGACTGCCTATGGTGCCTTTCATGGCAAAACAATCGGTTTTGGTCTAGATGATGCAAATTACTCATGATCAATCCCTAATTTTGCATCTATTAATGCTTATTTTGTCATGTTAATCCTAATTTCCATCCGGCAGCAATGTGTGTATGCCTAATTGCGGTCCGGTTAGCATAGTTGATTTCTTGCGGATTTAGTGACTAATTACATGCTGACATTTTTTTATTAGAACTAACTGACGGCAATTGGGCTTGCGCGTTCATGATCTTAGGGATTATTTGCCAATCTTAATTCTCGGACAGCATGTAGAAGGAGAGGAGCGGATTCAAATCTCTGTGTTAGCCAAATCAGAAGCCAAGAATCAAAAGAAATCCTCAAAATTCCCCAAAACACTAATGCCCCCTAAAGATTGATGTCACCATGTGATTACTTACCGCAGTCAGATGCGAGCGCGGTCGCCACCGGTGTCGTCGTAGTCGTGCCCGCCGCCGCCATCCCTCCTCCCTCTTGCCGTCGTCACCACCGCGACCGGGCTGTTTCGCGCTAGGATAAGATCTACCACGGCGAGTCACATCGACGGCAGCGTGCGCGGAAACGAATCCGCACGCGCACACCGGCAATGAGATTCGCCGCAGCACTCCTCGCCCAGTTGGTCACCGCCTTCGTCACCTGCGTGCGGCACCGCCGTCGCCGCCTCACTCGCTTGCTGCGCGTCGCCGTGAAAATCGGAGGAAGGAAAAACTAGGGTTAGGGTTAGCAGCCGGAGCGGTTTTGTTCCAAATCGCGTCGCTCCTCAGCCGTTCATCACGTACTGACGGTTGCGATCGCGCCTAGGCGAGCAGGCCAGGGAACTTGGGCCGCAATGGGCTGTTTGCCAGTGCGGGTGCGCATGCACACCTATGTGGACCGGACCACTTCCATCTGAGTTTGGGCTGCGGTGATTTTTGTTTGTAGGGCCGGCTTCAGCGTCAGCTTTTTCTTTATTTCCTTTATTTGCTTAAATTTTATCCTGTCAGGCTTGATGTAAATTGGTTTAGAAACCCAATCAATTCTATGGGAATAAAAATATTTAGTGTAGATAATGTAATTTTTCCTTGTTATTATCCCAATTATTTGGAATGTAATATTTTTTGGTGCAGGTCAACGCCAGGGGAGAAAATTCATCAGTATTTTAAAACTAAATCTATACAATCTCTGCAGTTACTCTTGTCCGCAAGTGTTTTCCGTGCTTTCTTCTATGTAAGATCGATTTTGTTTTAACTCCACTAACTGTGTAATGTAAGCTGGGAAGCTGTAGTGGAGATATGAATATTGAATTTTTGGTAGAACTGCATCATTTCCCCCCTTAAGCATCATTCATTCGTTTTCGTTCTGTTGTATATTTATTATTGTTCATCTCAGTTATCTAAGGTATACCCCTGAGTTGACATAAACTAAGGGAGTTACTGTGCATAATATGTACAATACAGTTTGTTTGTACAAATCTAAATCACATAATAATGAAAGCGTATCATGAGCACGTCACAAATAATTAAGTCACCTACAATAATATAAGTTGTTTAAAAATAATGGGTCAGAACATCTTTGCTACTTAGGTAGAAAGAAATTTCGGCACCCGTGGCAACGCACGGGCACTCACCTAGTACACCTAAAAAGGCTAACTTTGGTCTTTCGTCAACCCGCGTTGCGAGTCCGCCAAGCGCGTTGTGTACGAGTGCTTGTGCAGTTGTGTATGAGTGCTTGGAGAATCAACGCGATGCTGATTTGCACCGGCGGCGTAGTCGCGCGGAGGTCGGCAGCGTTGCTGCAGCCGTGCGGCGTTGCTGGCTATTACATACAATTGTATGCAATCAGCATCTTTGCGAGATAAACCCGTTTACAATCATGTGCGTGATTCCAGACACCATCAGACAGGCGTTGAACCTTATCGTCGACATCGTGTACTGGATCATCTTGCTGGACGTCACGGTGCCGAGTAAATCACCCCCGCGCGTCGCCGGGATTGCGTTGGAGAGAAACTGATCATCGCTGTACATACGTTTTGGAGCCATGTCGTACCTCCCGTCATCGATTGATCGATCGGAAGTCGCATCTACGCTCATGCATGAATCACTGCTAGATAGCCGGTCACCGCGGGACTATCGTCTACCTGCGCAGGACGCGTGCGCTCGGATGGTTGGACCAATCGTTTTAAAGTGAAAGGATACAGGCTTATAATCCGTTCATGAGATGACTGAGAAATAGAGATCACACAGAAATAGTCCAACCCGGCAACTCAGGTAATTTACTTTGATGCATCATTCGACGAAGAATTAAGCCTGGGTTTCTTTCCCTGACTTTATTACTGTTCTTGCAATCTTATTTTTTAATGTTTTAGTTTGCAGTGAACCGAAAGAAATCAACGATGATAAGGAGAGATGAGAATCCGGTGATTCATTGTTTGCTACACCTTCTGGAGAAAGGTATGCGATGCCCTTTCTTATATGCTATTTTATTACTCTCCCCGTATTTACTGAACAGAATGAACTTTAACATTGGTGCAATTAGTGTATGAACTTTGTTGACTCCAGGTTTTTTTCACAGCACCATCCCTCCATTTAACGGAATTTGGATAATGCGATGCCAATTAGCAGTTTTGTCAAACGGTTCCAGCTTTATTAACTCTTCAGTTCAACCGGCAACATTTTTTCTTTCGTATGTGTGATTAGGCCTGCAGATCTGCCATGTTTTATTTATTTTTATATATTTTTTAGTTTTTTAACAATCAATGTTTTATGTTGAAATATTTCATTACTGACTACCAAAACAAACAACAATAGTAGAAGAGGTTAAATGCTAAATTTGGTTAGTTAGCACAAATTTTCTTATGTTTAAATAAATGAAAACATTATGTGTGATGTTCCTAATCGATAGAGGCCAGTGGCGAAGCTAGAGCTTCGACGACCCGAGTGCACACTTCAATATACATATGACAATAATTGTTCGATACATTGTACGATCAGTAAGAACAAGCAATATTTATGCTTACCAAAATACATAATCCCATAATTCTTGTTCAAATATGGAGTGAAGGTCGAAAACGAGAACTATATAATATAAGTATTATATACACTATAGCAAAATGCACCATCCAGCTTTGACGACCTAAGAAACAAGTTCACAAAAATGATTTCAGATTTTTAAATTGAAACTGAATAGAAAAAAGTCAAACAAAATAGATACATTACCTTCTAATATTTACGTTGCTCTCAGCTAGGACTTTATCCCACCCGTCTCTTCTAAGCTCCTCCAAATGATTTCTAGTTGCTCTCACACAGTTCATAGCATTCACAATGTCTTGATCTTTCCGCTGTAATGCAATGGACAAGGTATTTGTGGTTGCCAAAACAGTCAACATGAGATGCAAATAGAAAACAAATGCAAAAGACTGAAAGTAGGGATGAAAACGGTGACGGAAATTCCCGATTTACCGACGATCGTTTCCGAGAAAACAAGAAATGGGAAAACGAAAATGGGAAATTTGGAAACGAAAATGGAAACGGGAAAAACTAAACGGAAATGAAAATGAAAACGATAGAGGGAATTTTCGATCGAATAGACGGTATATCATATTACCTCGAAAATTTCCGTCAAAAATACCGTATTCATTACTACAGCAGGCACTGACGGACCTTTTTCTTTAACCAACCAGCCCAAGCAACAAGTCCAACTTCCTTATGTGAGAATAATAGACTCGTATGGAAGTAATCACCGTGATTTTGTCATGACAGTGATTACTGTCTAACTATGTCCATTGTGATTGACTGACTACCATGTGCATAAACATCTCATTACATCCAGCTGCTACCAAACAGAGTCGAATCCCAACACGAGCGACACCGCCGCACTTGTTATGATGGTTTATTGGTTACTTAGGCTATATTCATGTTAGTTTATTGGTTATATTGCAGCTCGTTATTTTCGAACTCAATTTTCGGTTCCCGACCGATATCGACATATTTTCGTTCCGATAATTTCGTTCTCGATCTCCCAACATTTTCGATATCGTTTTCATTTCCGAGGTTACCGGTTTCGATTTCGTTTTCGACTAAATAATATGGTTAGGAAATGATAATGGATTTTTTCGATCGTTTCCGACCGTTTTCATCCCTAACTGAAAGTACACTTGTAGACCCCCATGCTTGTTCTCTATTTTTTCCATCCTTGTCTTCATCTTCTACAACTGCTAACACCTTCACAATTGTTGGGAACAGATTGACCAAACTTTGGAGAGACTTTTAGTGAGAACTCCAACGAGTATCGCCGGGTCTTTTAAGACATTGCTCTTGATTCAATCCTGTCCCGGTTTGAAGCAGCCCAATTCATGTTGTTTCTGTCACATGAACAAGGCCTACAAAACTCTCTTTCACAAGTCCAAATTTATCAACATATCTCAGCACCACTGCCATTTGCTCTTTGCAAGAGACATCTCTAGACTCATCAACTAGTAAGGAAAACACATCACCTCCGATGTCTTCAAGAATAGAGTGTAAAATCTCCTCTGCAAAACATCTTACAATGTATTTCTGGATGTCTGAAGATGTCATGAGGCTATTATCTGCAGCATCAATTGTCATTGCCTTGGCTAAAGCCGGATCATGCTCTGCCAAGCACTCCACAAATTCCTTAAAGTTCCCTTTGTTATAGGATGTATCTGATTCATCATGGCCACGAAAAGGCAATCCATGCTTCAATAACCATCTAGTAGTGTCAATTGCACCATTAAGTCGAACAAAATAAGCATTTTTAGAAGCTTCTTTCTGGTTGTGTAGAGCAACATCAACATGGCCTTCCCTTTTCAGCAAAGCATCACAATTTTTTTGTGCTTCGTTGTGAGGGCTCCCAACACCGCCAACATGATCCTTTAGCCTAGCTGGATTATTCCAACTATTCCAACCGTCAACAACAAATGCTTCATACCCAGCCTCCTTCTTAGAGCGTACTCTCATCAAGAAACAAGGCAAGCAATACACTCTATCTTTGGATTCACTGTACTCAAGCCAGCTTCCATAGTCATCATACCATTCAGGATTAAATCTTCTATTTTTCTCCCCAATTTTAGTGCTTGGGAAATCAAGAGTACGGGGTTGGCAAGGTCCATTTTCCAAGCACTTTTTTCTAACCTGCATCTCTGAGATTAGGGTGGTACTTAATAATTTCTCTTCTTTTGCCGGGGTCAAATTCAATCTCTTGTTCCCAATTGAGACCCTGGTCATCTCTATCTGGTGCCTTTCTTTTGTAGTACTTCTCCATAATTTGCAGAGCTCCAATATCAAACCCTAACACTACAATACAAGTTAAAAACGAGGATCAGTTAAAATCTAAAAGCAGACTAGCTCATTTTACTCTACCAAAATTGAACTGCTTGTAAACTTTAGGAGGAGATCAGAAGCATACCATGGGCATCGAATTACTTGCAGGAGTGCAGCCAAGGGAGAGATCATGAGAGGAAAAGACGTCTGGAGCAATCGGCAAGTTTGCAGCCGTGGTGACGAAGAGGTGTGCGCGGCGCCGCGTCCGTCAGTTGATTGCTCGACTCCGCCTGGTGATTGCTCGATCGATGCTGGCGGTCTTCGGCAACTGGACGCGTCTTGGGTAACAGGGGGAGGACGAGGCTTCCGATGGAAGACAAACAGGCACCAACGCACAAGTTAATTGGAGCCCATGCCTGCTGGTTGCTTTTTTTTTAGTATAAAGTACAACTCAGCCCACAACGCACGCACACTCACTTCTATGAACACACGTACGCAAATCCTACCCCTATGAGCATCTTTGAAGACTGTGCCGGCACATCCTAGATATTGACGAAGTCACCACTGGCGCCTCGCTGTCGACGGGAGCGTCGCTTACCACTGAAAGCACAATGCCGTTAAATCCTAGAAAATTTGCTCCTACGGAGAGTCGAACCCAGGACCTGAGGTGCTACTGAAGCTCTTGTAACCGTTAGGCTACAGGCCCTTTCGCGCCTGCTGGTTGCTAACTTGCTACGCATGATTGTTGGCCTTTGTTGAGTCGCTCTTGGCAGGCTAGCAGCTGGGCTGGGCTTGCGTGCTCCAGCTGGACTAATCCACAAGGCCTGGTGGTGCATGCTTTTGGATTAACGTGTTGCACATAGGGTCAAAATGAGCGAAAGAGCCTGTAGCCTAGCGGTTACAAGAGTCTCAGTAGCACTTCAGATTCTGGGTTCGACTCCCCGTGGGAGTTAATTTTCTAGGATTTAATGGCATTGTGTTTTCAGTGGTAAGCGACGCTTCTGTCAACAGCGAGGCGCCAGTGGTGACTTCGTCAATATCTAGGATGTGCCGGCACAGTCTTCGAAGATGCTCATAGAGATAGGGTTTGCGTACGTGTGTTTATAGGAGTGAGTGTTCGTGCGTTGTGAGCATCTGAGTTATACTTTGTACTTAGAAAAAAACATAGGGTCAAAATCAGATGATAACAAGAGGATTTTTATTTTCGCCTCCGGTGCCGTTGTGGCTTCGCCGTATAAGAGGCAATGCTCTACCTACTTTTTACTACTGATTATCATATAAAATACCAATCATCTCAATGAATAGTCACATGACCAGTTACTTTTAGTTTCTATCAAAACATATATGAAGATTAAATTAGTTCTAGCTGGTGCAAAACCAGGAGTTTTTTTTCTAAATTTTAAACTTTTTTTAATTAATATTTTAAAAACAGCACGTGTTAAAATTTATTTCTAAGATCTAAACTGTTTGGTCACGTCAAGACACGTGGCGTGACACATATTGCAGTCACGCTAAACGGATTGGCGTGACAAGCTGACATGTCAGCTTCGCTTTCCACGTAGAAGCAGGCGATGACCGCGCTGACCAGGTGAGTCACTCCAATCCGATCGGCGTGACTGAGTCACTCCCATCCGATCGGCGTGACTCAGTCACGCCGTGTCCTTTGGCGTGACTCATCAGGACCCTTAGCCACGCACTGGCTTCTTTTTCTCTATACGTTCTTTTCTTCTTTCCAGACCGAACAACTGCACCATGTAGGTTTCAACTCATCGTCGTCTCTCTACCTTCCCCACTCGAATCCGGACCACGGGAAGCGCTCATTCCGGGCCAAATTGAGAGGGATTGACCCTCTAAAGTATCTCTCTACTTCTCTCCAATTAGATTTTGTTACTGTTGCGGTTTTAGATGATGTCATTATTGATAGAGCTTGAATGGGTATTTCTTCAAGCCAAGGCCAACATAGGAAGTTCCTGATAACGACATCACACTACCGGATACACTAAAGTTACCCCCTGCATCAAACTTCAATTCACCATTAACTTGGTCTTCAAGTTCGATTCGGACTCCAGAAGCAGCCTTCATCAAATCGGACGCCCAAGTCACATATGTTTTAGACGTTCTACATATGGATGAAAAGCTAACAAGATAGCCTTTCTAATGAATTCTGTCCCACATCAAAATTCTACTTGTACTTGTTTCATAACCACAGAGCAGCGGTGTAACGGTTGCAGGGGTTCGAATCCTTTGGATTAGAAACCCGGATCGCCAACGTCGCCGTTCCACCAATCGAATTTATCTTACCTTTCGGAAGATCAGGACATGCATTTCTCATCAGTGCCAACTAGTGACAAAGCTTGAGCCCTACTCAGAGTCATCCTGCAGCACACAAAAAGGAGGATATTCTACAACCACTAAAACTTTACCTAGAGCCCTATTCACAGCCATCCGAAGTTATATTAAAGCAACATAAGTCAATCTACAATCTTAAATGCTTTAGCTTGTGATAGTGTATACATTGTAATACCCGTCAGATTATAAAACTATGATATATCTTGAATTTTGATACATATTAGAGCCATACATGACTATTTCTTAAGAAGTGAAGGTAATAATACATTATGATTATGGTTGTATTAATTTTGTCTCCTAAATCAGAATTGATATCGCATCAATTTAACTTCCAATGTGAAGCTATTCGAGTATTCGGTCTGGAAGAAAAGAAAAGAATGCATAAGGAAAAAGAGGCCGGCGTGGCTAAATCCCCTGGTGAGTCACGCCGATCGGATTGGAGTGACTCAGTCACACCGATCGGATTGGATTGACTCACCTGGTCAGCATGGTCATCAGTCACGCCTATGTGGAAAGCGAAGCGGACGTGTCAACTTGTCACGTCAATCTGTTTGACGTGACTGCAGTATGTGTCACGCCAGGTGCCTTGGCGTGACCAAACGGTCTAGATCCTGGAAATAAATTTTGTCACGTGCTGTTTTTGAAATATTAATTAAAAAAGGTTTAAAATTAAGAAAAAAATCCAAAACCAGTTGCTGACTCATAATCACACAGTTAAGCTCTTGCATCTCGCTTGACTAAGTGTAGTTGTTTTCACAACTGTTGTAAGTACATTCATGAAATTTCTTCCGTTGATCTTATTTGTCAATTTTGTGACCTCGCTGTGCAAATGGGAACTTTGCATGGAGGTTAGGTCTGCAAGTGATGGAAGCATCTATGTGAAATTCATGGTTTGTTGCTTCTTTTTCACTACTTAGCTAGCCATCAATATCTCTGCTTTTTCATCAAAATCTTCATGCAGTAGTATATATAAAAATTATGCTCTAATATCATGCATACTACTGATATCTGTAAACATCCTACCGCCAGTTGCAAAGCACGGACAAATTACTAGTTACGAAAAAAAAAATGAAATAGCTGTAGAAATCGTGTTCCAACAGAGTCGCCATCCTCCTCTCCTCTCCATCCCGCTCGTCATCTCCCTCGCCTGCCTATCCATATTTGCCGAGCGAATCTCCCTTGCCAACTCCATCCTCCCGCGCGCGCCGCCCAATTCTGCTCCCGTCGCGCATGCCGCTCGCCCGCGCCAATTTCGACCCCGCGCCCTCTCGCTCCCGCATGCTGTCTCACGCGGCGTCCAGGCGACTCCCTGTGCAATGCGGATGACGCGGCGTCCTCCAGGAGAACCATTAAATCGATTGAGCAGCCTCACCGAACAATCTCCTGCTGCTCATGCTCTCTTTCTTCCTCCAATTTCCTTCTTCCCCTTCCCAACCACCAGCTGCAAATCTGCAAAATTCGCAGCACGAACCATTGAATCGACCAAATTGATTACATCCTTATTTTCTAAACCTTCTATTTAATCCATTTTAGCTGTTACGGGCGTCAATCTTGCTTGGCATCACTGCATATGATCAATTCTCTGAAAGGCGGAAGGTGAGGAACTGAAGACGAACTGAAACGGATAATGCTGTTTTACGTGTTTACTTTGCCTTTGGGCCTTCATTTCAACTATGGGCCAAGCCCATACGGCAAAATGTTTCAAGAAAATTCTCAGCCCAAAACAATTTAAATATAGAGGCTGTTGGGTTTGGACACTTTTTTTTTAATACGTTTTCAGTTTTATTACATAATAGCTAAATGAAGATTTTGGCCATTCAATTTTAGCTAATCTGTTGGAGTTGCTCTCACATGAACATAAAGCTTTTGACTGGTAGTACGACATCGATTAAGGCCTTATTAGATTTGTTTTCAGTTTTCTGGCCTAACTCCTACTCCATCCCTCCTTTATTTTTGACCTTAGCATGTTAAGGCATTTGGTATGTTTCTTATTTCCTCGTTTTATTTTTAGATAAAGAATTTTTTTATTTCAAGGTGAAATAATATTTCAGCCTCTACAAACAAAGATATATTTTGCCTTTACATATGAAACATCAATATGAACAACTACAAAAAAAAGCCTAAAAACATGGGTCCGTTGCCTGCTTGGAGCTTCGTTCTGAGGAGAGTAGGCTGTTTTTGGGGCAGGGATTTTTTTTTTCCCCGCAGGGTTTGGGGCTAGAACTTCAATGTGTTTGACACTTCTTATAGCGTGTATTATGAGTTCAAGAGTTTATTGGTAGGAATGGATGTTGTTAAATACTGTTTTGTGCCAACCAATAATTATGAAAAATGGTTTATGGGGTGATGTTCCGATAAAAATACCACAGATAGCGGCACATTCCTGCTCAGATAAATCCAGAGTGTTTTCGTTTCTGTTTTTGAAAACAAATGCAAATTTGAAGCCCTCGCATTTTTTTTTTTTTTTGCAAAAGTGAAAATAGTTGAAGTTTTTCCCCGACCTTTCCGATCCGACAAGATGCGTTCGCCTCACTTTGGATAGCCACGAAGCAGCACCACAACCTGCTGCTTGACTTTTGCTTTGCCGGTCCCAAAATCGTTACCAGGCAGGCCGGTGCCAGTGCCCAGCCCATGCCCCCTCACCAACTGTTCTGTGTGCCGCTCTCCTGCTTGAGCTGCAGTGTTGCTGCCTCCTTCGCATCGTCCGGTCGCGCGCCGGGCGTTAATAGCTTTTGGCCGTTCGCAGCATGGATGGTTGGATATCACGTGGAGCACGATGATGGCGGGCGGGTGCACTTAGATCTGGGTGACCCTGGAAAAGGAGCAACACATGCATGCTTGCGATGGTTGCTAGCTCTAACAGCCAATGGAAGGCAAATCTGCAGGGGGTTAAGTGTCCCCACACCAGGCACGTGCCGGTGGTAGCCCCAGCTTCCAGAGCCAAACCATATGATTACACTCTGCTTACTGTAGAAAGTGTTGCCCAGCCAGCAGTGCATGCCTTTGAGACCGTGTAGCGGCCTGGATTACTCTGGTTCTGCTCGTTCCTCGCTGAGTGATCCCAACTAGTCCTGGGACTTGGGCTGGGTTAAATCTGGGTGGACCGCGGCCGGAACGTTTGGCACAGCTCGAAGGGGTTTCGTACCGTGCCGATCCGACCTGAAAGGGTTTCGTGCCGTGCCGGTCCGGCCCAAGCTGACGGGCCGTGCCGTGCCTAGATTTTGGGCCCGACGAACAGCACGGCACGGCACGATAGCGGCTCGATGGCACGAAAATGGCCCGGCGGCACGGTAACGGCCCGACGGCACGGTGGCGGCACGGGATAATGTTCTTGAGCCAAGGTTCATTTTGTATTTTGATTCGTATTTAAAAATTTAAACTTGTATAGAATTTGCATACGAAGTCCAAATGAGCTGATTTGCATACGAAGTCCAAACTCGTATTTAAAAATTCAAACTTGTATAGAACATGTAAAAAATAAGATTTATCATGTGGAATTTTTTTAATCAAACTTTTCTAGTTCATTTTTATAGTGATCAGTCAACACCTTAATGGTCAATATTTAACATTTTCTTTACTTTTTTTGTAAATCACCAAAGGAATTGAATTTTAAATGATTTTATGTGTGGACGTACAACTTCTATATATCCACACATAGAATTTTTGTATAATTTGTTTGAAGCATTTATGCTTGTGTAAGTTCGAATTGCTCTTCATTTATCACAAAACCTCATGACTTCTATGTCGTTTAGTAAAATTTGAACACACTTTCATGCAAACATTGTTCAAAAAAATCTCCATAAATTGTAGAGGTTGTTGTTGACTTGGAACAGCTCCACACCAAAATTGAGTTTAAAATCCAATCTATTTTTGGAGATAAAAAAAATGCAAAAACTCACTTTTCCTTTTTTTTTTGTTACACTCAATGTATGATGATTTTAGAACTCAAATTTGATATACACATGTAATATAGCTTTCTTAAAGTAGTGTAATTTTTTTTGAATTTCTATTATTCATGTAACACCATAAAAAGAATCAATTCGAACAACAAAAATACGCATTCTCTCGTTGAAAACGTATTTTTGAAATAGACTGTCAAGAAACCAAGCCGTGCCCGTGCTTGGCACGGCCCGACGATGGCCCGCCGTGCCCGGATCGTATTTTCGCCATATCGGGTGGACCAGCACGGCACGACGCGGCCCGACGGATCATCACGGCACGACACGAAGCACGACAGGCCCGTGCCGTGCCGTGCCGAGCACGGCCCGAGTCCCAGGACTAATCCCAAGTCCCAACTCGCTCGAGGAAGAGGGAAGCTTTTATATCGAACTGAAATGCTACAGCACTATCAGACCGTCAGACTTCAAGCAGGGGCGGAGCCAAAGCCTTTCGTCGAGGTCTCGGCCCCGTCGATTTTCTGCAAAAGCCATGTAATCACCGTTCTCACATGTTGATGACCCCGATGGATTAGTGCTAAAATCACTTAAGACTCCGGTGCTCTCTTGCGTTGGCTTCGTCTCTGACTTCCAAGTGTCTTTGTAAATTTCAAGGCCAGCAAGTCTAGTCATTCCTTGACGCTCATAAAGACAAGGTGACGTGCGTATACTCATAAAACTGAATACTCATGTGTCAGTTGTGTTTTCAAAAATAGTACTAGTAGGCTGGGCTCCTTATAGGAAAGTTTTTTTTAGAGTTTATTTTTATAAATTTGTCTTAGAGAAAACCTACATTGGACAACTCATCACGAGAAACGCACTAGAGCATGACGACGGTGGTGGGTGCACTTTCTCAGGTGTAGATTGAGATATGGGAGGCTACATTCCGGGTTCGGGCTGTCGGGGGATCTTTAGCCGTGCTACATCTTGTTGTTGCACTCAATCATTTAAATTGCTACATTCTCACTGATGATTCCTTCAAATCCGAGCCACCCTCACCTCTCCTAACTGGTGACTTCCTACCACCCTTGGATGACGGCGTCATAGACATCTTACCTTCCCTCTTGCCACCTATATCAGCCTAGCTTATTGCCTTCACTAGAATGTATTTTGAAACCGAGGCCCCGTTTTTTGTTTGCTCCTAGATTGTGCACAATCCGGATTGTAGATTATAGAATCTGCAATCTAATTGTAAGAGCTGATGCTATTTTGCTGCATTTGATTCTTTAATGGTTTGTTCGGTGCATGCGCATGACCTAGCAGAAAGACCTCTTGTGTGGTTTGTGGAACAAATGGGTTAACCTCGAATATGGGTAACCCATATTTCAGGTTAACCCATTTGTTTCTCTTTTTTTTACCAAAAAAAGCAAGCGCTCTGCATTTCCATTAGGGAACAAGAAAAAAGGATAAAACACAAAGCCCTACAAGGCCCACTGCTAGTTAGTAGATTATACTGCCCATTGAGCTTAGTACAGTTTAAACAAGGAACCATAACAGGTTGAAGCACAGTCTACACCATGACCAATTGAACCCTACCGCTCGATCAGGAAGAGAAAACTCTAAACCCTAAACCAAAAGACAAAAAACTACTACGGCTTGACCAATTGAATGTTCGACGACCATGGTCCAAAAGAAACAACCCTGATAGGCAGACCCTAAAACACCTATATCTAACTATGATGAGTTTAACATCGGGTGTCGATTTCACTAAATTGAATTGTACTGAAACGATCCCAAACAAAAAATTCTGATAGGCAGACTCTAAAACACCTATAACTAACTATGATGAATTTCACATGGGGCCGATTTTAGTAAATTGAGCTATATCAAGTCAATACATCTTAGGCATAAATAATCTTACTTTGCATATTTTTATTGAAATATATTCCCTTTTCTAAAAAAATAAATTAACCATTAGGACTTCAATTTTGCATTCCTAACAATATGAATTAGATGGATTTTAGCATCTAAAGATTTTCTTCAGGAAGCAGTACAAACAGAACTTAAGTAAACCATGGAACAAGCAAATTCAAAAACTAGCAGATCCCAACTGCCATGCCTTCGTTCGATCCTTTGCCAAGCACTCTATATTTTGCGGGACAAGAAAGAGTGAAATGGGGATCGCAGCAAGACTTGCAATCATTTCTCAGGAAATTGAAAATATAGAAAACGCCTTATTCTTTGCCACGATTCTCTCTCTCCTTGGTTAGACCGGTGAGGAAGAAGGCAGAGCTTTTCCCCGGTGCGGCGGTGCCCCTCACACAGGAACTATCTTGGTTGTTAAGCGCACACAAAGGCTGTGTTAGACAGCTCAAAACGATGCTGAGCTGTTGGTGTCAGAAGCCAACTGTATGGTTGCTCCACTATTTGGCTGACTTGATGGGCCTCCTTGTGGGCAAAAAGTTAAAGGGGTCACTGGTACAGGAACAAACCGTCGTTTTGTTTCACAAATTAAGCTGTAATTTTAGAAGGATTGCAATATGACAGACTTGTCCAACCCAGCCATATGACTGTGTAATACAGAGTCATGCACGTGCAAATCCTGATGTTTTGCACTGGTCGTGCGTAGGGCTGGACTACCGAGCCAGCTTGGCTCGGCTCGGTTCGGCTCGGTCCAGCTCGTTAGGATAACGAGCTGGTTCGGCTTGGCTCGTTATCTTAACGAGGTAGAATGCTAGCTCGGCTCGGCTCGATACGAGCTCGAGCTAGCTCGCGAGCCAGCTCGTTAAGCTCGCTGTTCGCCTCCAGCATCTCTGTCGTGATACGACGACCACGCCGTCGGGTACATCTTCACGTTCTTGAGCACGACGGCGTACCGGGCGGGGAGGCAGAGGAGGCCTACGTCGCGGAGGTCGTCGCGGCTGAGAAGGGAGAGGGGCTGGTGACATGAAGGATCCGACACCATCGCACAAAGGGAGTAGGTGGAGGGGTGGCACCGCCCGGCTTGAGCTGTCGGCCTCCACGCATCAGGTCGCCTCTCCGCGGCTTGGATCTTAACTCGGTTCCCTTCCGTCGTCGCCATAATCATAGAAAGAGCGGTGAGGAAAACGAGCTCGTGCTCACCATAAGCTTTGACGTTGATGGCTGCAGCGTCGATGACGGAGGGGAAGGGAGAGGCGGGTGCTGCTATGGGAGAAAGGAGACGCCGATAACCTCGCGGATCTCTTTCGGGCAAGCTCGCAAGTGGACGGGCGAAGGAGTTGGGTGACGGGCCAGCGAGACAGGTGGTGTGGCTCGCGAGCGGAGCGAGGCAGGCGCACGATGGAAACTTGAGAGGAGGCAAGCTGTGGTGGCGTCTCGATTTGAGAAAGGAATAAGGTGTGGAAAGGAGGAGGGGACCGAGGAGTGCTGGGTTTGTTGAGACTTGCTGGCTCGTTTGGCTCGTGAGCGGCTCACGAGCCAGCTCGAGCTGGCTCGTTAAACATAACGAGCTACAAACCTGGCTCGGCTCGTTAGAAAAAGTAAACGAGCCGAGCCGAGTCGAGCCGAGCCAGTCATGAGTCAAGCCGAGCTAACGAGCCACGAGCTTTTCGTCCAGCCCTAGTCGTGCGGCTGCCACGCGTATGGAAGTTTCCATGATGCAAATATCTTGTGTCCGGATGAGTACTTGCCTAGGGCGAGATGTATCATGTAAGGTACACTGCCACGATGTGCTTCACTACTTTAATGACATTATATTGTCTTGACTACTATATATTATTAAGTTCTTAAAGTTTAATAGTGGTGTAATAATAATCATACAGCTTCAACATCGATTGACTAAATAATAACGCCATCTGCCATTTTAACATGACTTGAAATATCTAGTCAAGCAAGCATTCATGAGCCATACCATATATGTTCAAAGAAACAGTTGGGTGTTGGCATTTTGGCAACGAGGACAAGGTGCCGCCACAATCAGCTGTACATGGATATTCTGCACGAAGTTTCTTCGACGGGTGGTCATTGATGAAGTGATGGCAGCATATTATGGAGATTTGTGTGCCAACCGTAGCATATGTACTATGGACCTTTCGACTTTTTGTATGCGGCTACGTTGAGAAGTTAACTTTCGGCCTGTTCGGCAAATTATTTTATAGTTATTTTACTGTAGCGGCTGCTGAAGAAATAACTGCGAACATTGTAGTGGCTGTTGAAGAAACTGAAACATTGTAGCTGCTGAATTGCAGCTGCTGCAAAGCAGCGAGGCGAACAAGCTGTTTGTTAATTTAAAACACCGAACAAAAGAAACTAAAAGTTACACATAAATCAGCATATCCCTTATGGAAAAAGTTTATTTGATACTCGTCTCCGCTGCTGGCACCATCTACTCTAACTCAATTGTAACGCGCAAGCAGACAATAAGCAGACAATAAGTCGTATTAGTTACTCAGAGCCCACCATTATGAAAACAAAACTAAGGCGATTTACAGGCCAAACGAAATATAGAATTCATTTACCATTTACCAACTGTTGCACACTTGCACTCACCTTGGACGAGCACCAGCATCCCAGGCAAAAGGCCACCCAGCAGGGCACGCAGGGGAATAGTCGGTGGATTGCCGATTGCCAAGCTGGGGCGGGCATACAGAGTGGTGCAGTGCAGCCGCCTGCTGAGGATGGTGGACGAAAAGGCTGGGGAAGACAGGCAGGCAGGCAGGCAGACAAAAAGGGAAAAGCAGGGGAGGAGTAAAGGCAGAGGAGTGAGAGTGAGAGCGAGTGCCGGGAGTCCATTCCAGCCCACACACAGTCCGTGACAGATTGGGAGGAGTGCGCGCGAAGCAAAGCCATAGGACCAGAGCAGAGCTGGTCGCCTCGCCGATCGGATCCGCGCCGCCGCGCGCCTGCCGGAGAACGTCCCCGCTCTCGTTCTCGTCCGGTGAGCAGCATCTTCCTCTGCTCTGTTCTTCTCTTCCATTCCCTCCGGCATTTGTGGTTTCTTGGCGATGCTTTCTTGGGTGTTTTCTATTTTCGTAATCCTCCTTTACTGCGTCGGAGGTTCTTGGTGATGCCAGGCGCCGCATGGCGTTGATTCAGGGTGTTCTCTTGGCCGCACGATTTTCTTTCCTACGGAATTAGTGATTCGGCCGCCTTGAAGATTTAGAATTTCTGATGGTATGGTATGGGATGATTGCATTGCCGGCGCCTGTTCCGTCCGGAGTTAAACCTCTCATTTCCATTACGCCATTTTGTTGTTTAACTCCAATTCTTCAGTTACTACTACATTTGTGAACCCGTAGCTGCAGCTGCCTGTGGAAAGTGGCAGCTGATGCCTTACTTCCCCTCCAATCACTAACATGGATATGGTTGGTGCAAGTACACTGATTAATGCTATTTCCTTTATGTAACGTTCAATGGTTAATGCTGAAACAAGAAAGTCATGGGAAAGAAAAAGAACATTCTACATTTGCAGTTTCACTGTCTTCACTGGGTAATGGTATCTGTCGCTGCACTGCTTCTGAATAGATCCATCTAGCTTGCGCACGAGTTTATTGTCTGCTTGGTCGTGATCCAGTTGCCGCTTGATGTACTTGTATTTTTTACATTTTAATGTTGGAAGCATAGTGCTATTTTTCTTATTTTAAAATAAGCATCCCCAAAACTAATAGCACGCTGCTAGTCTGAATCACGGATGCTTGCTGGTTGCAGTTTGACTACACTTCTTATTGCTTTAAGAATGTTGTTGTGGGTTTACTTTGGGCCAAGAGTTCCTATCTATGTTTCTGCTGCATGTGCGTCGATGCGTATGCTGCTGCTTGCACAAGTGGAGAGGCCCTGGCGCCCTGCCCTGTGTCCGGAGGTGCACTCCTGTGAGCAAGGCAGGGTATGCTGATTAGATTATTGTCTGTTCTTTGTTGTGAACTGAAGTTTGTGAAATACTTTCCCAACAACCAACCAATTTTCCTGCTAGCATTGTGTGCCACATAAATCTCGCTGCCTGAAATTATGTTTATTTCTTCTTCATGTTCGCTTATATTGTTTGGCTAATGTCATTTGCTCAGGCCTTGGGATGGTATTCCTTCCTTTCTTTTCTCTGTTCATAGTTTGTTGTTGGATAGCTTAACTTGCTTACTTTTGGTCTTGGGCATCCAAAACGAATCACCAATTTCATTCATTTGGTTGGTTAATAAATATGTATATATTTTGAACGTAATTGATCAGATACACGATAAGGATGGATCGACGAAGCTGGCCTTGGAAGAAGAAATCTTCAGATAAATCATCAAATACAGATGTGTTACCGAGTTCCAATCAAGCAGAACAGGTTTGTGACACTCTTTGCCTGCCTGCTATTTGGATATGTTATTGATATTGTCATGCCTTGCTCTCTATACCCAGGTTTTGTACAATATTATGTTCCTTTCGGTCTATTTTATTTCAGTTTTTCCTAACATCTGATAAAGAATACGAAAAACTATCGGTTTGCTTCATTCATTATGAATCCAGAGGCTATAGAAAGGCCCCTTTGTACGGTGTTATTAGCTGCCAAAAGGATTACACTGTGCGGAAAGTCTTGATCACTGTCTTATCATGGCAGAACCCCCCCCCTAAATAGCACCTAGTGTGCAATGTAATGAAGTGCCTCAGTTGCTAGCTGCTGTCCAGCACCCCCGGACCAAACATGAGATAGGTAGAAATCCACTAGAACTTTCCACTCCTTGTGACTATGCTTTAACTGAACGCGTGTCAAATTGAACAAACCACCAAATTATGTAAAAGAACATTTACTTTTTGGGTACCACTAAAGTAAATTTTCTATGCTTTTAACCATTGGATGCTCTCCAGTCACTGCATCCTTCATGTGCCCATGACTTTTTTTTTTTTTATGAAACCCATGACTTTTCTTTTACCAACTGTTGAATTGAAGTTGAAGTACTTACTACCTCCGGCCCGAAATTTAAGACCCTATATTAAGGGACAGAGGGAGTAGCTCTGTAAGTCGCATGGCTTTTTTTTTTTTTAATGGTTCCGCCGATTTGCATTTACTGCTTTGTCCTGCAGCACACTGCTGTTTTAATAATTACTTGCTATGATCATCAGTGACACCTCCAAAGGCATTTCAAAACAAGATTTTTTTTAAAACCAATATGATATTAGTATGCTTTTTGGTTTTGTTTTGCAGGGCGTAAAAGTTCCAAAGTTCGTGCAGATTTCACCAGAAAGATATGCAAATCTGACCGAATCAGAAGAGCAAGTTGAGAAACTGACTGAAAAGATAAAGGTCTTGAATGACAAACTTGATGTTGCACAAAATGAGAACAACATGAAAGATGGTCTGGTGAAGCAGCATGCTAAGGTGGCTGAAGAAGCTGTATCAGGTGAAGCTAATTACCATCATTCTTATGTTCCCCTGTTCTAATTTCCACCGAACTCCATTGATGGAAGTGTATGCTGTATCATTCTTCTCGATAGAATATATGTTAGAGTAAATTGACATCACCTTTAGTTGTGATTATGCACAATCTAAGAATTCATTAAACAGAAAGACATTCGTGTTGTCAGGTTGGGAGCAGGTTGAAGCAGAGGCCTCAGCACTGAAAGTTCAACTGGAAAGTGTTACATTATCTAAGCTAGCAGCTGAGGAGAGAGCTGCTCATCTGGATGGCGCTCTAAAAGAAAGCATGAAGCAGTTGAGGATAGTGAGGGAAGAAAGTGAGCAAAAGCTGCATGATGTAGTGTTGGCAAAGACCAAACATTGGGAGAAGATTAAGGCTGAACTGGAAGCAAAGTTAGCTGAAGTTGAACAGGTGCTAGTTAGAGCTGATTCTGAGAACGATTCACTCTCTAGATCTTTCGAAGAACGGACACATTTGCTGATGAAAGTTGGTGAGCAAAAAGCTCAAGCAGAAGCCCAGATTGAAGTGTTGAAAAACACTATCCAGTCAGGTGAAAAGGAGATAAACTCTTTGAAGTATGAATTACATGTTGTCTCGAAAGAGCTTGACATTCGCAATGAAGAGAAGGACATGAGTGCACGTTCAGCTGATGTTGCGACCAAACAACATCTGGAGGATGCTAAGAAAATATCAAAACTGGAATCAGAATGCCAAAGATTACGCGGCCTTGTTCGGAAAAAGTTACCTGGGCCTGCAGCACTAGCTCAAATGAAGATGGAAGTGGATATCTGGGGAAGAGATCAGGGAGACAACAAATTGCGGCGTTTCCCTTCAAAGAGTTATAATACCCAGAATCCCATGTCCCTATCTCATGACTATGCTGTTGACAACTTTCAAAACATGCAAAAAGAGAATGATCAATTAACAGCACGTTTATTGTCAATGGAGGAAGAAAACAAGATGTTAAAAGATGCATTGTCAAAGTGTAGCAACGAGCTACAAACATCCAAAAACTTGTGCGCAAAGACATCAAGCAAGCTACGTAACATGGAACTCCAAATGCTAAGTGCTAACCTGCATAAGAGTCCAACAAATTCATACATTGATACCTCATTTGATGGTTCATCAACGCAGAAAGGAAGCAACCCACCAAGTCTGACTTCCATGTCCGAAGATGGTGTTGATGATGCAAAAAGCTGTGCAGGGTCTTGGCCCAATTCTTTAGTGCCCGAGGTCTCACACCCCAAGAAAGAAAAAAGAGGAAACTGCAGTTTGACAGAAAGCTCAAGTCAGATGGACATCATGGATGACTTCCTGGAGATGGAGAGATTAGCATGTTTATCTTCTGAAGCTAAAGGGTGTGATGACAAGATTTTTAAAGTTGAGGAGACTCTCCCAACTGTACCGAAGTGTGAGAGCGATACAAATTCATCGCCAACTTTGCTGTCACCAATATGTCTGTCTAGTAGTGGGCATCTAAGTGATAACTCGCCACTTTTTAAACTGCAGTCACGAATTTATAGTTTGTTGAGCTCTCAATCAGCACAGAGCAATGTTGTTAAGGTACTGGATGGTATCAGAAATATTCTAGGGAACATTGAAGAGGAGGCAGAATCTATAATTGTAAGCAAATTTGAACATAATAATACCGTCGAAGTTGCTGATAATGGAACTTCAACAAAGCATGTCAAACCAATGGTGGTTAGGGATCTTGGTGTGAAGAACGCAATTTCAAATCTTCATGAGTTTGTCAAGTCACTTGTAGGTCAAGCATCTGGATTCCAAGCTAGTATTTGCAACCATGATGTGGTATCTCAGAAGATAACAATTTTCTCCAGTTTAGTCGATGATTTTCTGTCTGATGGAAATGGTTTAAATGAGATTGTGATTGCATTATCTGAAATCTTGTTGGAAAGTGGTGATGCGAAACTCGTATTGTTGAGAAAGAGAGTTAATGAGGCAGAAAGCAGCAATGTTGATTGTGTTGATAAAGTAACGCTACTGGAAAAGAAAGTGCATCCTGAATCAGGCCTTTGTTCACTTTTGCCCAATTCATCCACTTACCCTGATTTTCTGGGTAGTCCTAGTGCTGCATTTGATGATAAAACTGATGTACTATGCACAGCTGAGGAATATGAAAAGCTGAAACTGGAAAATAGAAAATTGGAGAAGGAACTAATGTTGTGCAATGAAATGATTGAGAGTACAAATTTCAAGTTTGGTGCGATGGAGAAAAACCTTGAAGAACTTACGTCAAAGTTGGCTTCCTGTGAGAAATCGAATGGCTTGGCCGAGACACAGTTAAAGTGTATGGCTGAATCATACAAAACACTTGAATCACAAAAGCTGAAACTTGAGGAAGAAATTAAAGTTTTACAGAGAAAGATAGATACTTTATTAACTGATCTTGCTGAAGAAAGACAAAGCCACCAACAAGACATAGTCAAGTATAGAAATCTCGAGGAGAAGATGAAAAGGTGAATTTTTCAGTGCTTTAGACTACAATTTAAGGACATGGAAATCTTGTTTTTGTAAATCTTTTATTCGGTATATCAGAGTTCCTCTCCTGATACTCTTTTTTTCCTTGTCAAGGTATGCGAAGGATTCCTTGTGTGCAGACGAGGATTCAGATACTAAATTGAAACAGGTATGCTCATGAGTCCTACAGCTTTAAATCCTTTGCCCCGTTATGTAGTTATTTATTGATAAAGAATACATGGTCACTCTGGTATTTGTTTATGCTCAGACATCATTAATTATTATTTCTTACTCCCTCCGTTTAAAAATGTAAGCCACTAAGCCGTTGATTAACCAATGCAGTCTCCAAGAATGTGCTTTAACCGTTAACATCTAAAGTCTTTTTAGAGTATTATGCCTTTTATGTCATGTTGCTCATTTGATTTTGTTTACATTGCTCATGACCATAAAGTTAACATGGTACACGAATGTAGTTTCAAATATGAATCCACGGGTATCAAGTTTGGACCCTATAACTTACAAATGCTTAGGCTAATTGCTGGTCAAAGATTTGAAAGTTTGAATATTGATTTTCGTGCACTCCCTACATTTTAGAAAGGAGGGAGTACCTTCTATTAGACACAACACAAGTTGTCAATTATTCACCATGTACTTTGTATTTACTTAGTTGGTTTGTTGCAATTTTCCTTCTAATGTCAGATGTTCAATATCTTTCATTGTATTTGACAGGAGAAAGAGATAGCTGCTGCAGCAGAGAAACTTGCACAGTGCCAGGAGACAATATTACTTCTTGGCCAGCAGCTGCAAACTCTGCGCCCTCCTTCAGCAGAACCATTGGGTCCTGCATTTAGCAAACAACAGTCGGGGCAAGCTGAAGGCAGGCATTCTAAGAAGGCGTCAGGTCAATTTGATGCAGAATATATATTCTCAAGTGCACCGGGAACAGGAAATGTATCACCTCTAACTGGATACAACACACACAAAAGCCCCTCTCATGGAGGTGCAAGTCCTTATTTTACTTCACCAAGCAGCTCTAAACGTCCAAAACACAGATCAAGATCCTCATCGTCCTCATTTTCTAACCTGTTACCAGAGAAACAGGGTCGAGTTTTCAGTCGGTTATTCTCAAAAGGCAAGAGCGAATGCTAGCTGCCTCATACAACACGTACTGTCCTGTGTCATGATCAGCGATGCAGGTCAAGTTTTACACAACACAAGTAGAAAATCTGTTCTTATACTGCCAATGATACCTGGGTTGGAGGATTAACATTTAGTTGTGGGTGAGTTATATCCAGATTTTTTTTTTGAAGGAAAGTTACACCCAGATTTAGTGTGATAGTTATAAACGGTAGTTTGTGTAGTTTTTTATGGTTTGTTGTTTGCTTATTTCTAACTAGAGTCTCAGTGTACATTTCCCTACAAGCTTGAAGATTGAAGATGTGGTTTCTTAGGTGTTAGGTTCCCTTGTGGAGGATGAATTATGTTGTGTTTCGTGCCATACTTCTTAAGTCTGATGTACAGTTAGCCTGCATATGTAAAATGTTTGAAAACTTGTTATCCAGCCTTCCTTGTCAAGGCATAAAGATCCCCGTTTGCTAACTTCCAACATCTGATTGTACTGTGTGTGTTTTTTTCCCTTACAACTTTCAACATATTACCAGTCAACAGCTGTTGCAAAATTACTCTTTTTTTTGTTACCGTCTTGATTTTTAGTATCAACCACAGATAAATTTCGAGGAACATAGTAAGATACTTGTGGCCTTATTTTCCAGCCTTTTTTTTAGTAGTTTCAGTTGATATTCTTCTTCTTGTAACTATACTGTAAGCAAAGAACAGAAGTTATTCAGATATGCCATTTGTTTACAGAGTGTTCGTAGCCAGATTACTTGAGATGTATATATGGCATATGAGGTAGCCTGATATATAGATTTTTTAATAATACTTTAATACTGTTACATTCTCATGATTTTGGTTATGTATAATCCCTCTGGATTATAATTCTTGACGTTGGGAGCATCAACAAAACAAACAAAAAAATATATTCGGGAGGTAGTAACAAAGAACAGGTCGTGTCACAAGCAAATTACAAGATCAATTTTAAAGCTATATGCTCTACCTCGCGTCAATCTGGGTTAGCGCGGTAAACCGAGATGTCCGGTTTAACAGTAAACGGAACAAAAATTCTGGTAAAGTACTATATTGACAGAATATGCCACCTCACGTCAGTCAGGTCAGGGTTTACAAAACCGCAGTAAACCGAATCGGTTACCGGGAAAACTGGTCCGGTCCGGTTTATCTTGTTCTCTGGTTTTTGAATTTAAATTCATTTTTTTTTGAAAATTTGAAACAAAAATATGTAAAAAAAATAGATCAAATTTGCAGCCCAATGGTGGAAATGGAACACATAGATTCAATCGTTTGGTTTGTCAAAAAAATCACACAATTTTTCTGGGTTGAAAAAGGAAGAAAAAGAAAATTTCAAACTAGCAACCTTCCTCGATTTTTTTGTCAAACCAAGCAATTGAATCTACGGGTTCCTTTTCCACCATTGGGCTGCAAATTTGATCTAGTTTTCAACATATTTTTTGTTTAAAGTTTTCAATTTTTTTGCACTTTTTTTAATTTTTCCTCTTTAAACTGGTTTACCGGAATTTTCGTTCAGTTTACCTTTAAACTACCGGAAAGTTTGGTGTTTTTAACTCAAATTTCGTCATTTGGATTTTGATCCAGTTCTCGACCGATTTGTCCGGTAACCGGACATCTCGATCCAGCCCGGTTTTTTCGGTAATATCGGGATTGCAATCCTTGGTCTGGGTCACTTTCCAGGCAGCCTGTCTCACATGCTTTTGTGGAAGAGGCAACGTGTAGTAACCTGTTGCCTATTTGGGGCTCTTCAGAGGCAATGGACAAGGCCATTGGTTTATCCACGCCAAAAAAAAAAAAATGTTAGTCCACAATACGCAGTTAAAGATGCGGTGCAGGTTGGGGCTCTTAAATTTTGGAGCCCTTAGAGCATCTCCAAGAGTACCTAAAAAATTGACTCCCAAAAAACCTCTTTTGGGAGTTTCCAAAAACTTATTGGAAATGAAAAACAATCCTGCTTCCAACAGTTCCTAAAAAACATTCTCAAAAAAAAATAAAATTGTGCCACATCAACAAATAGTGATCTTGCTTGTCTTTCTGCTCTACGTCACATTTGCCTCTCTGTTCTTCTCCACGCAGCAAACAACAAGCACCAGATTCACAACGACCACTGCTCCGCCGTCCAATCCAGTGTTGCAGCTTCAATTCTAACACCTCTCCCTCTTATACATCTCACTCTTTCGTACTCAATTCAATAGCCAGCCATGTCCATATAGAATCAAATCCAAGCAACAAAGGAGGTCGATACCTCGAACACTCTCCTGGCCATCTCCCACGGCCAAAGTGGAGCCTGATCGATGTGGGCCTTGAGGAGAGGACATTGGCGTGGTGTTCCTGGAGGAATAGGATGGCCGAGCAGCCGTGGCCGTGGCGAGAACCTCGAAGACAGGGCCCAGATGAGTCGCTGGAACAGCACCTGCGGGATGCGCCGGACTGCTACAACTATGTCTTGTCTGCGACGCCGGCGGGGAGCCTCTCCCGGAGAGGGAATCACGGAGGCAGTGCGAGGCAGTTTGGATTGACAGGTGGGCAGAATCCATCGCGCGAGGGATACAGGTGTGGGCCCGAGGTGGATTGGGAGCCCATGCCTGCGGCGTATATTTGGCTACTGATGCCGTCTCGATTGGGAGCGCGGGAATATTGGCAACCAGGTTTGGGAACTGTTGGAGAGGTGCTTTTCACTTTGATTTCCAGAAAATTGATATTGGGAACTCTTGGAGATCGGGGGGGGGGGGGGGGGGGGGGGGGGGGGTCGCTTAGCCAATTGACAATCATGAAAAGCTAATTATTGTATTAAAATAGAATTTGAACGGTCTAAGAATGTTTTTATACTTTTCGCGAAAAATGTTTTTTGTGCTATCAATATGGCTCGGTGGGCCCATGCCCCTCCCTCCGACTCATGCTATGCGTTGGCCCCCCTCTGACACAGGAGATGGTCAGGTCAGTGGACATTGAGGTTAGGAAGTGCCAATGATACATGAGTGATCTAAATAGAGATAAGAGACAAAGTCAAGATGCGAGAAAAAGAAAAGAAAAAGGAAAAGTTTGGATTATCATCAGCAGGTTACATACGTAATTGGATACAAAGTTTGCTTGAAAGCAAGCTTCAATCAGTGGCGAGTCTAGCCAGCGGGGGGGTGGGCCGCAAATCCAGCCCAACTCGATTTTCTAGCACTGTAGCAAGTGAACAGTAGGTTTTTTCTTTTATTTTTCCCTTTTCCGGCCCACCCCCATCAGCCTAATAAGGATTCGGCCCACCCTAGGGCCCAAGGCTGGCCTCGCCACTGGCTTCAATGACTATAATAGTCCTATGCCAGCTCTTATGGAATCTTGTAACGCCGGCGGGGCATCGCCATAATCTTCAAACTCAAGCTTCTGCCATGCCATTTGCCAATACAACGAGAGGCAACAAATAGTGAAACGTCCGACGAGGACTATCTGCCTAAGCGATGTGTAGGAGGCTTGACGTCTGCCACCCAAGGACCCGCGTCGAGACAAGCACGAAAAACAGATCGATCAACGTTTCCCGAGTCTTGATTCGCTAACTATACCATGAACACGCAAATAAACTCCGCTAACATACCATGAGCTTGATTTGCTGTGATTAATTTCTGTATTCTCTCTTTTACTTTATCCACGTTTCCCGAGTCTCTTTATAAATTTTCTAAACAGGTCAAGCCTGCCGACTTGCTTAAGTGAAAAGCTAACTCTTCAGTTTTTCTTTCTGTTTCGCCGTAAACTCGTAGTGGGTTCCGTTGTCCAAGGAGAGACGTGTAACCTGTGCAAGCGTGGCAACATAGGATTTCGTTTGCAACCTGACAGTGCATCAAGGTTTACAATAAGCAGGTTGCTACTTTTTATTTTCCAAGCGTGAACTAACGGCAGAATCTTAATTTAGTTTTATACTTAGAAATATAACACGTTTTATTATTTTTTAGAGTACTTTTTTTATTCATGAAACTGCAGGACATTTTTTCCTTGTGATTTTATCTGTAATATTTTGGTTTTCAGATTTCTCAACTGTAGGGCCTTAATTTGCGCGTTACATCGGGGTCCAAAATTCTCAACCACAACCCTATTATAGTGAGAGAAGAAAATTTCTGTTCTTTCCCCTTCCAACGGTAACGTAAACGTTTCTGGGTGTCATCAGGGCTCCATAGAAGAGCTACAAGTGTTTGGCAACATATAACCTTTTCCGGTTTTTCTCCCGTTGACCTAAGCGTTGATAGCCAATTTGACCTTGAGACCACAAAAAGGTTGAAAGGCCCTAGCATATTATGAAAACTCTATATAAAGACTTGCATGTTTGAACAATATATTCCTAAATATGGTGATAATAATAATTACTCCAGTAACCATATATAAGGAACACACAAGTTTAGTTCCCTTCCATTGCAATGTATAATTATAGTTTAGTACTGGTTTTGTTGTATTGAAATTAATGTTTTTCTAGACGCTAGACGAAAACAGACGTTGGGCTGGTGACTAGCATCTAGACGGACTAGGCGACGTCTAGACGCATTAGACATATTATACATTTTTTTAGTATAACAGCAAAAAATCCAAATATATAGCTTTACTTTTGTTCTGTACCATCAGAAAAAGTTCAAATATATTGCATTGCCAATGACAAATCTCAAATTTAGACAAAGTTGTCAGTAAGTAGTTCTCAATTCTCACAAGTTATAAACATAATAAACATGCCAAATAGTAAATAAATAGCAATTTCACAATAAATTAATCAAATACATTGGCTAATTATCATTATCTTCCACTTTCTCCTTCTTATGATCCATATGGATCGTGTCTTGTTGCTGTTGGTCTAGACGATTGTCTAGACGCAGATTATGCTGTCTAAACGTGTCTAGATCATGTTTAGTGGCCATGCCTACACGGTCAAAGACTATTTAGACGGTCTTCGACGCGTTTTGTGTCTAGAGTGGTGACTAGGCCCTAGACTCAACGTTCACCTCAAGTCTTGCGTCTAGACACCGTCTAGACGCATTAGACGCGTGTCTAGAAAAACATTGATTGAAATTATCTAGCACAAATGGGGAACCTATTGATGTATTACCAAACATACACATCGATGGGTCCCTAGGGTAGTGCAGCTTGGTGACAGCCCCAAATAGCTCGGGCAGGGTTTGGGTGCGCCAACCCTTAGGAGATACAGTACACAATCAAGTTCAATATATGCAGATTGTATTAATTACAATGTTAAGCACGTACGAGTAGTCAGAAAATAATTTGAAGACCAGCACTTGTGTCATGGGATGCTTGTCTTTTTCCAACAATGATAACAAGGGAGTCCTGAATACAAGGGCACATGATATAACTTGAAGAAACATGGCAAGAGAAACAAGCATGGTCGTAGTCAAAGCTGTCCCACGACACTATGCTTCCCGTCTGTCTCTCTTTATCTCTCATCAACTCAACCAAGCCCCTGTCCAATCAAGTAGCTGCAGGTGTATATCGAGAGAGAGAGAGAGAGAGAGAGAGAGAGAGAGAGAGAGAGAGAGAGAGAGAGAGAGAGAGAGAGAGAGCCAACATTACGCAGCTGTGAGACATTCTTCTCTCGGACACACTGGTCACACTCGTTCCAGTTCTGACAAATCTTTAATCATCAATAACTTTAGATTTCCTCATAAATTTCAGTTTACATGCTATTTTGTTTGGAATTCTAAGTTTGGAATAAACAGTAATAAATATCTATCTAGCTAGGTAAGACAATATCCAGATCAGGTTCTACTGAGAACTACTACTCCGCTGCAATGGAACAGCAACAGAAGCTAACATCTATCAGGCTAAAGCTAAGAACTCTCCCCCAGGCTTCATTCCTCCTTCGGAGCTGACTCCCAGGCATTATATTAAGGAGCAAGTGGGCGCCCTTGCACCCCCGGGCAAGAACAAAGCTGGTACGCGAAAACCGGGCGATGCCTGTTACCTACCATCTCCCGGCACATCATCATCATCGCCGCCGTCGTCGTCGTCGTCTTCGTTCATCGACCGCATTCTATATCTCGCATTAGCACCATTATTCATTCAACAAGTCTTTACCCTCCAACTCTCTCATCTCACCACCAGAGTTCATGAATAATAAAATTGTCTCCTGATCAATTAGTCTACCTAGCTAGGTTAGCGCTCACTGATGTGCGCGCGGCTGGGGCGGCTCAGGGCCAGCCACCCGGCCATGCCTGTTGAGGAGAGCCCTTGCCAGAGCATGCAGGTCGCTGCCGTCGAGGGTGCCGCTTCCGCCTGCGTCCCCGGAGGTTGAGGCTGCTCCCATGCCGGCATACTGGTTCTGCTGAAGCTGCTGCTGCTGCTGCTGCTGCTGGTCGAAGACGAGGGCTGACAGGTCGACGGTGTTGGGGACGATGGTGGATGACGACGGCAGGTTGGAGACGGAGAAGCCGCCGGTGGTCACCGGCATCTGGGGCTGCACGGGGAACGGCGCCGCCTGCTGCAACGGTAGCTCCATCGAAGCCAGGGTGCTTTGCATGAAGCTGAGTTCAGACTGGAGGTTCACAATCTGGCAGATGGTGACATGCGTAACAGAAAGATCGAGTTAGCAGAGCGTAAATCAGATCTTCATATGAACAAAAAATGTAATCAAAACAACTGCAGTACTGGGATGTATACAAAAAAGGACAGATGCCTCAAAGGAGGGAACTCGATCGATATGGGTACAGGCCTATTCTAGGGATGCTATAGACTGATGCTAGATAGGCACAATTGCCCTTTTTATGATCAACAGAAAAAGAAAGAATCGGTGGAGTAGACGATGCAATTGATGACAGGATGGATGAGATGAGACGTGCACATCATCCGTATCAGAAAGTCCCTCTCGATTAAATGATCCCCTGGCAAGCTTGCTTCATTTGACCCCGTTGCTTAGCTTGCCATGCTTTCATCCTAACCAAAACAAGGCCCCTATGGCTGCCTTCCGTGAGAAAAAGAACCCCCCAAAACAAGCAAAAAGAAAAAAAAAAGGAAACTTGTTGAAGTTCGACTGACTTCCAAAAGCAACAACTCAAGATCCATCTTCGCATGCATCATGATCTTCTAATCATAAGAAAACCCAGCGATGAAACTATGATGCCGTCATCATGAAGGTAAAAAAAAAAACTGAGAAAGAAACAGTAGTACTAGTCCATGGATCCTAGCATGCATCATGGATCATGAACTTTCAATCAAACGAAAGCCCAGCGATGAAACAATGATACGGTCATGATGCTCGTAAAAAAAAAAAAAGAAACCAAGAAAGAAACAGTAGTACTAGTCCATCGATTTACGGAGTAACTGCTGACCTGCTGCTGGAGAGCGAAGATGTGGGAGACGCAGCCGTAGACGGGGTCACGGAGGCGAGCCTGAGCCTCGTAGCAGACGGTGACGACGGCGTCGACGCGCTTGTCGGGTTGGATCTGGTGAAGCAGCTTGGACACGTTGCTGGCGCCGAACACCTTGTGAACAGCCGCGAAGTGAGCCGCGCCCTGGTCCTGGTCGAAGTAGGGCGCGAAGATACAGCCGTTCACGCACTTGCGGCGCAGGAACTTGCAAGCTCCGCATGGCCCGTGACCTGCACCTCCTGCGCCGCCGTTGCCGCTTGACCCATCAGCGCCGCCGGCGCCGCTGCTGACCACCGACGAGCACGAGCTCATGGCTCCTGGTCCGCCCCCCTTGCTAGCTACCTACAAACGTTCTTGGTCAGTTCCTCCTTCTTGATGGTCAAAAAAAGAAACAAAGGAGAAAGACCGAGCAAAATCTTACCGATCGATGTAGAGAGGTAGGAGACGAAGGCTGTGGGTTGCAGATATATGTGGGGAATGAGGGGCAAAAGTGTCAAGTGCTCATGCAAGTGATGAGTGCAGGTTTGTTTGTCCGATGGGTGAATCTGGGGGTGAGGATGTATATATAGGGCCTTTGGCATTAATTGCTTTCTGGTTTTAGTAGCAGGTTTTAATTTCCTGCTATCTTTTGAAGGGGTGGTTTCTTGATTTCTTTAGGGATATCTATTGGCTTTAATTATTTGCCTCTTTTGGAGCCGTCGTATTGATGAGACTTCCAAGCCAAGGCTGGGTGGGTCGCCATGGCCTACATTTCTCTTTCTCAAGGGTTTAGAATATCGCGTGAAGCAAACTGTACTTCGCCTAGGAGAAGACTGGAAACAATGCCGATTGCATCCATCCCTACTCTGTTGATAATTTTTTCTCTCACTGAAACTACCACCGCGCCACTCCTGAGTGATCTCGTAGCACACACTCACTCCCATGTGATACTAACTTGACATTCTTCCACCCATACGCTATAACAAATATTTTCTTTATCCCGATGTTGAATTGTTGGGACGGACTTAGTTAATCGTTCCATATTATCGTTTGCGTTCACATGACATACATGTCATAACAAAAAAAAAATTTATCTATATTGTTTTAAGAGTACATGTATTAGCAAAACTTAGCACCAAATCACAAATTTGGCGAACGATGAATCACTTCTATCAAGCATCCTTATCCGGCGGCGCGTTTTGCGTGGGACGATTACTTATTTTCTTTTTATGTGTAGAAAAATAGCAAAAAGTAGTTACTCAATTACCCGGTTTTATTTCTCTGCCAAAGAATAGAGAAATCATAGAGCGTTTAGCGGCACAATTTAATGACTACGTAAAAGAAAGATTGCGGTTGTTGGATATAGAGCAGATTTCGTTTCTGCGAGCTGATACAGACCATATTTAGTCGTAGATATATTGCATCTAATGTTCATCGATATAGTTAGAAAATCACATATGCTATCAAAATTTGTTAAAGAAATAAGCTCATAAGTTTGGCTAATAGAGCACGACTTTCTTGTAGTTACGTAATTTGAGTAGTTGATGTGGGACGACTACTTAGGTTTTCGGTGGAGAGAAATAAGAAAAAGTTAATTTAATTTTGAAAAATCTGTAGTTTCCCCGTATGCGTTTTCATTATTTTGCTACATATCAAAGTTACCCAAAATTTTATATTTGTGCCATACAGTTCATTTTTGGCAAGATAATACAAGAATATGGCAATAACAATTACCGGCATGGTTGTTAGCGATAGTCCATTTTTTTGGCTAGATAGTGCAAGTTATTGCAAAGTGCAAAAAAGGAATACATCCTCTTCGACATTTGTGTGTGTGGTTGTCGGTGAACACTTATACCATGTATTTGCACTGCTTTATTTTTTGTGTGCCTCCAATTTAATCACAACGTATTTAGAGCGAACTCAATTGTGAATCTACAAATTTGCACTTGGGAAACCAATTCTGCATTTGCTTATGAACTAATATTAGATGGCTCTTTCGCTCTCTCCCTCCCTCAATGTTGTTGCGGCCACGACTCCTCGCTGTAGTCCTTACGTTGGTTACAATTTTTTTTTTGATGGCAAGTCGGTTACAAATTAAAGGGCACAGAAACAACCATCTGCATCCAAAAACAGTCTCCCAGACTGCGTGAACTACGAGGCAGGACATACATAACCATGACGCGCGTTGGAAGCACCACAATTAAGGCATGGCCTTTAGATGGTTCACTATTGCCGTTTTGAACTTTACACTTGATTCGTTCGATCTGCTTACATAGGTAAATCAACGAACGATTACTTATGCGTATACAGTGGTGCTTGGTTGCTAGACATAGGGCCCTTATCTGTGTGTTTTTGTCCCCATGCTTCAGGTGTGACTCGCTTGTATGTACTGTGCATATGGCTCAGTTGTTTGAAGCATATGCATGCAGGCTGTTGAGATGGGTCATAGGCAGAGATGTGTCATGGACCCTGCGTCCCTGTATAATGTAAGGATGGCATGAGAGGAGAGTGTGTAGGAAGCTACTCTCTCCATCCATGTGCGATCTATTGTCTGCGGATGCGTGGAAGGCAAATGTTATGTCGGAAACCTATATAAGTAGCTAAGAAACTACCTTGACCATTTCCACTCATATTTCGTGACTCAGTAGTCACACCATACAGATGGCATGCATGTTCTCTCCAAGGTCGAGCAAAAACCAGTAACTCTGAGCAAATCACGCCACCATCTTTAACACACCACGGTTAGTATTTTTCTACCATGAGTTATGCTTTTTTTTCCTTACATAGAACATTAAATCTTACCCTCAGTAGTAAATAAACCTTTTGTTTTAGAATCCGTCTCCATTTCTTTTCTGGAAGGGGGCCTGGGGGCTGGGGATCGTAGAGAGATCGATCGAGATTCCTGCGCTTTTGACCAGTGGCTCTTTGAAACGTTAAAATATACTAAAGTTTGCGCGTACGCTATGGAAGCAAATTTTTTAAAAGAAAAAGTGCATGTTAAAATATATTGGCTAAAATAGGCGTGCATCGATTTATATCCATTTTTTTCTTAGTACTACTAGCAACCGTTGCCCGGAAAATCCTGTAACCGGCTAATACTCCCATGGTAGAAAATCTCAAAAACTGAATTATTTAACTGGGGGAGTGAAGTCAGGCGGTCGGACAGAGGGTTGGTGCGTGGAAGGGTAGGGGTGGTGTGGGGAGTGGGAGGGGAGGTGGTGGCCACTACGACCAAGGGACATTAGTTTCAAATGTTAGAAACAAAAACAAGATAAGGAAGGGAAGCGCTATGCATGACTTGTTTGCTGATTCTTTTTTTTTGTGATGATTAAATGAACATTGACTGAAAATTCCATGTTTGTGTAGTTTTGTTCGTCATTGGTGCTATTTTAGCCGATTTGGTGGTTTTCCTATGGGCGCAGGGGTGTGAAGGGTGTTGGGGAGGACGGGGAGTGTGGTTTGCATGGGTAATCGCACAAAATATAGGGAACTGTTCACACATCATTTTTCTCAAATAATTTCGTGAGATCATTGTACACTTTTCTGTTCTTTAAACATTAAACGTTACACAGAACGGGGGGTGTCCTCCCACTTCCATGGAATATAGTACATATCATTTTTTGTGTGTGTTGGATATGTCTTCAATAGCTTGTCCTTTTACAAGCCCGAACACACCAGTTGCTGAAACTTTAGTCTGGTATTTAGGAGAAACTGTTGGATACAAGCTCCAGAAAACACGGCACAATTAACAACGGCTGCAACGGACGTAGCTTTTCTTCTTGGAGCGGCTTCAATTCAACGTGATGTGCTCCGGCCGGATTG
Organism: Eragrostis curvula; assembly: GCA_007726485.1. Classification (NCBI taxonomy): domain Eukaryota; kingdom Viridiplantae; phylum Streptophyta; class Magnoliopsida; order Poales; family Poaceae; genus Eragrostis; species Eragrostis curvula. Next base: position 32,844,367 of record CM017439.1, read on the forward strand.
TCAGAATATTTTACGGCGACCAGGGTACTACCAGTAACAGCAACTAACCGTAGTATGAACCGTGGACGTATGTTTAATTTTAGTCCCGGCACGCGAAACTTCCATGTTACCAAAGTGCATATCCAGGTGACCTTTCTTCGATTGAATCATGAGGTGTTGCTCTGGTAGCTACTTCGTAGGTGTTTCTCAGCTGTACACACCAAATGTTCATGTTTATTTTTTTGTTTATGACCCTACACATAGTTATGGCATGAGAAAATATAGAGCATGTTTGAATCCACCTAGATTTTAAGAATCTAGATTTTAAAAGCTACAGGGGATACAAAACATGCTAGATTATGCACCTGATTCTAGAATCTAGATTATGATATCATTATCTTGCCTAACCCAGCTTTTAGGTGATTTTATATTTGTCAAAAGACCGTCTGTCCTTGAATGCTTTTATATAATTACAGCTTATGCCACCGCTCACCAAAAATATAAAAAGGGTAAGCTGGTCATTAACTACATCAAAAACTGGATTCTAGATTTTAAGAATCTTGGATCCAAACACCCCCACTAAGATTTTTTTTAGAAGCCAAATTATAAAACTATATCTAGAATCTAGATTCTTATAAGCTATAGAGGATCCAAACACCTACCTTATATAATTACAATATATACATAGTCAGCTACATAGGAAGCCTCTATGATTTGTTCAGGGCCAACACTCTGGGAAAATTTAAACGGCTTATCGATAGGAATGTTAGGCTTGATCGAGAAAGAATGCACATTTGCAGTTTAGGGATGCCTGAAAGGTTGAAACTAATACCACACCACCCCGGCCGCATTCAATAATGCAACGAACGGCACACCATTGTCTATTTTGGAAACAATGGAAGTTCGATATACTGGAATAGGCACATCATTTTTCTTTGTTGTCTAAGAAGCCCATATGGTCCCCTCTTTTTTTTTGTTAATATCGAACATTTAAAAAAATCACCGCTCGTGCACTTTACTTGGATCTGTATGTCCTGTTCTATTTGTTCAGCACAATTTGCAAAATGCAGTTCAGGTACGTCGAGAACAGTCAGAATCAACGGATCGGGTAGCCATAGCAATATTCTGTGCGATGACCTGACTGTTTATATTTAGGATTGGGTAGTCAGAATCAACGGACACGTTCTTGTGTTTGTTCTAAGTTAATTTTTCCCTTAAGTTTCCAAATTGTCCATAATTACGCGAACAACTGATCCTAGACCTGACTGTTTATATTTAGGAAATATATGTATAGTATATGGAGACACATAATTGCCACTCCAATATTCCCACTCTGGCACCCAGCTGCCACACGTCCTACGTACCATGCTACACATAAGCTATCCAGGCAAGTACGTGCGTGCGACAGTATTGAGCAACAGTGGCGAGCGGCGGTCGTGCGACGGGGAAGGGCCGCGCCGTCCGCAACCAGAAAGGCAAGGCCTGCCTGCCTGCTGCGTTGGAGATCGACTAGACTTGAGTCGTCGCTGTACTTGCTTCACAAGGACACGTACATTCAAGTGGTGCAGGCTTTTTGGTCCTTGACCAAAGCTGGTACAGTACATTCAAGGAGTGCAGACTTTCACAGGGCAAGTTTGTTTGGATATGCACGCATCCAATTTTTCCTTCCAACCAAATATAGACAACGGCGGGAATTTTAGTTGTTGGCCACAACAAAAAGCAAATGGATTTGTCAAACTAGTGATACTTCGAGCTAAGCAGAATGAAGATTCATTCACTGAACTTGCATGAACTTATTACTTCCATTGTTGTATAAAATCCATTCCAATCAAATAAAATCGCAATGTTTAGTCGTTTTAAGTCCGCAGAACACTACTACAATGGCTAGCATAATGTATTGATATGCTAGCCTTGTCGACATACTGGACATGCGTGTTAACTTGGGTAAGATGGATTCACGTTTCACGATCACTCTTGGACAACGCAACACTATAACTAGTTTAGCTAGCATCCCTCGAAGTCATACTGCACTAGGAGTACCACTAGATTGTTCCTGCAAGGGAACGGTGTAGGGATCATTTTCGGACACGCTAGCTCTTCGCAGGTCCCTTCCAAATGGTACACCTACGCCATGTCCCTGGTTTCTGATCACTGATGGTTGTCAGTATTCTGATCTATAGCCTACTAGTACTATATACAGATCGATGTTTAGAGTAAGATTATTATTCGAAATGTCGGGCCAATTGCCTCGTGTGAACGCTCAGTACAGTTCGTATCAATGCCATGTAAACTAGTATATGATCTACACATCAGCGTTAGCAATAATGTGCAACTAACGTTAGCTGCAGGTCAAGCATTTACGCGTACGTGCACGTGGGCACATAAGCACAAGCCACGCTCTCGATGCGTCTGTGTACGTGCGCGCCTTGTCAAACTACGCAAGCATGCAAGCGTGCGTGTGTAGTCTTATCGGCCTTCGATGCACATCCTTCTTATTATATTTTTCTCGTTAGGATACAAGCGCACACTGAATAATTCTTGATTACAGCATGCGTGCGTGTCTAAAATTTTCCGGGTTTCATGATCATATATGGCATGTGCTTATATATTCTATTATATGTCATGCAAGTAAATCATGAATCAAATTTCACCTCATATTTGATACTCTCGTCCCAAAATATAAGATTCCTAGTATACTAAGCCAAAAATAGTAGCAGAGGTAAAAAAAACTTTCATACCTCTTATTTTATCTCAACCCACCAATCACCTACCACCAAAATAATTGCATAAAATTTGTTATATCCCTAATAACCCCTACATTTTAGGGAAAAAAAATTTGAACTCTAAAATTCTTACATTTTGGGACAGAGCTTTGTTGGGACTCCTTGTGGGAATAAGACTTTTGTCGGACAATGAGTGTCTGACAACTGTATTTGTGGGACAATGAGTGACTGACAACTGTATTTGTGGGAATAAGACTTTTGTCTTATAAATTCCTTTTTTTTTTCTCGTCGCTGATCTGGCAGAATATTTAGTGCTGTCAATCCCTTTGTTCCCAAGTAAACTGACAACTTCGATTTTCTAAATCCAATGTGAATGGAGCGCAAGCAAGCATTCGACTACATGTATATAATCCTTATTATTAGAGAAGAAATGAGTGAAGAAAATCAATCTCTCTGTTATCCACGACCCAATGCTAACTCTTGCTCCCGTTGAACGCTGAAAAGGACATTCGCAGGGCTCACTATCATCTAACTTGTTTGGTCTTATACACTTCTTATGTTAATTAATACTTATAAAAGAAAAAGATATCTAAACCTCTAACCTCTATAAGCCCCTTCATATTTAAAACTGATAAATACATGCTATGGCTAGATGAAATGACCCTACCAGCGAGTAAATGATGTAGATTTCCCCTGAGTTACGTTCAACGCAGACGTGTGAAACAAAACATATATGTTTTAATTTCATTTCTTGGTTTAACTTTAACAAATAAGTAGAGAATAATTAATAAGCTGTAATTGAGAGGAATATTTCGTAACACGAAACACCAAATTTTAGTACACCTTCATAAGGGCACAAAAAAAAAATTCTTAGTAAACCTTTTTTTTTACCTTAACTGGAATTTAGGCATCTTGTTCTTAAATAACATACTCAACTTATTTACAAATCGATTAAATGACTATTGCTGCTATTCACCAGCACTAGTTCACAATGTGTAACTGTGGCATTGCACATTAACTGTTACCTTGTGTTTACAGCTTACCCACATAATCATCGGAGACCGATTGCAATTACAGGTGGGCGATTCAGTGAATAACGCCTGCCTCTTTTTAGAACCTTGATCATTAATGGATCAACAGAAATAACAAGGTCATCTCAATTAAGTAATCACACAGCAATATATGAGAGAACATGTTCAGATGAATTTGTTTTTGCTATCCTAAGAGCAAAGGCTAGCATTGTCCCGTTGCTAATCATGGATTAGATAATTTTTAATTAGTTCATTTATCTTGTTCTTTATAATATAAAAATGCAGTAGGATCACGCCCTACTATCCCCCCCCCCCCCCCCCTCTTCAAAAAATCCTTGTTATATAATATATATATTCAACCGTCCTGAAGGGAGATGCACATTAGACATAATTATGTTTACCAAAGAAATTTTTTGAGTTTTCTAATAATTCTGACCCACTCGTGCGGTAAGCGCGCATTGGAATTGCCACATTGTATATGACGAGGAATGAGGTGTGAGACCATGGAGCTTTCCCTTTCCCGTTTTCTAGGTACCAGTGTCTTCCATTGCTTTCAGTGAGTTGGAGCTCATCCTCCAGAAATCCTGCATATTGTTGTATGTTTTATATGACAGGATGTCAGCTCTGAATGCAGCAGGGAGACCATCTGTTTTGCCTACAACAATATCACACACCAGTGCACAATGCAATGGGTCCCTACTCTACGATTTTAAAAAAAAGCGCAACAAGGAGAGCCTCTCCAATGACACAGCGCGCGCTAGTTAAGGAAAACTCAGTCAAGCCTATCATTGCCAAAAGATCATTTTGTAGCCAATAAGAACGAAACTGTTAGTTGGCTGAAGAAAAGTCAAAATTAAAGTGCTTCGGCGAAAATTAAAAACTAAATACTATATAAAACATTTTGGTAGTGTGGATGTCGAGAAGAATTTAAAACTATTTTAACGTTTGTTTAGACTTCACATCAGTCAAAGGGTCAGCAGCACAAAGTATCCACACCTGGGGGAAGTAAACTTTTGTTGGAGCAGACCAAACTAGTAGTATATCCAGACTTTAAAGTGGTGGAGGACCTACCTTTCGCCTAAAGTTTCAGCAGGTTTCCATCCTTCCAATGCTCCTTTGTTCCATCCATGCAGATTTGTATCGTGTCTCTTTTTCTTTGTTACCGAGATATCTGATGGAGATATATACTATTAAGAAAGGCTATGTAAGGTTTTAAGTCAAACTGTCCTAGAATATGATATCGGATCTTAGGTTTCAGCTATGTATCTATTGGTCTTTACTTTTAGTTTTGCATGTTGGTTCCGTTTGATGTAAGAATCCTCCATTAATAATATAGTAATTATACCATATACCCTATAATTGTAGACGAATAATTTCATCTGAGTGTATCCTTTTGTGCTGCACTTGTGGTAACCCTTCTTTGCTTCCTAATAAAGTCTAACTAATCCAATCGTATCTACAGTGGCTCTCATTGTAGTCCCAGAAAAACAAATCCTTTCTAGCTCTAATATCTCTGGACTCGTCTTCCATATATATTTGTTCTTCTTTTTTTTCATTATTTAAACAAAATATATTTGCTCTGTTCGCTTTTCCTTCATATGTAAACTCCAACCTGCCACCATTTTGTGCTGCAGATCCAGGCTCTTTGTGCTTTCGCTCTGCTGCAGCTCTTAAACATCAATCTATTATTTTGAAATCCTAATCAACTAATTTGGATCATTATTAATAAAATGGCTTGCCACATTACGCTATCAACACATTAACCCAATGCATGGCGTCTACACCAACTCACCTGAGCTCGTGCATTACCGCCTTATTACCAGAGGCCAGTTTGGGCTAATGGGTCCGTTGCCAAATTATTGGAAGTAACGTGTGTTAGATTTACTTGCCAGTCCAAGCACCAATACAAAGTATATTGTACACAGCCCTTTCCTGCTTGTTGATGCTTTCAACGTTGACACTTGAGTGACTTGAGGGAGAAAGCGCCGAATCCACACATGTTTGATCCCAGCCATAAGGTGAAAAAAGACTACCCTTTTTCTGTTAAATAGAAAAAAAAAACAGAAAAAAGACTAGCCTTGCTGCGGTGAACTCAAGATGTTTGAAATATGACGTTCGGGTGCTATTTACATTTCAAGTAGGGTGGGCTCTTGGTCGTGCGATAAGGGCAAAGGCTCGGCCCAGGCAAGGCCCCCACAATTTGTTGATATATCTTCTACTTCAAAAAGTTGATCGGGCAGTCAGCTAGGAAATTTCATACTTTTGTCATTTAATTTCATATCGGAATAGAATTGCCCATTCGTTTCTCTGCTGAACTTGAATTTGGACCGAGATCAACACAAGTTCAGATTTCCGGAGTTTTTAGAGGTTTTTTAGCTGGGAACGAGGGGAAGAATATTTCCAATTTGTTTTGCTCAGCCATTAGCATTTGTGTACTTTGATCTTGTCAATCAGTGAGCTCCAGCCGCGTGTTATGGTGGCTCACATCTTCCTTTTGGACAATACCGTCCTGATCGAGGAAGAAGAAAGGTGCTTAGCATCGATGTTGGACCAGCTCGGCTATGCTTTCGTCGCAAAGTGGGTCATGCCTTGGTTGCTAGAGGGCTAGCAGAGAGAGAGAGAGAGAGAGAGAGAGAGAGAGAGAGGAAGGAGAGAGAGAGAGGGAGAGGAAGGAGAGAGGGAGGGAGAGAGAGAGAGAGAGAGAGAGAGAGAGAGAGAGAGAGAGAGGGAGAGAGAGAGAGAGAGAGAGAGAGAGAGAGAGAGAGAGAGAGAGAGAGAGAGAGAGAGAGAGAGAGAGAGAGAGAGAGAGAGAGAGAGAGCTGGATTAGACCTGGGCTGAACCGATGCTGCTTGGTGGCTAGGTGGTCTGGCTGGGAAAAAGAGAGAAAACGGAAGTTGGGCCTAGTTTAGCTCAAGAAAGATTGAGCCCAAAGGCTTGGCTACAGCAACAAATTGCTTTGATTAAGTATACTCTTGGAACGATGTAAACTGAGCAATTCTTAGTTTTTTTTTTCTATTTTGTGGTGGGAGCTATTAGCAACCATTTATAATTTATTTTAAGATAATTTTCAGTTTCAATAGCAATGCATTGGTGATTTGCTAGTATACTGATTAAAATCGGTTAGCAAAATAACGAAATAGGAGGACGTTTGATGCAGTCCAGCGCTCAAGTCTTCAAGTGGCAGTCAAACCAAAGAGGAACTGGATGCATATCTGTGGGCGAGAAGGCGAGATCATCCGCATGAAGCACAGCAGGGGCCTGCTATCGAACTCTAGTTGCAACCACTATGTTACTCCCGGTTCTTGTTTCTTGTTCTTTGGCTTTCAGGCCAGACGTCTGGCCATTGCGCTTTTTCTGTTTTTCTTTGAGCAGTGAGACCTGCTATTTTGTTTTTGTTTCTTTGCTCTGTGCAGCCTAGGCTGCTTTAGACTTTCTTCTGCCTTCTTAATGAAAAGGCAGAGCACCTGCCATTTATCTTTCAAAAAATAAATAACGAAATAGGCTCAAGCAAGCAATAGAAGATAGCCAAACCGGCAGGCCCAAGCAAGCCTCTGGCATTATGGCAACCACGATCAAATGGTTTCTTTGTGTGGCCATCAATTGTTCAAATGCCGTCCCTATTGACAATTATCCTTTTTTTTTTTTTTGAATCACTGCCAGTTCGAGTCGCCGTGCCGCTTGCCATCACCATAGTGCCAATCTTATTTCCACGGAACATCGAGTTTGAGATTTGTTTTTGCCTCAAGCTCTTCACGGATTGCAGTTGCTGACTTGCCATTGCTGCAAAGGAGCAAATCAGTTTTTGACATAGGGCTCACGGTGGACTTCGGTAATCCCTGTTATTTAGTAATTGGATACCTTATCCCCATAGGAAATTAATGAGAAGAATAACTTAGAAATCATTGATCTGATACTATCCTTAATGATTTTGCATCAAGAAATACTCGAAGGAGCACTTTTTTGCATGTGATTAATTCTGGCAGAGATTTCTTCTTAGCCGAGGAATTTTCGTGAGTATTAAGTGCACCGGTTTTCCTTAAATTTGTCTCAGTGTGTCATCTAGGTTGTTGAACTCTCAAAATGATAGTCAAGTACCTAAACTTGTTATAGTGTGTCATCTAGGTTCAAAGTTTCAAAAATACGCCTATAACTGCTGACGTGGTTGCTGATCAAGCATGATTTGTCATACTTTCTTTCCTCAAATCGATCAGCATAACCATTATAATTCTTGGTAGAGAACAATATTTGATGATATCATGGTTTGATCATAGATAAGCTCATGTCAATCCATGCCCTACAAAGATCCATGGCAGTAACAAATTGGCATTTTTCGTTATTCTGAATCTAGATGACACAATTTAGCAAGTCTATGGACCTAAATATCTATTTTGAGAGTTCAGAGACCTAGATGACACCCCAAGACAATTTAAAGACCACAAATGTATTTTATTTAATTTTTGTTGTAGTATTTTACTTAGTTGTTGGTAACACGTTAGTAGTTATCTTAATAGTTGGTTTATGTTTCAGTGCATATTTCTTTATAAAATCATTATACATATTTTGTGTGTGAAGTATATACACATTTAGCCTTAAGGGCCCTAACGTCTGTTTTCCCTAGGGCCTTACGCAATCTCGAACTGCCCTTCTTTCAAGCACTTGTTTTGGGATTTCCACACGAATGGTTGTGATAGGGGCATCGGACAGGAGGGCAACACATTGAGATGACACATGAGTAACATATGACGCTCTATGATTTGCGGTGCATGATAGGGGGTGGGTGGGGGGGGGGAGGGGTTGATTTGCAACCTTGAAACATGTTTTTACGTGAACCATGCATCCGTTTTTAGAACTACTATGAATTCTCTATGAATTGTCGTGCAAGTTCGAAATAAAGATTTGTTGAGGGAGGCCCACTATGTCTCCTCCCTATGGCTCAAAAGTGGCCCATAAACCAGAAGCCCAAAAAGATAGAGAGAATAAGACAATCAAGTGTATTGGGCTGGAAGCCCACTAGAGTTTGCAACCTTCCATGTAATAGGGAAATAATTGTTTGTATTTTAGTACCAGATATTTGTTGATTAATAGTAGCTGATTCTTACCTGTCAGTTTGTTGTAACGAGGAGATTTTCATTTATTTTGAACATGCTGTGCTAAGTACTAACAAAAAAGCAAAAAAGGAACGTGCCATGTAATGTACCACCAATGGATAATGTACCTCTATTAGTTGACGTGTCAAGAAATGTATCTCCAGACTTGCTCAGCTGACATGAGTTTGTTGAGGCACAATATTTTTTTAATGTTTTGACTGATTGGTAATGCACAAATAATTTATGTGACGAGTTTTGTGCCATTAATGCTTGAGTGATTAACGGATTGGAGAAACCAACACTACCTTTTATACCTTTTTTTAACTGACTTTTATACTTTTTTAAGGGAGGGTTTCCTTTTATTTCTGCGTTTTGTGCAGGAAGAGATCACGGCAAAGCAGGCTGCCAGGCTTGATGGAGGAGATTAAGGAGTATATTATTTATTTACTCATTTTATTTGAGAAAATTGTAAATACCCACTTGCAAGTGAGGGAGGTTTTCATTTACCCACTCACAAAAACTTCAAGTTCAGTCTCACACTTGCAAGTTTTTTTTTTTCAGATTCCCACCTGCCTCCGTTTGTCCTATTGACCATCATATGTGGCAGCTACATGTCATCGAAACATGCCATGTGGCCTCGGGTCCACTCGCCCAGCGTGGCGGCTCAGCCAAATCTCATCGGCTCACTCGAGAGATCTGGTAAAATCCCCGTCGAGGGTTTCAGTTCACGGGTGGCTGAAGACTCGCATGGCGATCGCCGGCAATCGGAGATGATGGTGCACGGCCGCATTGGCCGATTGGGATTGATGGCGAGCAGAATTGGTCGTTGTTGGGCACGGACCAGGCGACAACGTGCAATGCACGTGCAAACCAAGGAGAGTCCAACGAGAACTAATAGTCATGATGCATTTGGGATATTCTCATTCCATTAGTTTCCTTCAGTCTCTGAAACATTTCTGATTGTGCAGGCGTTGCCATGGAGTTTGAAATTTAAACAGCCTGATTAATATAGAGAACACATGCGGGACCGAAGGACAGAGCTTGCTGCACCAATTCGAGCTGAGGTATGGTGTGCTGGGCACCAGGTACAGGCAGCAGGCAGCAGGTATGGTGTCCCTGACATCCTGCGCCTCCGCGCGAGCACGATCCATCTCCGGCTGGCCGAGAACACAGGGTACCGGGGAGCAGAACCTTGGGTACTTCAGAGGTGCCGTTGCTGCTTGTCATTCCCAAGCGCTGTCGCTTGCTGCGCTTACTCCTCTGCATCCTCAGCCGAGCCGAAGTTGTGTTGAAAGGAGCTGTGCTTAGTTGGCACATATGTGTATGCCATGTAGGCTGGTCAAAGTCTGATTTGGAGGGCAGGTGGGAATCTGAAAAAAGAAACTTGCAAGTGTGAGGCTGAACGAGAAGTTTTTGTGAGTATGTAAATGAAAATCTCTCTCACTTACAAGTGGGTATTTGTAATTTTTTCATTTTATTTACTACTAATTTCATAAAATCACAGCTGTAAGAGTAGGAAAGAGATAAGAATGATCCCCGTCAGTTCTTATAACCTGACATCTGCTGTTGAACTGCAGAGTCATGACCACCGTTAATCGTTCTGCTTGGCAAATAGGAGCCTGCGAACCTCTGACAGTGTACAACAAACAAATCGGTCCTGCTTACCCATGCAAAACCATCATGTGCACCGACACTCGGACAACTGGGACCATGTGTATGGGACAGATCCATCAGAATGAAGACGACGCATGAACTATTCTTTTGTTCGCCTGTCTGCACGCTGGATGGGTCCATTCTGCTACCATTTCCGTACATAGACAGGCACACGATGACAGCAATAGCAAAGATCAGATCTATCACACTCCTAAATACCGTTATCAAGAATGACATACTCCCTTGTGCTATGCAGCATCAACCAAAAAAAGAAAAATCAGAGCGAGTATTTATTTGTAAAAGCTTGTTTCAGTTGAACAGACAATAATTCGCATCCTAGTAATACTCTTTAACCAATCACTACCAGAAATCCGTTTTTTCCCGAATGTCGATACCTTTCCCGAGTGTAATTTATCGGGCACTCGGGAAAGCCAATTTTTCCCGAGTGTCAAAGCAAATACACTCAGGAAAACATATACACTCGGGAAACACAACATTTCCCGAGTGTCCCATGGATGAGGCACTCGGGAAAAGATAGACACACGGGAAAAAAAGGGTTTTCCCGAGTGTGGTTGTGGTCGACACTCGGGAAACGTTAGAGCCGGCCCCACGGCAACTAGCGGTCGTTAGAGTTGACGGCGTCCGGAGGCTTTCCCGAGTGTCTGCGCACAGACACTCGGGAAAAGTTTTTTTTTTTCCCCATTTTGCCTACCAAACTTTTTTCCTGCTGCTTGTACACTTCAATATACTTCATGTTGAAATTTTGTAAATTTCACGTACCGTTTACTAAATTTAGTAATTTATTTTCTTTAATTGTATTTTTTGATGATAAGTCAAAATTGAACTGCAAGTCGCTCGAATAATGGAATCGAGGTAATGAAAAAATGATATTCATGTTAGTGAGTTCATCGTAAGGCCGTATACAGAAAATGAAATGAAATTTCAAGTATTTTGTTCATGAAATATGACAATGAGTGTGTCACCTTTTTTAAAAAAAATTCTATAAAATTCAAATAATGTCAAAAAAATATGAAATTTGTCAAGATGTCACGATATCATATGTAGTTATTGTGATAAATAGTATATGAGGTTTTGTGCAAGATGTCACGTAGGTTGTTTACAAAACGGACTATGAGGGACGAAGTGGCATAGGTTTTAAGGTTGGGCATTAAGATTAGGAGTGAAGTGGTTTTAAATAATTTAATTTGACTTCAAACATATTTTTTATAGACAATAGATCAGATAAAGAGTACATTCTAAAAATTTGAAGAATTTTTGAATTTATTTGTTATTTTTTAATTTTTTTAAGCTCCTGATCAATTATATTTCCCGAGTGCATGATTATTGTACACTCGGGAAATGTTGTTTACTCTCAGGAAATGTTTGAGCGGGAAACAAAAATTTTGGCGGAGTCCGAGCCCCCCTTTCCCGAGTGTTTTGAATCTAGACACTCGGGAAATGGGGGGGGCCTTTCCCGAGTGTCTGGATTCAAAACACTCGGGAAAGGGGGGTGGGGGGGGGGGGGGGGGGGGGGGGCTTAGCCAAAACGTTTGCCGTTCCGCGCCTCGAGCTAGAGCCTTCTTCCTCCACGCGCTAAATCAAAAAAAAAAAAAGGACGACACGCCACCGCCGCCGCCTCCCTCCACGCACCGCCGTCGCCGTCTTCCGCGCCTCGCCGTCGCCGCTCCCCACCTCCCCGCCTCCCTCCGCCGCCGCGCCCGCCTCCCTCCGCCGCCGCGCCCGCCTTCCCATCCCCGCCCGCTCGCCGACGCCGCGCCCGCCGCCCTCCCCCACCAGGCCCGCCTGCCTCCACCGTCGCGCCGTGCCCGCCTCCCCATCCCCGCCCGCTCGCCGACGCCGCGCCCCGCCCTCCCCCGCCAGGCCTGCCTCCCCATCCCCGCGCCCGCACGTCGACGCCGCGCCGCGCCTTCCCCGTCGCCGGCGCCCCATCCCGGCGTTCCCGACGCCGGCGGCGCTCTCCCGACGCCGTGCCACCCGTCCCGGCCCTCCCCCGATCCACTACAACTCAGAGGACCCGCCCGAGGCGTACAGCAATCCGACCGCCTATAGCCGCCTCAGTTCGTACTCAGAGGTGGCAAAGGAGGTCTATGGACAAGACTACGATCCGAGGTCACATGACCTCGATGGAGAAGTCGTGATGAGGGCGGGAAAAGGCAAGAAGCATGGGCGGTACTATCTTGGTGACAGCGTCATCGACACGGCAAGTACTCCCACGTTCTCCCAGATTCGAGCACGTACCGTCAGCGGTGGCCCGAGCATACGCGAACGACCGACCGCTACACAGGCCCTCCAGGTTATTACTGTCATGGACTCCTTATTCGTTTATTATTTTTCATTTGATTCAATATTGCACTCGAGTTTAACATTTGATTCAATATTGCAGGCCCAGCTTGAGGAAGAGAGGGCCAGACGGGAGCAGCTCGAGGCGACTTTGGAGCAGCGGGTGCAAGCGCAGGCGCAGGCGCAGATGCAGGCGCAGGTGCAGGACATGTTCTCCTACTTTCAAGCTCAATTCGAGGCGATAGGTCACCCCCTGCCGCCACATCCGACATGGGCTCCTCGTCCTCCTATTTCTTCTCCGGTGAGTCTCTTGGCAACCTTACACATTTTAGAGACTTAGAAAACATGGACAAACTTAGAAAACATAGAGACTTCAAACATAGAGACTTAGAAAATTTAGTTGTGCTATACATGTTGTATCACAAATGTTAGAGACTTAGAAAACATAGACAAACTTAGAGACTTAGAAAACCTAGAGATTTACAAAACATATATAGAGACTTAGAAAACTCAGTTGTGCTATACATGTTGTATCACAAATGTTATGTCTTTCTTTGTGCAGCCGATGCCTGGGTCAGCGGGTTCGAATGCTGGGGCTGGGGCTGCGCCTGTGCAAGACGTGGATTTATCGGCGGCAGTTCGGAATCTTTTCCCATCAGCACCCCCACCTTTTGATCGATGATTTCTGTTTTGTGGACTAAATGTATCGCTTGTGAGTGTTTGTGAACTATTTATGGACTTGTGAGCGTTTGTGGACAATTTGTGCACTCGTAAGCATTTGTGGACTATTTGTGTACGTTTGAACACTTTGTGGACTATGTGTGTATTAGTTGTTGAATTGTGGACTATTTGAGTATTTGGATGTGGATGTGGTTGTAAAATGGATGCATATTGTCATATATATATAATGCCTGCGTGTTTGTCAATTGGATTTGTTGAAAAAACAAATAAAAACGGTTCTGGAAAAAACCTTTCCCGAGTGTAAATGCACAGACACTCGGGAAAGGTTGGGGCATTTCCCGAGTGTCTGTACACAGACACTCGGGAAAGGAGGGACCTTTCCCGAGTGTCTGTGCACAGACCTTTCCCGAGTGTAATTCAAATTACATTCGGAAAAGGGGGGGCTTTCCCGAGTGTAATTCAAATTACAGTCGGGAAAGGTGGGTCGCCGTCAGTCAGCCGTCCGTCAGTTCTTTTGATCTCCAAGTGTCGATTTTACACTCGGGAAAGCCTTTTCCGAGTATCCGATAAAAGACACTCGGGAAAAATGGGCTTTCCCGAGTAAAAAAACGCCGAGTGAGCTTTCCCGAGTGCTACACTCAGAAAAACTTTTTCCGAGTGTGTTCCGGCTTTTTCCGAGTGGGAAAAATGGGGATGCTGGTAGTGAATCTTTTCCAGGACACAATCAGAAAACTACTGAAGCGCACCGATCGTACCCACCACTACCGCCATAACAGTGAATTTCGGGTTCGAAAGAACTAGATTTGACGCATACCTAAAACCGCATTATTAGATGTCTGAACAAGATTTGACGCATATCCTTTCCTTTCTATATAAGGATATGCACACTCTATAGCTAAAAGTACCAGGCCATTACTACATCCTACTCTCCCCAATCTTCCTTATGGCTTGCTTCAAGCTCTGCTCCGTGCTGCTCGCTGTCGTCGCGGTCCTCGCCGCCGGCCCGGCGACACTGCCGGCGGAGGCCGCCTCGGCGCACCTGCACTTGTACATGCACGACGTCACCGGCGGCCCGTCGCCGACGGCGGTGCGGGTGGTGAACGGCCCGCGCGGCTACTTCGGCAACACGTTGGTGATCGACGACAAGCTGACGGAGGGCACCTCGTCGTCGTCGGCCACCGTCGGCCGCGCGCAGGGGTACTACATGTGCGCGTCGGTGGCGAACCTGGAGCTGCTGGTCACCATGAACGTGGTGCTCACGTCGGGGCCCTACGCCGGCAGCTCCATCTCCGTCGTGGGCCGCGACGACGTCAGCGCGCCGGTGCGGGAGCTCTCGGTCGTCGGCGGCACGGGCCAGTTCAGGATGGCGCGCGGATACGTGCTGTGGAAGACCATCACGCCTGAGATCCTTGATCTCGAAATCTTCGTCAACCCATGAGACAGAGAGCCAATCGGGCACCTTGCGTGTCCGACGTGGAATATCTGCCAAGACAATAAGGGCGTTTCTGTTTTCAGCAGTGTGATGTACTACATAAATATGTTACGATAATTGTTTGTGGTTTCCTTTCATGTGAATAACGGTGAAGAATAAAAGAATAATATAATCAATGGTGAAAGTGCCTATTCATCGCTGCCTTTAATATTGTAGTTGTTTCAGTTGTTTAACTTTTCCGTCGATGAGTATGCAGAACTTCACATGCTCTGTTTCTTGATCGGATTGGCTCTGATCTACACTGACATTTGGGATATTCAAAACAGGCTATACTGGAAGAAAGAGTAGGTTAAGCTCAGATCAAGATCCTATCTAAAGTTCTCTGTCTCGAGATCAGCACAACGAATATCACTGGACATATCACTGGACAGCTGTACGATCAACCTTACTCGGATCCTGTAAGACTCCGAAATCCACAATCACCTCGGAATGCTACTAAAAACATCACAAACAGCCCTTTACCAAAAATATAAAAATTTCAACAGCATCTTCTTTATAAATATAAACAATGCGGAAGCAAAATATAAATAATTATATAGATCGTTAAGGCACCACACTAACAATCCAATAACCTTAGCAAGAATGAAAGAATAACGACTCTAGGTTTGACCACCACTCCACATAAAAAAATAAGCTCCGATAATTAAAAACCAAATATTCTTTACTACTAAGCATAGTGTAAAATCTAATTTAAGTGAGGTGATAGACGGGCAGCTACTCCCTATCCCGCCATGCCACTCATCAAGTACCTGGAAAGATTGAGCAAGAGTGAGATAAAACATAAGCAAGAAAATTGTTTTGACAAGCTATTTAAACCACAAGTTAAATTAAACAACGTTTTAAGGAATCTATATATAAAAAGACCTCAGTATAAATGAATTAACGATCTTCATGTAACCACAAATAGCTTCTCCACAATTAAGAATTAAACAACTCAAGAGAGTATATAAGAACCACTTCTTTCCACAATAACATGTATATGTTAATAACTTCAATGAATGCATATGAATGCAATGCCATGTCCACTTTTACATCGCACCCCTCCTCGGGAACGTATGATGCGTACCGGTACGGTCGCAACCATCGGTTCGCGACATAACTTCAATGCAACATGAGATGCTCATGATATGCCACAAGTATGATTAATCATGTTTCCACAATTTAACTTCATTCATAGAATGTGTATAACAACAAAGATATAGCAATAAGCAAAATCTCATGTAAATAGCCATAGATCAAGATATAACTAAAATTATCAAATTAGTATTTAAGTGGCTATGGTTTTGAATATTAAGGTGTAGGTGAGGAAAATAGCAAGACAAAACTGTAGCAAACCATCGCTACATTTACTTGCCTCCAACGATGACAACCGACAAAGCTTCAAGTGCGGTTTTGAGGAGCACCACCTATCCACATTCACATCTCAGTACATAGCTCAAAGCAAAGTATAATTACTGAATTTAAAGTCCTATGTCGGAACCCTACCACAAACAAAGAAACTACACACAAGCAAATTTTCAATACAAGCAGTATTGCTTCACATTTTCGTATCTTTTTTTCCACAACAGCTAACATAATAAATAAATACATGTTTAGAAACTAAAGAACAAGGGCTACAACTTTGATATTCATCACATAATTTAATTGCGACGTTTAGTAATCTTAAACTCGTCCATAAGATGACAGACATAATCTGTCAACAGTGCCAGACTGTTGTCTTTGAAAACTCATAGTCTATAGCAGATGCAGTAAAGCTTCCGCCTCTCCACATCGTTTGAGACTCCGTGGCCACCGGGAGAGACGAGCATGTCACCTTTGGTTCCAGCACGTCGCCCTCCAATAGCGTAGCCATCCCGCTATGTCGGTTGCTGAAGCCGACCTTGGGCCACGACGCTCGCCGCTAGTGGGCTGTGGTCGACAACCAGGCCGGTATTCCGCTCACGCCACGGTCCAGCTGGCGGCTGGGCATGGATTCGGATGTGTTGCTGCTACGTGCGAACGCAGAACCCACCAAGCCAGCCCACCGATTGGAACGACGCGCTTGCCTGCCGTGAGGCCGCCTCGCGCGGCTTGTCGCTACGCCTCCGTTACTCTGTACGTCGGTGCCGGGCGGACAGACCGACCGTTATCCGCGACGCATGAGGGCGTACGGGTGGGCTCCCGTTGACCTCGGGCCGCCATCGGGCCTTGGGCGCCTCGTCGACGCCGATTGCCCACAGCTGCAAGAAGCCCACGCGGAGGTCGACCCAGTGTCTGGGCATGATTTTGATGCCAGCACCTTTGACGGCGTCGACGAGGCGCCCAAGGCCCGATGGCCTTGCCTGCTGGTCGCGGCGACGCAGCAGCGTTTGGCGCGACGTAGCGGGAGGTGAATCCGTGAAGGAGAGTTCGGTGGCAGGTTCGACGACGTCCAGTGAAGTTTCCGGGAGCAAGTGAGAGGAGGGAGGTGGGTGGTTCGAGAGATTGATTCTCGAGTTTCGCAGTGTAAGAAAAGCACGATGCGCTCCGCGAAGCGAGGTCTCTGACGGGCTCAGCAATGGCGGACCGAGCGGAATTCAGATCAAATGCAGTTAGAGTTGCGACTGCAACTTAAGGACTGCACACAACAGTGGCCGTTGGATTTTGGGTTGGACGGTGGAGATTAATCGCTACAGTAAATCTGTGTACAGTGTTTTGCAACAGTGTTTTTGCTACAGTAAATTCGGAACAGTACCTCGACGCATCTCGGCCGTTCGTTTTGCAACTGACGGTCACAACTGGGACTGCTTAACTTGCAGTTGCAGTTGTAACTGCACAGGAACCGAGCGAGGATGAATGGGGCTTTGTTGAGAAGAAAGCGAGTGATATGATGAGCGAGACGAGCAGAGAGGAGCGGCTCTGCTTTTCAATGCGCTGTCGGTGTGTTTATGCGACACAGCAACAGAAGCGCTGGCTACGTGGCCCTGGCTATGACTACTGCACGCTTGCCAACAGTCAGTAGATGAGGAAAAGAAAGAGAGACAGGATCAAGGTTATATGAACCCTGACATGTTGTGGAGCCTACGGGTGGGTTATGGAGATGGCGTGGCATGTTATGGATTTGCCAGCAGAGTACTAGCGTATTTTGAAAGAAGCAATTAATATACAATTACATCACAGGCCTGTGAATCAAATTCAACACATGTTACCAGTCTTCATTTTTTAGCTACACTCCCGAATAATTTTGAAATTGGATAGGCACGGCGTAGCGCGCCATACTTTCTAGTATCTTCCAAAGTGCCCATCCAAACTATGAGTGTAAATACTTCCTGGAAAGATCCAACAACGTACTACTACATCTTAGTTCACACCGAGATGGATTCGGCCCCTAAGGCAACCGAAAGCGACAACCAAAACTGCAAGTTGTCACCGAATGTACAGATTTTTCAGAGTTTTTCAGATATGACAGTAAAACTTCAGAAGCCTATAACTCCGGCTATACTCAACAACAAAATTCGTATAAATACTAGTTGAAAAGGTATCTAAAAGAGCTACAACTTTCCTTATAGCCAAATATTTAAAATCAGCTTGGAAGGACCCCAAAACCAAGTCGCAACTATAACAACACGAAAATACTGAAAGCAGACTGTCAATAACAGACAGTAATATTCAAACATTATAACTACTAAAATACTCAACGAAACAAAGCGCATGAATATGCGTTGGAAAGATCTCGAGACGCTCTACAACTTTTCTTATAACCAGATTTTTCCAAATCTGAAGCTAAGATCCCCAAAACGGGACGATCTGCTACTGTACTAAAACCTGAAGGACTGCAGTTCTGCATTCAGTTTGATTTTTCCCATCTCAAAAGAAACCTGAAGACGCCTCTGAGCACAGAGTGGAAGCTAAAATTGGTAAGCCTCATTACCTGGAAGAGATCACGTTCCCTTCCTCCTTCGTCCTCGATTCCTACCCGGTCCTGGACCTTTGTCTCCCTTTTCCCAACTGCAGTACAGCCCGGTACGGAATTAGACTGACTCCAACAGCATACCTAAAGACCCCTTATATCCTAAAATGGGTGCTAGAACATGAAAAAACGTCCTCCAACAGACTACCCATGAGTCCTCCCTATTTTCGGAGCAGCACGGTGGACGACCGAGCACTAGGACGCGAGAGCGACGCGACCTTCCCGCGCGGCGCGCTCGTCCCCGACTCCTCTGCCGCGACGCGCTCGTCTCCTGCCGCGCCTCCGCCGTCCTCGCCGCGACCCGCGGGCTGCCGGCCCTGCCCTGGCCCCGCGCGCCGTCGCCCCTGCCCCGGCCCCGCCGCCATGGGATGAAGAGGAGCAGCAGCAGGAGGGGGAGGCCGGGAGGAAGAGGAGCAGCAGCAGGAGGAGCTCCGCTGCCGTTAAGATGCACGCGTCGCCGCAGTTGTTGTTCCTCCTCTTCGCTGCGCATCCTCAAGTAGGTACGCCCCCTGAATCCCCTCCTTCCGATTGTTCAAAAAAAATCCCCTCCTTCCGATGATGATAATGACTGAACTAGAAAATTTTATTTTTTTTTAGTGCCATATGTGGCTCCAAAGAACGGACATGGATGATGGAATGCTTCGTTCAGAGGGCCATGGACAGGGATTCCCATGTCCACTGGGCAGGGGATAGGTCGATGCCGTGAATCAATTCAATTCTCCCCCTTTTGATCCGTACTTTTAGGAAAGCCTTCCAGATCTCAACCTTCTCCTCCACATGTACGTTACTAATTAATTCCCTGTTTGATTCAGTTGATCGCTCGGACCAGCAGGAGCTCCACCGCCGTCAAGACAGGCAGCACGGAAGAAGATCAAGCAAGCCCATGGAGCAGGCGGCGGTGGCTCTTGACACCCAGGCGCCACGGGCTGGAGCAAGCCCATCAGCTATGGAGGAGGAGGAGGAGGAGGAGGGGGGAGGCGACGGGCCTCGGTTGGAGGGGCCCCGACAGCGTCGTTGCAGAGAAGAGGTCCGGCGGCGTGCTGTAGGGAGGAACGAGGAAGAAGATTTTTAGGTGACCTGTTGGAGATAGATGTTTTTGGAGCTTCTATCTTGAAGTTTCTTGACACCTTATTTAGGTATAGGTAGGCTGAACTGTTGGAGTCAGAGAAACGTCTTGACGTTGGTGGGCAGCGACCAGGACGATGACGGAGAAGAAGAACGAGGTGGCGGCGCTCGATCGATGGAAAAGGAATCGGAATAGGAAGTAGGGTAACGTGGGTTTGTTCAGCTGGACTTGGACTTCGTCGCCCCTCACGAATTGGGCCTAAACTATTGCTGGGTTCAATCCAAATGGCCCATAACAAGGAGAATTCGTTTCTTTTTCTGTTTTTAATTATTTCAGGTGTTACAGATCCCCTAGCTAGTGGACAATGTACAAATACACCTAAGAGAGTAGGATGGAGCCTTGAGTGGACATGGTGCGGGACCTCCTACAGCTAGGCCACGCTACTCATACCTTCGAGGTAGTGCAAACCATTAGACCCAATATCAGAGCATCTTCAAGAGAGCCCTATAAACCTTCCTTCAATTAAAAAAACCATCTCCAATCAGGATCTCAAAATCACTTCTAATTTTTTCATAGTCCTTAAACTCCCCTCATTTGTAACTACAAACATGAGAAAAATTGAAGGCCCCATCTCTTCTTTTTCCAATGAATTAAGTCGAACTTTGGTCCCTCAACTCTTGCCTCGGTTTAATTTTGGTCCCTCAACTCTCAAACCGGATATATTTAGTCCCTCATCTTTCAGTACCATTCATCATAGGTCCCTAAACGCTATTTATCAATCCAACATAGCCTCTGTTTTACATGTCCCCTCTTGATCAATCTCTCTAACAACTTGTCAAAGCCCCAACTGTACTGCAGCCGCACATTAATATAGCCATCAAAGATAAAAAAAATAATAATGTCGCATGTCCGTGCTGCAGGGTCAATCCGTGAATGTGCTTTGCAACAATCGCATCAAAAGGTTAGTGTTTCGCGGTCGTTTTCAATTCAGGTGCCATGAAAGATCGATGTGCTGTAGTGATTTATGTAGTGCAGAAATGTGCATGTGATTATTAGTTAGATCTCTTGTGGTTAGAATAATTTAATTGAAATTCTTTTTTTTTTAGGCTTGCAATTTCAGGCTGGCATTGCAGAAATAATGGAAAAGATTGATTTGCGTAGACAATGGATCTGCTAGAAGATGAGCAAATCAAAGGAAGCAGCATCTCCATTTGTTGCCGCCCTGCCACATGTAGGGGAGCCGCGTTTGGGAGCGAACTACCACGACCTGCTAGCTGTTAGAAGAGGACGACATGATTCAACTGAGTGGCAGGTTGGGAGAGCCAAAGATTGTGATTGGAAGGAACAGCCGGTGATGCGGAGAGGAGCAGCCAAATGGAGAATTTGTTTGCTAGTGATTTGAGACAGAGGGGTGTGATCTTAGTTAGTATTGCCACATGTACAAAACCACTTTAAAAGCTGTTTAGGGACGGATGATGAATGGACCAAATCTAACCGATTTAAGAGTTGAGGGACTAAAATTGGACTTAATCCTTTTCCAATAGAATTAATGGTTTTTTTGCTCCAAATGTTGATCTGGCCCAACTAAAACTGTTTTAATTCACTTTTAAAAGAGGACTGTTGGAGGAGAAGAGAAACATTACCCCTCGTAATTTTTTAGTTGCTCCCCAAAACAATTTTATGGGACCAATTTTATGGGAGTTTTGGAGATGCTCTAAGTAGGGACGAAGACCATGATTATTTTATTTTGTTTTCTAAACTTTAGTCGCAATTGGTTAATATTTTTTCTTCTGTTCATATGCACACGAAAATTTTCAATGATAATACTCAATATATTTTATTAAATTTAAAACAATATTTTCACATTTTCCCAAAAATAACTAAGTATTAAAATATTCAAACACTATGAAAGACTAGACTCAATATCTTAGAATGACTAGTTTAAACATTTTGTAATGTATGATACTTTTGTTTTGGCAAAATGATTAAATAGTATAATTAAATTGTTGAAATGATACATTTAAAATGTTAAAATATTGAAAATTGTAAAATAGAGAGATAACATATCCATGTGGAATCAAACATTATGTTCAACTAAGGGCCTGTTTGTTTCCTTTAGTCCTAAAGTTTAGTCCAGAGAATTTTGCTATTTAAGGGTATTAAATAAAGTCTAATTACAAAACTTTTTTACAGATGGGTGCTAATTTACGAGACGAATCTAACGAGCCTAATTAAGCTATGTTTTACTACAGTGATGCTACAGTAACCATCGTTTAATCACAGCTTAATTACCCTTATTAAATTCGTCTCGCAAAGTAGCCTAGGTTTCTGAAAAAGTTTTGTAATTACACTTTATTTAATACCTTTAAATAACAAGAACTTTGGACTAAACTTTAGTTCTAAACGAAACGAACACGCCCAGTTCGAGACAAAAATGTTATGTTGAACTGGATTTTTTCAATTCAACAATATCTAGTCTAAATATTTGTAATATACGATTTCAATATTTTTGTATAATGCTGAAAGAGTATAAGAAAATTTCTTAAATGATATGATCCATATATTATGTTTTTTTTAAGAAAATATACAAGTCTATCCGTGTGATATACTGTTCTGTCACATTAATTATTAGAAAAATGATAGTTCAAACGGATTCAAAAATAAGGTTACAATTTAAGAGAAAAATCTATTTAAAGTATGGGCTCTAAGTTAATCCAACCACGCCAATCGATCCTACGTGACTCATGGCAGTTCAATGTGCTTGGCCAGCATGCTGCAGTTTACTATGCACCTTCCATTAGGCAACAGTGCGGACGTTTGAGCGTGTTATGGCTAAGCTCACACACTATGTATAAGAAATGCAACAAGGCACAACTAACTAGGCCCAACCCGCATACGTTTTTCTGGCCTAGTAAGCTCTTTCGACTGGTAATCTGTATTTAGTCCCAATACACGGTAAGACTGCTTGTTCTGATGGTTATGATTGTTTCCGAGCAATTTTTATCCAATTTGCATGATATGCGGCATAGACATAAAAAACATAGATTGTTCTAAATAAGTATTCTATTAGCTTTCTAAACTCCAACCGTGTTAAATACACATTCACATAGATTGTTTCATATCTCAATCAAAAGTAAAAAGTTCCATCAGTTCCTGATTTAATTTGATTTATTCTACCCTTACTTACAAAATGGTTCAAGAATATAAAACAATGTTCCACTAAGAAGATGTTGCAGATGTTCCAACATTAATAGAAAAAAATCCATCTTCAAAGATGAAAGTTCATTCATTTATTAAAGATATATATTGCTGTAATTTAACATAGTAATTGGAACAATCTTCATTGCACAAATTACCTTCAATCCAAAATGTTCTATAGGTCAAATAAAAGGTTCCATGCATAATGGAAAAAGTTTCATTGCATAAGTAGAGAGGTTCCACGTTCAATCAGAAAATAGATCAATTATATAAGAATAAAATTTTCATATTTTATAGAACATTTTCCATGTGGATAATTGATTATTTCTATTAAATTACTATGTCTTGGAAAAAGACATTGATGCACATGAATTTTATATTTCGTACAAACTTGCACAAGCTCCCTAAATAATTTGTTCCACTGATATAGCAACCATTATAATTATTTTTTGGCTATCTAAACAAATATGTTCCATAAATACAATATTTTTGTTCCACCACACTATATAATTTGTTTCACATCAGGTTTATATTTCATCATCATCATCATATGTGATCTTTTAAATGTTTCGCATGATATTTTAACACTTATTGGGCATACACTAAAATTATTCGAACAGAAAAATAAGCAATAGTCTAGATAACGTCATGTCAAATTTATACTTTGTTTAGACCAAAACTATGAGCCTAAATCTACGCTTATTGGGCCGACACTACAAGAAAAACACCCCTGTAGATACGCTTTATTTACATAGTAGATACGTTTATTTCATGTCTATTGAAATACATAGACGTTTTCATAAAGCGTGTTGGGGGCGTATCCGCACGGGCCGTGTCATATTCCTGTAGTGATGTATTTTAAAAGCGTGTCTAGCACATATAACGCGATTTATAGCGACGCTATATACGTATCTACAAACCTATACACGCTTTTATAGTTACGCTCAATCACGTGTTTATGAATTTAGCAACACTTTAAAGTGTTGCTATTTAGAACATTGCAAAAAAAAATGTTCCCTCATGCTCTTAGCAAGAATTATTCTTGCAATTTGTAGGAGTTGAACCCGTGACCTCTTCATTTCATACAAACTCCCTTAACCAACTCATCTCATGTGCAACTTTGACAAGAGTAAGGTATGTATTTTTTTTAACTCATGCTATCCAAATGCATTGACGTCTCTAGCATTTCAAATAGCGTGTCAAGAAGCGTCTTTAGATGAGATTACATACATTTAAAGTGTGGCTAATATCGTATCACTTTGATGCGTTCTCAATATCGTGTCATAAACGTGTTTACGTGGGATACCAACGGAATGAAAGCGCGTCTAGTATCATATAATTTCTCAATGCGTGTCAAGAAGCATCTTTACAGGGCTACTATCGTCAAAAGTATGTCAAAAATATGTTTATTTGGCTATTGACGATCAAAAGGTATCTAATAACGTGTTAAATTAACACGATCTTGATACCGTGGCAAAAAACGTCTTTAGGTGCTGATGTATTGACGTTTATAAAAGTGCATCTATAAAAACGTCCTTAAAAAACCTTTTTTCTTGTAGTGCGAGAATCCGTGCTGAAACGAGCATGCAACCCAACTCTATGGTGGCGTTCACCTAGTCTATACAAGGCCGCGTACAACACTGTGAAATTGAATGGATATTTTATAAATCAAGTAAGAGTGAATATAATAAAGATTACGTTTCCAGTTCACCAAAACACACGTACTTAAAATGTTACGTTGTGAAACTGGCTCTATTTGGATCCAAAAGACCAATTGTTAATTGACTAATTTTGAATCCCATGGACTCCAAACAGAGGGACTAATAGGTGAGACTAATAGTAATCCAATTAGTGAGTCCAACCCAACTAATAGGAACTAATTGTTAGTTGATTAATAATTAGTCAACTAGTTTTTAGTCAGGAACTAGTGGTTAGTTCCTTGGATCCAAACATGGCTTAATACTAGATGGCATTTTGGCATGGTTAATGTTGGCTTTTGTACTTTTTGATATTATACACTAGAACAGATATGCTGATTAGTGACGTTTTAAACGCGTCACCGACTGCTTGTAGTGACGAAATTTTTGTCATAAATCGCGATTTATGACCTTTTAGGGTCCGTCAGCAGTCGAGCGTGGTCAGTCGTGATTTATGACCTTTTGCTGTGGTAAGGGGACGGATCCTAAAACGTCATAAACTTCCCCGTACATCGTATACGTATACTGCCACGGTGGCGCGATGACATGGCTTCCAACGTGGCAGCAACGCCATGTTGGCAAGATGACATGGCAGCACTGCCACGATGGCAGGATGACGTGGCTATCCACGTGTCATCATCCTGTTTGTCCACATGTCGTTTTCCCATTTGTCCATATGTCATTTTTTTCAGGTCCACGTGTCACTCTCTTGTTGGTTCGCTTGTCATCGTTCTATTGGTCCATGTGCCATTTTTTTTATTGGACAACGTGTTCTCTCCATATTGGTTCACGTGTCATCGCGCTATTTGTCCACGTGTCGTTGTTCTACAGCACCACGTGTCACTCTACCATTGGACCACGTGTCATTTTTCAATTTGTCCACGTTTCACAATACGAAAGATCCGCGTGCCATTATTATACTGGTCCACACGGGCCCATTTGCGGTCCAACTATTTCGTCACAAATCATATCAGGTTGGATCGTCACAAACATATGCCGAATTAATCAACTGTTAAATACATAGATGAGTCAGATATACATGACACGTAAACCAAAATGATGGCAAATTTCACATTCTGTCTAGATCACGAAATCATGCCACAGTACAAATGGTGCCCATACGCACAACACAACACACAGAGGAGTTCCGTAATCCACCAAAACCAATCAGACTAGAAATGAAGATCATCGATCATTTAGATGTCAGAGATGAATGATGCACCTGACCGTCCCCTTGAAATGTAGAAATAAGAGAGGCCATCAAGGTTGCCTTTCGTGCTGATTCGTTCCTCAAGTCCTCTAACTGGGCATCAAGAATGCGGTTTGAGTCTCTCGCATCTTGGGCTTGCTTCTGCAAGACATCAATCTCCCTCCTCTGTTGTTCAACTATTTGTTCAACTTGTCGACTTTCGGCTTTCTCGCGCTGAAGTTCAGCCATCAGTGCTTCCAACCGGGTAGAAACGGAACGTCTGTTTCTTTTCTTCGGTTGAAGGCCCGCAACTTCAAGAAAGGTACTTGCTTGAACAACTTCACGAACAGCACGACCAGGAGACGGCGGTTCCTCTCGCTGTACAGATTCTTCCATTATCTCTTTCATATCATCCTAGCAAAAAAGGGTGACAGGTCTAAGTTCCATCTTATTAACAGATTTTTAGAGTGCCACTATATAAAGCTATAAGAGGACATGAAAATGAGAAAAGCACTTACAAGAGCTTTCTGAACTGTCTCATTAATAGAACCAGTTTTCTGTGATGAATGGAACTCCCTGAACAGCTCCACCGGCGTGGGCTCTTCATCGAATTTATCTCTCTGAAATGATGTGCAAAGAAATTTCTAATCACCATTTAATAAGAAGAAATCAAAGGCGTCGACTGACTAGTTCCTTACCAAGGCATGAGCCTGGGCAACGTAGCACTGGGAGCCTGTGCGCTGATTCATCTGTACTTTCTCACGGTTCTGCTGGTTTGCAAAACACATTTTCTGCAGAAATGACATTTCGGTGAGTGATAAAGAAAAATTTGATATGATGTAAAACGAACAGCGGACAAATATCCGATATCCAAACACGGTGCTCATAATGATGACAACATGGGATGGTCCCCGTGTTCCACAAACACAGCACGGGATAAAGGGTGCCATTCACACTCTATCGATAGTACTAAGTTTAGGTAGTTTTATGCAATGAGCAAATTGAACTAACAGTAGAACAATGATAACATAACACTTAAGCCTACAATGATCAATTAAATCACAACAGAGGGATCACATAGAACATAACAAGTTCGGGTACAACACAGTAATTATTATATGTCTACCTTGAAATCAGACGGCATCCTGAATGTACAATTGTATTTGACTTTAGGCTGACCGACAAGACACAAGAGGAACAAGGCAATTTGAAGTTCTGCCGTACCTTGTGCTGTGGGCTTGACCACAACTTCACCAGTGCTTCCCATTGATCGTCATTCATGGATGGCACAGGAGATTTGACAACCACATCATTTGCTGGTATATTATTGAAGAACTTCTTCAGCTTATATCTCATCTGACGCTGGTCGCATTTTATCATGTCAGCACATGCTGAAATCACTGGTTTGCTGGTGGTGTCCATGGAAAATTGGACCTAGTACGGCAAATAAAAGTTATCCCTATCTCGCATAGAAAGATCGGGCACCAGAGAGCTTGTCAGGTTTGGTACAGCAAGTAAAATGGAATTTCACTTCAGTGTTTGGCCATGAGTTGATATACTTACGGAAACTTTGTTGATGTAGTTAACAAGATGTTCCCGCTCCCGCTCATCCCTATACATCTTCCAGTGAGG
The DNA here is from genome assembly GCA_007726485.1 of Eragrostis curvula. Lineage (NCBI taxonomy): Eukaryota > Viridiplantae > Streptophyta > Magnoliopsida > Poales > Poaceae > Eragrostis > Eragrostis curvula. The sequence goes on from CM017439.1 coordinate 32,872,025, forward strand.
AAGGACTGGTATGTGCCGCCGAAGTACGATGCCGCCTTCAGTTGCAAGCTTTGCAGCTTGCAATGGTACTTTTGGCCGTTTCTTCCCTTCCGAAATGTGGATTGCCAGCTTCTTGTCCATTCCTTTGTTGATCCTTTCCAGATCTTTCCCGGATCTTCCTGTGCCCTTTGGAGTAGTTCTGATTTCTTCCTCTAACAAAATTGCAATCACGTGGTAATCGTTAAGTGGTTATCAATAGAGTAAATAATATTTAGCAACAACAAATATGATCCTTGCCATCATCATGCACTTGGGTGCTGTCCTCTTGTGTTCCTTCGACTGGGTTTGCAGCGGACAATTCCCTTGCCCGCTGCCTAGTTAGTCTTGGGACTTCTTGAGGAGGTGCCAACACTCTCTTGAAACCTCTTCCGCCTGTAACAGGACTGGTTGCCTTCGGCGTGGAACTCTTATGCCCTCTCCCCTTATTAGGAACCTGTGAGGCCTCGACAGCCAAAAAGGAAGAAAAGTTAGCTTTGGAATAGGTTAAAAGCTTAGCAAGAGAGGGCCAGATTAGAAATTTTGTTACATTTACATGGTGAAATCAAGGGCTTCTAAAAAAATCCAGTTGCAATGTCTACGGTACTAAGAAGTAACACTGCAACATAGAAACTTGCGAACGGAAATAAAACAATAAAACCTTATTTCTACTGTCTCCGTTTAGGGTCCCCAGCAGACTAAGGTTTCTAAAGATTTCTTCATTTGCTTCAACTCTTTTAAATCGTTGAAGCGCGTACAGGTTAGTCTCTTCCTCTTCATGGTGAAGCTCATCCTCTACACGTTTGTAAAACATATTGTGTGAGATTGATTGTTTCAAATGCAAGTCAAGACAAATATCAGTTGCATGCCCATTGCCCAAAACGACAAATATAAACAGATCAACATCATCTACAATGTAGGTCTCAAAAAATAAAACATCCCCTACAATGTACATAGAGCTATGTAGCAACTATTGCTGCAAATCGGGAAGCAATATACCTGCCATCGCCGGATTTCGTCCTGGTGCCATCGAAGTCTTGGAGAAGGACAGAGCTCCGGTGCATACGACAACGAAGGGCGGGATCAGGAACGATGCAGAGGACGTGGAGGTGAAGCTCGGGAACGGCGGCGAGACGACGGCGGAGCAGAGAGCTGGATCGGCGAGACAATGTTTGGGTTGGCAGCGAGGTCAAGATCCAGCGCGTTTTTATGGCTCCCTTGGCATACTTTACCAAAACACCCCTGGCAGCGGATCGGGAAAACAGAGCGGATGGATTTGGAGACCGGAAAAGAAGGGACAACATGGTCTTTCCCCATCGTGGTTGAAATTTTGAAAGAGTCGCACTCGTTTGGGCGGGCGAATGAAAACGTGGCTGCCGCGGCATTTATTGTGCGAACCAGCGAATCCATTGTGAGTTTGTGACGTTTTCAAACGAGGGGGCCGTGGACAAGGCATAAATAATCATTTGCTCCTATTTGTTAACTGTTTGACCATTAGAATTAGCACGTCAGTCATATGCACTTCCACGTTGAGTACAGTAGCTCACAAGTGAACTGTCCACCAACACGTATTTGCTGGCCGCAACGCGTTTCAGAAGAGAAGAATCGCTATCTCAAGCACAGGGGAACATTCTTGAACTGACATGGAACGCACAGGGCAACATCCCCTGAACTGCCATGTAACCCACTGGAACATCCCGGCGAGGGGATCTGTAAAGAGAAGAAATTGACAAAAAAAAATGAGCTAAAGCCAAGCGAACAATTAAACAACTCGAGTGAAAAAGCCAGGAAAGAAAAGCTCTAACTTGAGTAAAAAAGCCAATAACCAAGATAAAAAAAGCTCGGCAAGCGATTAAATGACATGCATCTCACAACATAAATTACACCCAATGCTGTTAAATGTTAAACAAGGACCCGTCGATGCCCGCGCACTGCAGGTGGTGAGCAGCATTGCGCTACCCTAAAATAAGCATCGTTCGGGGGACCAAAGTACTACTACTAATTATCGAACTACATCTAGTAATAACTAACATGACACGAGATGGTTCGCCATGCCGGCCGACATTAACTAGTCTTCTTAAGCAGCCATGATTTCGGCCTCATCTTCTCGAGCAGACACATCTTTCTCCTTGGCGGCGTCTTTCTCCTTGGCGGCGGCATCCATCTCATTGGCAGCAGTGTCTTTCTCCTCGACAGCAGTGTCTTCCTCCTCAGCAGGAGCGTCTTTCTTCTTGGCAGCAGGGTCATTGACCTCGGCGGCATCTACCTCCTCGCAATCAGCGTCTTCAGCCGCGACCACGTCTTCCCCCTCAGCAGCAGCTGCTTTCTTCGCCATCATATTGTTCGAAAATTGGTGATCGTGTTGCGTAAGCCGCTGAGATTGCTGACACCTATAAAATCAATCAATAAATTTAGCTGGAAACAATCATACAAGTTTGCCTGAACCAAGCTATTCATTGGAACAACCGACATTAATCTACGGGAATTGTTCACAAACACGGAATGTCTGGGTGTGATATAATGCGCTTACACTGTTCCAGGTTTGCCACCTCCATGTCGCACATTGAGACAATCTTGCTGCGTTCTATTCCGTTGAGCTGCATGTTTCCCCCCACAAGCCCCACTAGTTCTGTGTGTGAATTTTCCATGAGCTTCAAGAGATCCCTGTGAATCCCTAACCGTTCATGGACCATTCTCATGGCCTCGTCTCCTAGTTCCCCGCTGTCTTTCATGTGCGTGTTCCTCCCCTGGTCGTCGGCCGTGGCCTTCATCTTCCTCTTGATTACTTCTATCCTAGATAGAGATCCAAAGCTTGACTAATAAATACTCATTTTCAGGAAGAAGAAGAAGAACTCGACAACAGAGGCCAAGAAAGAAATACAAACATCAAACAACAAAACTGATACCGCTTTTCCCGGAGCCCTATGTCCCACATAATGTCACCAAAGAAATCGGATTCTGACATCTCTTCCTCGACCTCGCTACGGATTATTTTTGCTACCCCCGGGCTCACAACAAAACTCAACTCGGTGCCAGCTCGCTCACGCCCATGCTGCGGCACGCTTTCTACTACTACATGATCCCTACATGCTGGTCGGTAGCAGCAAAAAATAACTACTAGTAACTAGTATGATGTTAATGAAAAAGTTGATGAAGGGAATCGAAACATCAAACAAGAGAATGCAAACCTTTTTTGTACAGGCTCGTTCACCGGGCTCACATTGCTCCTCTCGCTTGCGGCTGCGCCCTCCATAGCTTGCTCGTTCGTCCCCTTGTCCATGTTTCACCTAAATAGATCGAAAGCAAAACTAGTAAAGAAACCAAAATCTATGAAAAAGAAATCGAACATCAACAAGCAAATGAAACCGACTTTCGCAAATCGACGCAAGGGAGACGCAAAGAAAATGTAGGGCACGAGTTTCTGGTGCGAGTGATGGGTGCACGAGCCAGGGAGGGAGCGGGTTCCGTGCACGAGCCTGGGAGGGAGCGGGTTCCCGGAGCCGTTTCTGGTGCCAATGATGCGTGTGCACCAGAAGATAAAGCTCTGCAGGAGGTGCACAGTACTACTAATAGTAGTAGGCTAGTGCGGAGTTAGCTTACAAGTCAAGCCTCAAGCCGCGTCTTCCAAAGCGTGTGATTCCTTCACAGTCCTTGAGGAAGGCACAGGCGGCTAGCAGTGGCAGCATTGTCAGGTCTTGTCAAATTAAACTCACGGGAACGAGTGTGAGCAAGCTCCAACCACTCAACCAACCTTCAACGGGGATATTCCCCTGAGTAGGTTGAATTTTAAGCAGGGGATAGTCTCGGGTCAACATTTTAGCGCTGAAAATTGTGAATCGCCAATTAGACCTCCATTGGACTGTAGGATTTTGATAGGAATTTTAGAGGATTTCAATCCTAGAAATTATTGCAACAAGAGCCCTTTGGAATAAAGGAATGCACACGGCAGATTCCTATGAAATTCCTATGGAGAATGGCTTGTTCCATAGGGATTTAGAAGGATTCTAAGATTGAGGTCCAACCTCATGAAAAAAATTCATTGTGTCTATTTCTCTCATCTGAATATCTGATCCTGTGTTTCGAGAATCCCGCGTTCCTGAGTAGGTTGAACTTTAATCACCGCATTTGAAACATTTCCTGCGTTTTGAATACCTATAGGGATGCAAGTGACATCCAACTTCAATACTGCGTTTTTCGTGTTGCTGTGTGTTTCGAGAATAATCCTGCGTTCCAACCAGGGTACAAAGACATTGCCCAAATGCCCACACAGCAGGAAAGCACGCACACAAGGTAACTTCTGCCAACTGTATAAACCATCGTCTACATACGTGCATAAATTGTGTACACTGGCAATTAAGGGGTCAAATGTGTGGACATTTATTTCCTTTTCACAAGGGAAGGTCCCGTGACGACAAACAAAACTCACGGGATATAAATAGCATGCCACCAGACCAGAGTGCAGTACTACAAGATGATCACACCAAATCCATTGAGAGCAGATTAGATGAGAGCAGATTAGAAGAGCGTCTTTTCCAAAATTCAACTATTTGGCACCACAAACAGTTCCAGCATTCGCCATTACTACTACTACTTCTACTACTACTACTACTACTACTACTACTACTACTACTACTACTACTACTACTACTACTACTACTACTACTACTACTACTACATACTAGATTACAAGGAAGCATAAAAAGATACAAGCACTCGACGAAGGAAGACGGCGAGACCACCGGCGCTCGGCTCACTGCTGCTGCTGCGGCATCCACCCATGGTTCCGAGCTACCCGACGATGGCGGCTCGAGAACTTGTCGTCGTACGGCTGAGCCAAGCTAATGACATGCTTCTCCATGTCATCCATGGACTTCCTCGGCTTCTTCTTGGGGCAGTCGGGGCAGATGAAGCACTCCGAGCCACGACGGATGACGCGCAGGGGTTCACCCTTAGGGACGGGCGTCCTGTTACCGTGGAACCTGTCCTCATCCGAGTCGGTTTGCACGTAGCCTTCGGAGCGCGGGGAGGTCGGGGCCGCAGGGACCGGGTCCGCCGGGATCGGAGGCGGAGGCAGCGAGCTAGCCTGGACTGGAGACGGCGGTGTCGGGCTCGCGCAGGGGAGCCACGGAGACCACGGCGAGATTACTGGAGCCGGATCCCACCGCCGGTCCGGCGAGGGCGGATGGGCACCCCTGTTGTGGGAGCAGTTGGAGGGCGCCATGGCAGCACCGGATGAAGCGCAGGGCCATGGAACCGCCGGAACTTGCGCGTGCACCGGGGAACCGCCATTGTTCTGCATGATGAACGTCAAACTCACATAAACCATAATCCACCAACCTACTAGCGCTTATGCTACCGTAACTGACCATAATCATCCTTAGACTGAGATGTGTGAACCTGGCCGAGGTTTATTCTAGCAGAGCCCAAAAGAATGGGGAAAGAAAAAGCTATGGGGAGCGATATGTGTCAACTTTACCGAGGACGAGGCCAAGCTTCTTGTCCCGGGAGACCTTCCGCCTCCGCGGTGGTCACGACGGGAGTGACGCCGGCTGAAGGACTGCCCCGCTGGATACATGGAAGATCTGAGCAACGACAGAGGAGCGAGGAGTGCGACGAAGTGGGAGAGTGAGGAGTCATGCCGCGAGGGAGATGGCCTGGTGGTTGCGTTTGCACGATACTGCTTCTAGCCATCTCAATGAAACGCGGTCCGTGGAATAGAGCGGGTCCAATGTCAGAGGGTAAACTTAAACATGGGTGGGAGGCAGTCGCTGTATTCGAAGGTATAGATGCGGGAAAGGATGGGAAATGATCGGAAGTGTGCAACTGCTCGCGTCTTTTCGTCTCTCGCATGCAACTGCTCGCGCGTTTGGATTTGGAGCCGCGCCGCTCGTGTCAATGGGATTTCATAGCATTATATCAGCAAATTTATGAGGAGAGATGTGGGATTCATTTAGAATAGAGATGAGTTTCATCGCCATGAAACCCAGCCGGCTCGATTACCAACATATCGGTCTTTGGAACAATGCAATGAAATAATGCGCTGAGAATGGCCTATTTACTCACATGCAAAGAATCAATCGTGCGTTTGGGAGTCCTCGAGAAGGCAACTGCATGCGACCATTGGGAAAATGAGTCATGCATTGAAGAAAAACAGAGGAAAAACAAACAGAGCAAAATGCGACTGACTAAAATTGAAGAAAATATTGTTCATAGCTATCTAGAGCTTGATGACATCCTGACGATGAACAAGACTAGCACAAAAAGGACGATGGTGGTCACCATCCATGCACGCCTAATCTCGCCAGCACTAGCTCCAGCCCTGCCATGACGGAATGCTGTTCTCACTGCCCGGAGCTCTGCCTTCTTCCTCATCAAACGCTGATAAAACTTGTCCATCCCGCGCACGCTGACCGGCTGGATCTCCCATAGCTCGTTGATGGTCTTCTGAGCCCTCTCATCCCATGGCTCATCATGCCAAACGACGAAAGCACACGGAACCTCCTGTGCACAACGATCAACATGCACAACAATTTGAACACTAAAGAAAGCAATGGCAAACAAATGATGATGAACCATGTGTTGCATATGAAGTCACCTCCATTTGACAACCCAGGAAGCGCCGGCCGGTGTGCCGCCCTCCCCGCCACACCTTGTGCTGTGGACGCATGGCATGGTCGCAGAGGTAATCGGAATCCTCGTCGATACCCATCCATCCAGGTTCCTCGGTCCACTCCCGAGGCTGCTCCTCGTCATCAGAGGATGACTTGTCGTCGTCATCATCATCATCATCATCACCACCACCACCAGACGACGAGTCATCATCAGAATCATCGGGCTGCATAACATTTTTCATTCTGATTTTTAGAAACAGCTAATCCCAAACCTAAGACCACATTGAACTGTGTAACCGAGCGCGCTTAACAGGAAATGTAGCAGATCCAACACTAATCCGAGCAGAAATAACCTCACTGACAACAAAATCGAGCCTAATACTGTCCCATTTGACCCCAGTAAACCCAATATCTTGTCAAAATCGACTCCAATCTTGTCAAAATCAACAAAGCGAAACAGAGGACCAGGGTTTTTCAGGCAGGCGTGCTTACCGAGGATGGCCTGACTGGAGAAGTTGCCGGAGCATGATGGTTCCTGGATCCGCCATCAGTGCGTACAGTCTCACCCTCACCGCGGACACCGGCGTACGCCTCGTCGGAGTTGTTGACGAGGTAGTCACGCCATTCTTCCTCCGCGTTGTTGTTGCTGCGGGAGGCGCCGCTGAAATATTCGTTGTCGCTTTGGCCGGATTGGAGCGAGGACATCGCCGATGGATATGGATCCATGGCACAAGAAAGCTTGAGCGAGGCGAAAGGAGGAGTGCGGCGACGACGGCGGTGCGCAGCGTGAATGGGAACAAAGAAGAAGCAGAGTCTTTCTGTAGTGAGGCCTCTCTGGACCTGGTTTGTTTTATAGAGCAGAAAATTATATCCATACCATTACTATGTGTCAATGACATGTAGGACCAGACCCCACATGTCATTGACTAAAGTGATGGTATAGATGAAAACTGAGTTGGAAATGATGGTATAAATGCAAAAACCCCTTTATAGAGCCGTAGAACAGGGAGGCGGCACCGAGGCGGCACCTAGCAGTCTCTGCATGCGCTCATTGAAAGGTATAGGCTAGAGAAGGAATGACCGGGTCAACTGCATGCATGCATGGAGTGTCAACTTCCTCTGTTCTGGTCTTCTGGATCCATTTCACGCACAAACAGAGGAAAACGTACAACGCAAATTACATTAGGATTTAGCGTCTAAGAAGTAAGAAGAGTTCAAAAGGCCCACCAGCTGGATTATTGCGACAGCTAGCGCGCTGAGCCGCTGACTAATTCGAATTACAACGACTAAATATTATCCTAGCTAGAGGTTGACATCCCGTGGACGAATATGACCGAAACACCAAAGGCGAACATGGCCACACCAAGGCCGACGGTGGCGGCCATCCATGCACGCTTTATCCCGGCTGTGTTATCTGCAGCGATGCCATTCGAAGATGCCTTCTTCACCGCCTCGAGCTCTTCCGCGTTCCTCCTCTTCACCGACCTCGAGCTCGTCTTCCTTGCTCCTCAGCTGTTGTCTAGCCTCTGTCACCATATGGATGGTGACCGACCTTAGCGTCCATAGGTCGTTCATGGTCCTCTGAACCCTCGCCGCCCATGGGTTATCATGCCAACAGAAGAATGCGCACGGGGACTCCTGCGCACATTTACAACAATTTAGTACTACAAAAAGAGAGCAAGAGAGCATGGCCGTGACGTGAATGAACTCACCTCTAGTTGACAACCCAGGAAGCGCCGGCCACTGTTCCTCCCTCCCCACCACACCTTGCGGCGTAGAGGCAAGCCATGGTAGCAGACCCTTTCGCTATCCTCGTCGATGTCGCGCCAATCAGGCTCTTCGGTGAACACCGATGGCGGCAGAGACTGCTCCTCATCCTCCTGCTCCTGCTCCTCATCCTCCTGCTCCTCCTCCTCCTCCTCCTCCTCCTCAGATGACACCCCATAGTAGGAAGGAACGTCATCGTCCGACGGCGGCACCTTATCGTCGGACGGCGACACGTACTCAGAGGACGGCGGCACGTCATTGTCGGACGGCACCTCGTCATCGGTCAACTGCATGAACAGAGTCCACAGGCGCGGCGAAAGTAAAACTTCCCCATCCAAAATTTAAGAAGCAACTCTAATCCGAAACCTATGGATCGATCTCGGTTGACAACAAATGTAGCAGATCTAGCAATGGTAATCCTAGCAGTGAAAAGTACTCAACGGAAAAAGAAAAATATCAACCATAATCTCAACAAAAATAGACCCAACTTACCCTAATCGAGCCTAATGGAACCTTTTGTGAAAACAGGGGATCGAACTTACCGAGGGTGAGCTGGCCGTCGGAGTTGCGGGAGCTTCACCTTCTTCAGCCGCCTCCTTCACTGCACTGAGTGGAGTGCTCCTAGACCCGCCATTGCTGAGGACGGAGTCACGCAAAGCGCGGGCGCCGGGGTACGCCTCGTCGTCGGGATAGGCAAGGAGGTACCTAGACCATTCTTCTTCAGCTGCGTCCATGCCGCTGCCGCCGGGGTTGCCTGAGGACGTTAGCGATGGAGGAGCCATGGCGCAGGAAGCCGGTGCGAGACGATGAGGTAGTGCGTCGACAACAGTGGTGCGCGGCGGGAACAATGAAAAAGAAGCGGCAGAGAATCTGAAGTGACTAGTGACTAGTGAGGCGATATTTGCGGACTTTCCTTGTAGCCGAACAACGCTCGAATCATGTACTACGTTTGACGGGCCAGCAGTACTGGGACGATAGCTCTCATGGACAAGTGGGTCCCGCCTTGCTCACGAAAAAGACAAACAAAATGGTGATTTTTTTCAATAATTTGTGTATTTTCTATCTCCCAAACTTTTTTGATTTCTAAGCCACAATTTGTTGTGGGCCTTTTCCAAGTGTAATCGAGCCTATAGAATTTTTAAGGATTTTTTCTAAATGTATTCAAGATGGGTTTGTGTGGAGCCATTACATCGGAGTAGTTGTCACATAGAGATCGGAACCAACTTCACCTTGACTCACACACATACAAGTCAGTGTTCTTTCAAAAAATCTGTAAAAAATACAGTACCTACACACGTATGATTTGTACTTGTTCGCGAAAGATCATCCCCAAAGTCGACTTCGTTTGAGAGGTACAAAAAGGCGAAGAAACTAATGAATAGTGACTAATATCTAATGGATGAAGGATCATGCAGACGCACCAGACGGTAGATCCTGATTTTACAAGAATTCTGAAACAAAAATTACCTCATTTGGATAATATATTAGGAATCTATACATGTTTGAATTTGTAATTGTGAATTAAAAGGAAAAATGGACCGCTTATGCACCACTTATCCCATTGCGGTTGCTTCAAGGCTAGATTAAAGTTGGGAATCGTTTCGCAGTTTGAGATTTATATTCAACGTATACTCTGATCTCGGCTTGTCACGTAAGGTTTCTTATGCCCTAGGAACGGGATGGGTCACTGCACGATTCATTGTTACTGCAGATTCTATCCCGTGTAAGCATATTATTCTCGGTGTTTAAACAGTGTTTAAACAGGAGACCTTCACGTGCCGCAAAATTTTGTTTTAGCGCGCGCTACCGGCTACCCTTGGACGAGAATGAGAATGCATTCACAGGACAATCCCTATTCAAAGTTGGGAATGAGAAAGCAGTCACGGGACAATCCCCTGTTTCACCACTCTGTCCATGAACAAAGGCCAGTCTCGACTCTCGACTCTCGAGAGTACCACAGCATATCAGCTATAGAGATTTGTCTAAAGTTGGGAATCTTGAACGTGCAAAATGGACCGCTTATGCACCACTTATCCCATTGCGGTTGCTTCAAGGCTAGATTAAAGTTAGGAATCGTTTCGCGATTTAAGATTTATATTCAACGTATACTCTGATCTTGGCTTGTCACGTAAGGTTTCTTATGCCCAAGGAACGGGATGGGTCACTGCACGATTCATTGTTACTGCAAGATTCTATCCCGTGTAAGCATATTATTCTCGGTGTTTAAACAGGAGACCTTCACGTGCCGTAAAATTTTGTTTCAGCGCGCGCTACCTGCTACCCTTGGACGAGAATGAGAATGCATTCACAGGAGAATCCCTTGTTCAAAGTTGGGAATGAGAAAGCAGTCATTGGACAATCCCCTGTTTCACCACTCTGTCCATGAACAAAGGCCAGTCTTGACTCTCGACTCTCTGAGAGTACCACAGCATATCAGCTATAGAGATTTGTCTAAAGTTGGGAATCTTGAATGTGCTCATTTGTAAACTGAAACAAAGGGTCAGGTTTTGAATATGGATTCTACAATCTGAAGCACTGTAAAAAGGGATTGAAAGCTGAATTGTGGAAGCCATACAAACAAACACTACTAAGATTTTGACCTCCAGATTTCACTACTCAGGATTCTACAACTCACAATCCAATGCTGTAACAAAAGGCCAGTTTCTTTGTACACAGGTTTATCCATTGCATGCAAGCTGCAAGATGGGATTAAATTCGGTAATCTTTTACACGCATCAACTGAACGCACGACAGGAAACTTGCACGTCCGCCCCTGACCTGAGTGGCATGGTAAAAATGTGGATTTCCGGTTAGGCGGTTGCTGCAGAGTCTAGTGATACGTCCACCCCCTCATCATGGCGCATCAAAAAAGGCTTCTCCGAGAAGGGATGAAAATTGAGTTTAATTTCACAAAACCAGAAGCATTTGGTGGTTGAAGCATGAGCCGATCCATTCCTTTGGACTAAAACGAGACTGCAGGCCACGGAAAATCCTCCCGACAATCCTTTGTTCTCGGTGTTTAACCAGAGACGTTCCCGTGCCGGTAATCATTTACACGCATCAACTGAACACGGCAACACCAGAACTTGGATGATAGTGAGAACACGGGACAATCCCTGGATGCGAGAATGCAGGCAGGGGACAATCCCGAGTTGTATGCGTTTAAACCTCAGACGATCCATTACCGTAATGGTCTACAGTTTTGTTTCACGATTCTATCCCACGAACTTAGGCCAGTTTCGAGAGTACCACGTCAGCTATAGATATAACATGCTCATTTTGCTTCTACTCCGATGAGGCAACGAAGAGATGCTACCCCTTTGTTTATAGCATTTGATTGTAGTTCGTAGATGCTAGACTCTAAAAGCATAAACTGAAACAAAAGGGCCAGCTTTTGAATCTGGATTCTACAATCTGGAGCATTGTAAAAAGATACTGAAAGCTGAATTGTGGAATCCATACAAACAAATACTACTAAGATTTTGACCTCCAGATTTCACGACTGGGGATTCTACAACTCACAATCCAATGCTGAAACAAAGGCCATCCCGGTTTCTTTGTACACATGTTTTTCCAGTTCATGCAAGCTGCAAGATAGGATTAAATTTGGTAATCTTTTACACGCATCAACTGAACGCGGCAACACCAGACATTGGTCTACAATTTTGTTTCAGCGCGCGCTACCCCTTGGATGATAGTGAGAACACGGGACAATCCTTGATGCGAGAATGCCGGCACTGGACAATCCCGTGTTGTATGCGTTTGAACATTAGACGATCCATACCGCAATGGTCTATAGTTTTGTTTCACGATTGTATCCCACGAACTTAGCCCAATTTCGAGAGTGCCACATTAGCTATAGAGATAACGTGCTCATTTTGCTGTCGCGGGGAGGGCTTCTACTCCGATGAGGCAACGAAGAGATGCGGCCCCTTTGTTTATAGCATTTGATTGTACTTCGTAGATGCTAGACTCTGAAAGCAGAAACTAAAACAAAAGGGCCAGCTTTTGAATCTGGATTCTACAATCTGGAGCATTGTAAAAAGATACTGAAATCTGAATTGTGGAATCCATACAAACAAATACTACTAACATTTTGACCTCCGGATTTCACGACTGGGGATTCTACAACTCACAATCCAATGCTAAAACAAAGGCCATCACGGTTTCTTTGTACATAGGTTTTTCCATTGCATGCAAGCTGCAAGATGGGATTAAATTCGGTAATCTTCTACACGCATCAACTGAACGCGGCAACACCAGACATTGGTCTACAATTTTGTTTCAGCACGCGCTACCCCTTGGATGATAGTGAGAACGCGGGAAAATCCATGGATGCGAGAATGCATGCACGGGACAATCCCTTGGTCTACAATCTTCTGCTGCAGGAGCACCCGTGCAGGATCCATTGATGCAACTGTTTCGTCCAGACTCTATCCCGTGTTGCAACTGTTTCGTCCCGACTCTATCCCGTGTTGCAACTGTTTCATCCTGACTCTATCCGATGAACGTAGGCCCGTCTCGAGAGACTTGTCTAAAGTTATAGAGATTTGTCTAAAGTTGGGATTCCTTGAGGGCTCATTATTGATGTGATGTGGAGCCTCATTTAGTGCTAATGAAACCCCCACTGAGACTGACCATAGTAAAAAGCTTCAATATTTTGTCAAAATTGGGAAGCGCTCGTCTCATCTGACGTGGCGTGTCAAGCGACGAAATCCGCATAGTGTTCCCGCCTTGCTTCCCGGCAAATTGCCGCCAACACATTGACGCGTCTGCCCTAGGCATCATTGCGCTGCAGAGAAGGCTTCAAAATATAAAAAATCCCATTCGGTTCTTTCCTCACCATTTTCCCATTTCACTCGCTCCCGGATCTCTGTGAGCGCCGGCCAGTGATGGAGGACGGGCAGAACCAAAGGCAGCTACAGGCTTACATGAGGGGGTTGGGAGAAGGTTTTGCGAGGGGCCGCGGCGGTCCCGGCTGTCACGGCCGCGGGCTCTTTGGGGCCAGCCGCGGCTTTCACGGTCGCGGGCTCTTTGGGGCCGGCCGCGGCTTGCTGGGCGGCGCGGTTGGTTTTACGGGCAGCGGCGGGCACGGCGGCGTGCTCGGTGGGGCCGGCTGCGGCGAGCCGGGCAGCGGCCGGTGCGTTTGGGCGGGCCACGGTGAGGGGGGCGCTCCTCTCGGTTCTGCCGGCCGTGGCGCGCGAGGCGGCGGCGAGCACGAAGGCCGCGGCGACCAGATCAGCTCGCTCGCTGGTGGTGCTCGGGACGCGCCAGGCGGCGGGCGCCACAGTGCAGGCCGTGGCTTGAACGGCGGCGGTCTCGGTGGGGTGGGCCGCGGCGGGCAGGACGGCGGGTTCGCTGGTGGTGGCCCGATCACGCGATCGCGGAGTAGGGAGCGCCGCCGAGCTGCAGGGGAGGCGGCAGCCGAGGGTCATGCTGTAGGGGAACCGGCTTCCGGCACACCTGCTGCAGGGGAACCCAGTGCCGAGGTGCCTGCATCGGAAGAGCCCGCGTGCGCGTTAGGTGCTTCCGCTTTAATGCTTCCTGTGTTTGTCTTCATGGTGCCTATGCCGCCGCGGGCACCGTGATTGCTTGTAGGGTCATGGTCGACACATATTACTGCAGCTGTTCGATGTTGTTGTCGCGGAAATTATTTGTACCGATCATAGCCGAAGTATATTTTGTACTAAGGCAATTGTAGACTGCCTATTACTCCATTTATAAATCCTGTAGTTCGCCTCTATTTTTTGATATGGTGATTCGCCTTGCGTTTATTTTTCCATGTTGATGCTACTTGGTACTGTACTAGTCAATTATCCCGTGATTGAAAGAGCCGAGCCGGGGTCTATCTCTTGTGTGCATCTGAGCAAAATTAATGATTGGATCAATGGCAGGACCCGAGGTCACGCCATCGAGCCTCGAGATGTCTTCCTCAACGACCCACACCGGAGACAACTCCGACAAATCCGTCCACACTTTCACTTACTCCGGCGACTCCAGCGACTATCTGAGCGATTTGGTGAGCTCGATAACCTGTGATTCACCCTAGATCTTTGGTTCATTTTGCTCCGCCAATGGTTTTATTTGGGGATTGTTTTGTTGTGACCTAGGACAACGATCTTCCGCCCGAGACGGAAGAGAGGCACTGGTGTGGGATCGACAGGAGCACAGATAAGCGCTGCGCCCATGGCCGTCCTCGTAGGAAGGTCTGCTGGGGCGGGAGGAACACTGGACGCTTGGCGGAGCTGCTGCTTTTTCCTTCTTGATTTGCTTGTAACATTGTGGCTGGTGTGGCGTTTGCCACACTTTGAGATGCAAAATATGGCCCACATCCAAACACCCTGAAGTCCCATACGCTGTGTTAAATGACCCTAAAATTACATAATAGCTTGGCTCATCCTCGTGCCATCCCTTAATGACCGTCTTCTATTTTTAAATATTTACTTGAATACTATTTTTTTCATTATTTTAAATATTTTCCAAAAAATCTCCTCTACATCGTCTGGTATGGTTTGTATTAAAAATTGTGGGACGGTTAACAAGTCGTGACCGAAAAAGTTAGCTTTCTTTCATAATATACATATCACGGTTACAAATTCGTAAGTGACCGTTTGAGATGAGCCTACGTGTGCTAGTGGTGTAACCATTTTTTTTCATTTAAAGAGTAGTGACAGCCATTCACTTCCCGTATCTAGCTTTTCACCAACAAGATTTTAAGACAAGCTTTTTCAGGTGAGATGTATGATGTATCCCATAGAAAATATATCGTGAAATCCTCGTGCCTCATCTGGTGAAATACTTCCAAGAATTCATTCTCAGTCAAGTTTTCCCCAAAAAAAGAAAGAAAAAGAAATCAAGAATTTCAGAAATGGAGTACTACCTTGAATCTTGGCATCTTGGAGCGTGTGGGCCAATAAATCGCGGGGTCAATTCAATCAATACCATGCGTAAGGGTGTGGATCCAAGCAACACCATGCATAAATATGAGGAGCTAATATATATTATTAATGTGAAAAGGGTCTTGACCTAGTGGTGAAGGCATCCGAGTAACACCTTTGAGGTCCTGAATTCGACTCCCGGTGGGAGCGAATTTTTTAGGATTTAACGGCATTTGTGCTTTCAGTGGTAGGCGACGTGGCCGTCGACAGCGAGGCGCCAGTGTTGACTTCGTCAATCTGGAGGATTTGCCGACTCAGTCTTCGAAGATGCTCATAGAGATAGAATTTGCGTATGTGCATTCATAGGAGTGAGTGTGCGTGCGTTGTGAGTGTCTAAATTGTACTGTGTAATCTAAAAAAACAATATACACCACTAATAAAGGCATCTCTCCTCTCTCTCTATTTTTTTAGCATAAACATAACATTCAATGGACACTTTTGCCCCTCACCATGGTTCATTCATGAACAGCATGCTACCTGTTACTTTGTCATGGGAGAATAAAATAAATAAATAGCATGACCATTTTGTAAATTACAAGCATCCAAAATATCATTCATAGGTTCACATTTCAGCGTTTGCATCATATGGCCAAATAATATGGTTCAATGCCAATAGTCCACAAAAGCTCAAAATACTACTAAATGCAACACATTTAAAACCATTTATTTTGAAGTTAGCTCGCTCCCTTCTCCTTGGGACAGCACCAACAAACACCTTGCTGCCGTTGAAATGGTAGAGCTTGATGACGTTATAGTACCTTGTTCTTCATGCAATAAATTCACCACCCTAGGAGTGACGGAGGCTGGTGAAATGGTGTCAGCCGGCACAGTCTTAGATTTTTTTGGCTTGCTAGTCCACTTCCTGTAACAAAGAGTGTTAATAAGTCATGTATCAAACTAAGGATGTTGCAATATATGTTATAATTCAAATTATATAAGGCTGTATCAAACCCGTGTTCGGGGTCGGGAAAACAGGAACATACGTAGCTGCGTGAGGTTTCAGGGGCAAAAAGTCACACAAAAACCTGCTCACGCTGAAAACTAAACAAAATATGTTGGGAGTGGGGTATATTGGAACTCCTCTTTAGCGATGATATTGATTGCATTATCCCACAAATCGCGGAGTGCCGCTGCACAGGACTCAGGAGCAAAGGAAAGGCACGGGTTGGGATCGGGATCACCTGCCTTCAGGCGTTTGAAGGCACCAGCGAACAATATTTTGTGAGGAGCGCTACAGTGCAAAACAGTGGCGGTGACTTCGAACAAGGTACTGTTCACATAAATTACTGTACACATATCACTGTTCATTGGTACTGTAACATTAAATCTTATGCGTCTATTTTCAGTCCGACGATGGAAAGTTCTCTGAAGTCACCTGCCTTTGGAGTGAAGGCAGGTGATCCCAATCCCACGGGTTGGTGCTGGTATGGCCTGCCTACTTCAGGCGTGGTTGACGGGTTGGTATTCTTGGTTCTTGCTCGTTTTGCTTCCGCTTCCCAAGTAGCAGTACTTCACCATTCCGGCACCACCTACCCTCCGCCAAATTCATCTCCGGCGTCAATCTCTAATCCCCGCGGCAGGGGGGCTGAGCTGTTCCCGCCGCTCCATTTCGACTGAGGTGAGTTCCTCCATACCCTAGCTTCCTACTCCATACATGCTACTTGACCCTCTTCATAAAGCTTTGTAGAATGTTGGAACAGCTTACAGATCCGAATTTCTTTTGGCTTCCGGTAGTTTGGATAAGTCCTTTTGGAATGAGACATAATGGTTGGAAAAAACGTGGATATTTTAGGAGTAAAGAAATCTAGGATTTTTAAGAGCAGACGCCACCTGACGGCGGGTGAAATAGGGATTTTACTTTCCCGTTCCAATTCTATGATCTCAATGGAGAACTTTCTATCGAACTGCTTCTGGTGCTCAGTAGGTTGTAGGAGGGATTTAACAACCAGAATTACAACGTGGGCTATTGATCGAAAAATAGAAAATAAAAAACGAAAGCAATATCTACAATCTACAGTTATTGATCAAAAGCAGTAATACTGCTATTGATCATCTACCCAATACAAAACATTTAACTAGAGCTATCTATGATCTAGTGACGATAGGGTACATCAATCCAGTTCATTCAAAGTTTGGTCGTTTCATGTTAAGTTTTTTGTCCCCTCATTTTGGTTAACTCGCCGTGGAAGCCTTTACTCAAACATGTATTTGAATCGTAGTTTTTTCTGAAAGTTCCAGAAAAATTGATGCAATGTGCTACTTTTGTGTAGTGCTCAAATTGTGACCTTCTTGTTTCAAATTTACTCGCAATGCATTATGCACAATTCACATGTAGCGCGGTATCTTCTAGTTCTCTACAGCATATTGCATAATGGACCTTGAAGTTTTGCAACTGGGCACAGCGTTGCATATTGTCAGAGAACTTTCAGTGACTTTGGAATCAGTCATCATGGAGTTATCAAAAAGGGTTAGATGCCAATAGGGACATCCAAAATTTGAAATTTAAGTTCTCATTAAGCATGTAGAAAAGTTAAACATAGTTATTTTACACTATATGCTGCATATGTGTACCTGTACCTGTCTAAAATTCGAACCTCAATTCTGATTATTTTTGTAGTAGTGTTTTATGTTGATATGCACTAGTAGATCATGGGCTTGCTGTTATAACCTCAGTTTCCTCTTTCATGTTTCTTATCAAAAGGAAAAATAACTTTAATTTGTTTGTTAAGAGTCACTTTTATGTTCATTCAAAATATGGTCTATGTTTTCACCTCCGCATGTACATTTTCATTTATTTTCAGGCTAAGGGTTCTTCAACGCTCGGAGGAAGTCGCCATGGCAGAAGGTGTTGTAGGTATGCTTATTCTGAAGCTTGGATCAGCCTTGGCTATTGAGATAGGCAGACTCGGCACAAAGCAACTCTGCCATGAAGCTTTTGCCCTTTCAAGGTTCTTTTCTGAGATCCGTGATATCAAGGAGGAGCTGGAGAGTATGCAGTCCTTCCTACAAGGAGCTGAAAGATTCAAGGATACTGACAACACGACTGCTAACTTCATCAAGAATATCCGAGGCCTTGCATTTGACATCGAGGATGTTGTTGATGAGTTCGCCTATAAGCTGGACCACAAACATGGGGGGTTTGCTGCAACGATGACACGCCCGATCGATCGTATCTTGGTATGGCGACGTCTCACATCCAAATTGCGAGAGATCAAACTAAAATTAGAGAATGTTGATAGGAGAAAGGTCCGGTATGATATGAGAGCAATCACAAAAGGTGGAAGCAGTGATGCCCACTACAAATCTACAGGTCAGATTTCTTACTTCCCCAAAGACGAAGATATTGTTGGCATTGACGAAAATAAGGAGTTGTTGATGAATTGGCTAAGAGGTGATATGCAATACCAAACTGTCATTGTGACTGTATGGGGGATGGGGGGAGTTGGCAAGACGACATTGGTTGCCCATGTTTACAACACTGTGAAGATAGACTTTGACAGTGCCGCATGGATAACTGCATCGAAAGTTTACCAAGTTGAGGACTTATTGAAGCAGATTATCAGGGGATTCCAGAAAAGTGATTTAAAAGGTGAACTTCGTGTTGACATTATTGACATGGAAAAGAGAAGTCTAGTTGAGATCGTCCGTGATTATTTGCGTGGCAAAAGTTATATTTTAGTCTTAGATGATGTCTGGAGTAATGATATCTGGTTCAACATAAGAGAAGCTTTTCCGAATAACAGCAATAGTCGATTTATTATCACGTCAAGAATTCATGAAGTTGCATTGCTGGGTACTGGAAACTGTATAATTGAGTTAAAACCATTAGAAGAACACTACTCGTGGGAGCTATTCTGTAAGGAGGCATTTTGGAAAAATGAAAACAAAATATGCCCACAGGAACTGAACAGTTTAGCACAAAAGTTTGTTGACAAGTGTAATGGTCTACCCATTGCACTTGCATGCATAGGGCGTTTGTTGTCTTGCAAAAGTCCATCATATGCTGAATGGGAAAGCTTGTACAAGTAAATTGAGCTGCAGATAACAAACAATGTGGTCCTTAATGTTAATATTGTTTTAAAAGTCAGTTTGGAGGATCTTCCATATACATTGAAGAACTGCTTTCTACACTGTACTTTGTTTCCAGAGGATTATTTACTCAAAAGGAAAAGGTTGATTAGGCACTGGATAGCAGAGGGATTCATCAGAAAAACAGAGCACAAAACAATGGAGGATGTGGCTGAGGGCTTTTTGTATGAACTTGTAAATCGAAGCCTATTACAGGTAGTGGAGAGAAATGAAAGTGGACGAGTGCGAAGTTGTCGAATGCACGATATTATTCGCCTTCTTGCTCTGACCAAATCAAATGAAAAAAGTTTTGGTAAAGTTTATGATGTTTTAGGGAGTTCTTCGGCAGGAAATACACGCCGCTTATCAATTCAAACTCCAAATATTGAGCAGTTAACTCGATCAAAAGAAGTTCATGTTCGTTCAGTTTATGCTTTTAATAATGTTCTGACTAGTGATTCACTGAAGTCTTTCTTGAAATCTTTCTATTTGATATCAACTTTGGATCTTCAAGGCACCCAATTCATGGAGCTTCCAGATGAGGTTTTCAACTTGTTTAATCTACGTTTTCTTGGTCTTCGAGACACTGAGATCAGGAATATCCCCAAAACTGTTGGAAGATTAAAAAAGTTGGAAGTCTTGGATGCTTACAATGCTAAGCTATTGACATTGCCTGAGAGTGTATCGACACTTGAAAACTTGAGGTACCTCTGTGTAGCAACCAATCCAAAGAATGGTATTAAAGGAGTTGTTCCCTGGATTGGAATCAAAGTTCCTAATGGCATCAGGCATTTGACAGGCTTGCAAGCCTTGCGGCTTGTCGAGGCAAGCTCGGAGACATTGTGCCATCTTGGTGCTTTGAAGGAATTAAGAACTTTTGCCATCACAAAAGTCCAGAAGGAACAATGTGCTGATTTGTGCAATGCTATAATGAACATGAAGCATCTTGTCAGTCTTGCAATTATGGCAATAAATGAGAAGGAAACACTGCAACTGGAAAAACTTTGTTTACCGTCTACTCTTTCGAAGCTTGAAATAGGAGGGCAACTGGACAAGAAAGTGATGCCTCAGATTGTATCATCCTTTTCAGATCTTGGTAACCTCATGGTATTGGCCTTAGCATTCTCGAAACTTGATGAAGAATCATTTTCCTGCATCTTGGCCCTGCGTGGTCTCCGTGGGCTTTGGCTGGATAAGGCTTATGAAGGGAAAAGGCTGCACTTTAATGCTATGTCATTTCCCAAACTCCAACAACTTGCTATATCGGATGCACCTTATCTCGAGTGTTATAGTGGAAAAGGGTGCATTGCAGAACCTTGTCCAGTTAACACTCGTAGATTGTCCAGAACTGAAATCCCTCCCTGATGGCATTGAACATCTTACAACACTTGAGAAGTTTTATCTCAGGGGAGCGTCCAAAGAACTCACTAAGCAGCTTCAGCAGAAAGAAGAACCATATAAGAGCAACAAAATTTTTAACAAGATTAATCACATTAGAAGGGTTATTGTTTATCCGTAAATGTTTCAGTATCTTAATCTTGACTTGTTGTCAATGGCATGTTTGTGTAAAAGATGTGTGTACCAAGGCTATTCAGTAACACACTGATTTGCTACCTATTTATTTGTACTTTCACGATACCAATGGGGTTTGGGGATTTTCTCGGCCGGTGTGAGAATGCTTTCTTCTTCTTAACATAATACCGCGGGTGGAGGTCAATCCCCCCGGCCGAGTTTTTTTTTTACTTTCACGATGTTAAATATGTCACTTTTATTTTGTTAACGTGTGGATGTAAATAAAAAGGTGGTAGCTAAATTAGCAGAGCTATCAACCATGTATATGTTGTTCAGTGTGGGCTATTTGCGTTTTCTTCAAAGACCATAGTATGGATGTCAGTCTGTTTCTAAGATTGTTTCACCTGATCCTTTTTCGCAGTTTAGTTTTATGAGCTTGGAAATTGCTAAGCTGAGTGGATCATTCATTTCTCCGTTGTCAGACATAGCACACTGGGCTATGCTAGTGGATTTTTCTTCTCTTGACCAGAACAGCTTGTGGTAGGTAATGGAAAATATTTTTCTGGACCGGAACACAGCTTGACTGGAGCTGTAACACGTCATATTTAAGGTCAAGCTAGCCAGCATGCTTGGCCGATGGGGTCAACAACATTGATGAACAGCGATGAATGGTAATTTACATGCAGAGTTTTGAAAATTGCCGGCGCCAAAAAAAAAAAAAACAATCCCAAAGACACCAACAATTGGCGGCTTGGCCCATGTCCAAAACATGGTTGCCCCCTGGTACCTTTGAATTACAGATGCCTAAACTCAAACAAAACCTGATGGTATAGAGCTGGAATAACAGTAATCAGTTCACCCTCAAACAAAACCTGATGGTATAGAGCTGGAATAACAGTCATCCTAAATCGTTGATATATAAGTGTTCGGCTTTCCCCACGAGATCTAGCTCTGATTCTTTCCCTTTCTGAGTGCAGTAAAATGAAACCGTTGACCATAATTACTTGTGTTTTATGCAGGAGAGGCATTCTTTTCTGTATATATAAACATCAGGTTTGGACTGCATTCCAGTGACGCTGCTCGGTAGCAGATTTGCTAGCTTCAACGAAGCGGGAGATAACTTCTTACTCCGGACCAAAACACAAAGTGTATAGTCAGAACTAACTATAGCATGCCTTTTGAATAAATAATACAGTTCTATGAGAACAGTTAATAGAAACTTTTTATGCGAAGGAGTTAATAGGAAATTGACAATTAATGCAAACACATTTTTACATAAATCGCTTCATCTTTGGTTTGCCACCAAATCTGACCGAGGTCCTCTGGATTCTCTAGCATCTAGCGTGACGTAAGTTGCAGATAAAAAATTTGAGTGGGCTGCACAAAGAACTATATATATTTGCGCCTGGTTTTAACCTAAAAACTCACACTTTCCCCATCCTTTTTTAGACCAAAGGCCGTGGCCCTGCTTTTTATTGAAAGCATTGTTTACTGGGGTTTCCAGTTTACATTCAGGTTCAGAGTTTCAAAAACAAAACTTAACACGCTCTCTGTTTCCCAATAGGCATAAGTTTCGTCTACCCAAAAAACAAACTATGAAAGTACTGGACTCTTATGCAAACAGACTATATTACATTACACGGCTCGTACTACTCTTTATCAGTCTTCAGTCCTGTCTCCGCCCGGGGATCGCCCCCCCTGATCTTGACGATGATTTGTTCAATATGCGACCTGTCCTCCTTCCTGTGTAAGATGGCCCATCGCTGCATAAAAGATAGAGCACGGTGAACTACAGCACTTGGTGCTGAAACAATTTTGTTTTTAAAAACCCAATCATTTCTGTTGAGCCACAGTGTCCAACACACTGCCCCCAACATAAAAAACATGAAAATGTTATTATTCCCACTCTCATTGCTCATATGTACTAGCATGTAATCTTGCATGTTATCTGGAGCTTTGTTCCAGTTAAGTCCCTCTCTAATGACACACCAAATACATTTCGCCAAATCACACTCAAACATTATATGTGAAGCTGTTTCATTGTCGCCACAGAAACCACATTTGTCATTCCCTTTCCACTTCTTTGCTTTTAGTTGGTCTGCAGACTGGATTCTATCCAGGTTCAGTTGCTATAGAAAGATTTTGACTTTATTAAGTGGCAATTTGGCACTCCTTAGTTGTTGCATTTTTTGGTTAACCATCCCAGAGCTCATCCTAAATTTATATAGCAATGACTTAGTGAATTTGCCGTGCTTCTCGAACTCCCATCTAACAGTGTCCACTTCACTTGTCACTTTCCCCATCCTTTTGCACTGAACATGACGGACTTGACGTATATAGTCGACACAGCAGCAACATTATAGAAACTCTGGGTATGTTAGCTGTTGGATCGGAGGATATGAGCATAACTAGTAGAAATTTAAGCTTATACCTGGGGCTTTAATCAAATCGGTGCAATATAATATTTCGCTCCAAAGTCTTCTAGGAAAAATAATGAGGAGTTTCACGGTACCCTATGTCATTGATATATACAGACGGTATTTTGAATCTGATGGTTTACGTTAGCTCCTATCTCACCTTTAGTACTACCAGTATTTTTTTAGTAGTATCAATAATACCAGCGAGTTGAGGAAGCTGCCGAATCGCATGTGCAGGCTGGGTCCGTCCACTAGAAGACAGCAAGTCTCGCAGCCGGCAGCTTGCTCCTGGCAGCATGTGCTACAATGCGTGTCCTAGGCGTGGTCGCTGCGGGGAGTTTCTATTCATCTACCATCGTAGTGGCCGAATAAGATTCTAGGATCATCTAGAGATGTTCTGTTGGCAGGCATTGTGTGGGGGAGCCTCCCAAATATACACATAATGACCAAATAAGTCGGCTAACCGTGGGATGAGCATCATCACGCGTCGACCATTCGACACTACACGTGTCTGTTAGAGATGATGCCGAAGGCTCCCTGATCCATGCGAAGGGTAAATGTTATAGGGCGAAGGCTAACAAAGGAAGCGGCGAAGGCTGATGACCAGAGACAAGGCTAAGCCTACTACAAAGAGGCGTAATGGAGTTGGCTAATGGCATAACTGTAATAACGATTTCTCCTCCCCCTATAAATATGGAGGGAGGAGGTCCTGTAATGACATATGTTTTTCGGGCTCCGAGCCAAGAGCTCCGGATTGTTATCTCGCACCCCTTCGCCCGGCGTCGCGGGCGATTGGGGGCTTCGCCACCACTCATAACGGAAGATCATAAGAACTGCCTGGGCAGCAGAACCTGATAACAAGGACGCTAACACTTCAGGAGGGCTTCGCCAAGGGTCCCAAGGTCGACAAGGAGTCCGAAGGGCTTCGCGAGGGAGATCATCAGGCGCCAAGACGCGCAGAGGGCTTCGCTAGGACACATAACCTGTTGAAGGGCTTCGCTGAGTTCAACCGGGACATTCGATACCCCAACAGTGTCAAAGCTCATTCCAAGCAGCCAATAAAGCATTACTCGGTCACCATATGTATAATTTCAGTATTCCCCAATATGCATTTCAACACCCAAGATCGATGTGCATACCGCTAAGCCACAATTGCAACCACATCATCACAAGATACAAATAGAGAGCATTTTTAAAAGTCATTACATGTCTTCATTCATTTCTAAAAGCAACAAAGAGAGAGTTCAACTAGTTTCCTTCTCATGCCAACATAAACACTAGCCAGGAAAATGTATCATTAAAGTTTGATCCTTGACATGAGAGTGATACGCAGCGGAACCTAGAACCAAAATGCCAATGGTGCTCAGCCCACAAGCACCACCGGGGTTAGCACAACCACCACCAACTACTCCTGCCCATCAACGCCCTCGACGAGAGAGAAGTAGCCATACACGTACTCGTCCTCACCTGGAAAAACTTAAACAATAGCAGCGTGAGTACAGAGGTATTCAACAAGACTTCCACATAGAATCATATAGCTCTCTGTACAATGGAAGATGAATTTGGCATTGGACAAAGGATATGGCAAGTAGGATGACATTTTGCATAAAGCTCTTAATATTTTTCAAGTGATTAACTTGAAAACCTATTTAACATAAGTGAAGTTAAAGGGCAACACATACATAACCATAATAAAAGAACAATAAGTAACGAGGTAGCTCATGTCTCATCATCAAACCCAACCACAACTAGAAAAATATACCATGACGCATGGTACTGTATCAAGACATGTTCATGACCGAGAACGCGGCAATTCAAATTGTTTTTACACCCTGCAGGGGAGTACATCTTTCCCCACACGCCACACGACCACCAACCATACAACCCGTCAGAAGCAAGCAGTGATTCAATGTGACAACCCACTCTAAATACGTCTCGTTCATTTAACAGACATTCGGTTAAGGCAAGTCGGTCGCACTAGGCCCTCGCATGAGGTCATCCCTAGCACCTTCTACAGTCTCCAAACTCGCAAGCTAAATGGTCGCAGCTAGCAAATAAAGAGGAAGGCTTACCTTACCATTAGATCGGCATGTGGAAGTACGGCATTTCCCCCTCATCCACAGTTTTCATCCATCATTTATCTTTCAATTGAGCATGGTCAATTATCCGAAGTATCCACCTATATCGCGCGAACGTTGATGACCTTCCATCGTTCGACTTCTACCGTGACATGCATGTTCAAGCATGACTAAGCATTTAACGAATAACCCGAAACTGGACGTACCCATCTTTTCAACAAGGAAAGGATATATCAAGAACAAGGAAGGTAAATGCAACAAGTAGGATACAAGTATAAACACCTAGTGCCCACCTAATGCAAATATATCATATTGACAAACATATTCATTGACATCCAAAATAGTTTGAGATATGCATAGATGTTTGCCTTGAGCTGCAGGTTCAACACTCTCGATCTCCAAATCAGCACCACTCTCGTCACCACCAACGTTAACTTCCGGCGGTTCGTTCTCTAAGAGAAAGAACAATGCAACAAATGAATGACATGAAAAATGATGTAAATGAGGTGCAAAAGTCATGAGAATTGGTGGGCATGTAGTGAAACGAGCCATGATTGCAATGCAAAAAGAATTACTTGAATTGGGTTTGATTTGGTCAGGTTATAAGCATTCCAAAGTAAGTCTGTCCAGAAAATTTTGCTTATGACCTTAGTTAGCTTTTAATTATGTAAGTAAATTACAGAAAGAAAGTGGAGCCGGGTCATATTTCTATCTTGCAGCTAATCGTTGAAGGAGTCCAACGGAAGTAGTTTCGTATTTTTCTGAGGTCACATGAATTTGCTATGAATTTTACAAGTTCTCTGAGATAACAAGGTACAGATTAAATCGACCAATCGCGAACAGGCCACGCGGAGGGCCACACGGACTCGGCGCACCAGATCTGGGCCAATCCTATACGTAGGGCGGTCTACCATTAAACTTTGATAGAAAAGTGTTTGAGATTCGTGCAAAATTAGATCAACGCATCAGATTCAAACGGGTGGGAAGAGAGGAACCAAATGCTGACACGTGGCGGATTCCTATTAGAGCGGGTGGGAGGGGAGAAAAAAAAACCGGATTTCCGGCCAAACGAGAACACGAGAAGGACCAGCACGAGGAGGAGGTCCCGTTTGAGGTGCTCCCGGAGACATGCAATGAGCTAAGGCGATTTGCTGGCAATGGTGAAGGACGGCCATTGGGAAGATTGGGATCGATTCAATGGCATGCAGACCACAACAGGGAGAAACAAGGAAGGTGTGAGCTCACCAGATTGCGTCAAACATGGGGCAGCAGCTTCACGGGCAGGGGACCTCGGAGGAACGAGATCGAGGATGGGATTGCTTGCACGGGTCCTGCTGTAACTTGAAGAAGATGGCAAGAGCAGGGGCTCCTGCGGACACGGCGGCTTGGGGTCGCAGAGGTCGAGCTCAACAAGCCCTCCTCCTGCGCTTCCCGTCGACGGCAAGGGCAAGGAGAGGCGATGCGCTGCTGAAGTTTGAGCTCTGCAGATGGGGAATACGAATGGCAGAGAAAGACAGAGCAGAGGAGAGGAGCGGCTTGGGTCGCAGCTGCCGACGGCGTACGGCAACGGCGTCCTCTGGCAGCGAAGAGAGGGCTGGGCGCGGGCTCACGGCGCGGAGACGGCCGTCGGGCGCGCTCAGGTCAGAGGAATTTTTTTATTACACAGTATAACTCAAACCCTCACAACGCACGTACACTCACATCTATAAACGTACATACGCAAACTCTAACCCTATGAGTATTCTCGAAGACTGAGCCGACAAATCCTTAAAATTGACGAAGTCACCACTAGCGCCTTGTTGTTCCAGACGCTATAGTGGAACAGATGGCACTATTTAAAATGGCCGCCGCTATAAAAAATTAATAGCGGCGGCCTGGAACGCCAACCGCCGCTAATAAAGCTTGAAGGAGGACCGCTGCTACAAAACTTTAGTATTGTAGAGGCGGTTCTTTTTATGTTCCGCTCCTACAAAATTGTTTTTAGCGGCAGTGTTAGTTTTCCGCCGCCGCTTTTCTTCCCTCGGTCCCCTCAGTTTTTAAGTTGAACGTTAATTTAAAAAACATAAACATTTATTGAAATACTTATATACATATTTATCATGATAAAACGCGATTAAGACGACAGATTAACTTACTTATCGTGAATAAACGCGATTAATACTGCATATTAACTATATTTACAATAAAAAAAATTAAAACCAAAAGATCCCGGTGTCTTCACGGCCAGGGACGCCTCCACTATGCCGGCGCCACCGCCTCTGGCTCTTCCACTATGCCGGCGCCACCGCCTCCGGCTCCGGCGTCGAAGGACGCCATGGGGACGCCGCCGGCACCTCCGGCAGCCAAGGACCCCACGGGGCCTCCTCCAGCTCTGGCGGCAAAGGTCCCCACAGGAACGGCTGGACCTCGGGCGGTAAAATACCCCACCCGGCCGCCTCCACCTTCCTGTTCCGGCGCCGCCTCCACCTCGACCTCCACCGCCGGCTCCGGCTCCACGACCACCTCCACCTCCGGTGTCAGCTCCGACGGCCATAGGGTCCATGGGGACCCCGGTTCCGGTGGCCATGGCCTCCATGGGGACGCCGGACCCCATGGCCAAGGCGCCGGCCATGGCGACCACGGGGAGTCGACGGACTCCGCGCGGTCGGACCATGGCGACCATGGCAAGGGTGGACAGGGACGGGGACGGCGACGGCGGTGGCGATGGCAGAGGGCACGCTCGCAGCGGCGGTGGTCGCGGGAGCGGCGGTCACGCGCCATCTTCCTTTCTAGCGGCGACGGATCTCTAGCGGCGGATCTGTAGCGGCAGGTGAATTTTCATCCGCCGCTATAAATAGAAGCGGCGGACTAGGGTTTCACCCGCCACTATAAATGCGAGCGCGCCCTCCGGCCATGCGGGGCTAGCCACAGTCACCGACATGTGGTCCCCGCCTGTCTGCGGGACCACATATCAGTGACTATGGGTGGACTTGGTTTCCACCCCCGCCGTCACTCGGGATGGCTCGGCCCATCTTGGGAGTTACTGGGCCGGATCGGGCCGATCCGTGGGCTGATCCGCCCCAGTAACCATTCAGGTGAGTTCTATAAGAAGGACTCCTAACCTTAAGCCGCCTCTCATCTCTCCCATTCTTCCCCACCGCCGCCTCTCTCTCTCTCTCTCTCTCTCTCTCTCTGTCTCTCTCTCTCTCTCTCACCCACAACCCTTCACGTCTCCGGCCTTTACCGACGTGCCGCAGCCCTTCCCGTCCCCAGCCTTCGCTGCCGCGGCGACGGCCCACGAGGAGGCGGTGGACGACGACGGGATCCGGGGCGTCCAGATCCGAGGCGTCCAGATCCGGGCGCGACGTCTCCCGAGGCGGCCAGATCCGGTCGTGCGCGGGAGTGGCGAGGCTAGCGCGGAGGCTCCCTACACGGAGGCTCGCGGCTGCTCCCTCACGACGCAGATCCTCCACAACAACGCACGACGGCTTCCTCCAACGCATGCGGGTACCCGCCGGCACGGACGCCGCCACCGGCGTCGTCTGCAAGGACGTCGCCATCGACGCCGGCCTCGCCATGCGGCTCTACATCCGGGCACAGGAGCAGCTCGTCTCCATCGCCGTCGTTGTCGCCGGCCTGATTTGTTTTCTTTCCTTTTTTTCTTGCTGCCAACTATGTTGTACTAGATTCAAAGCTCCAAAATCTAATCAATAAAGTATGTGTGGATGTTTCTTTGAAATATGTGACTGCCATGCAAGTTCAAAGCTCCATCGCTGCTTTGGACTATTTTTTTTTTATTTTGCTAATTCAGCAGTAGCGGCGGGTGGTGGCACCGGCCGCCGCTGAAAAAATAGCAGTAGCGGCGAGTGCTGGCACCGGCCGCCGCTGAAAATGCCAGCAGTAGCGGTGTCTGTTGTTTCTGACCGCTGCTGAAATGTCAATTCTAGAGGCGGGTGGCGTCTGGCCGCCACTGAAAATCGTATTTGTAGCAGCACCAGCGTAACGGCGGGCCAGTGGAACCGCCGCTGTAGTGGGTTACCAACCGCCGCTGCAGTGTGTTTGTGCTATTGTGCATCTCGGGGAAAATGCTGACGGCATGTTCTGTTTTAGGGCAGTACGGAGGATCAGACAGGCCAAGATATGGTACCGGCTAGCCGACAGATTTCGAGACATTAAAATTAATCTCAGGGGTGCTGCGGAGAGAAGGATCCGATATGACTTGAAGGGCATTGGGAGTGTCACACACCTTCTTGGAAGCAGCACAAATCGAACATGTTAAGGATGCATGCAGTTCAGAAGGGAAGATGAACTTGTGGGGGTCAAAAAGTAGAAAGACTTCTTGATGGAATGGGTGAGAGGCACCGACCAGCAGAATATGATAGCTTCAGTCCTGGGTATGGGTGGAATAGGAAAAACTGCACTTGTTTCCCATGTTTACAGTATTGTCAAGTATGACTTCAACACTTTTGCCTGGATCATGGTGTCCCAGCGATTTGATGTTGATCACTTGTTACAACAAATTGTTCGGGAGTTCCGCAAGAATGACCGGAGAAAGGAGTTTCCAGAGGATATTGATATGACTGATTGTAGTATTCTACAGGATATAATCCGCAATTATCTCAAGAATCGAAGGTACATTCTTGTACTTGATGATGTGTGGAATGTGAATGTTTGATTTAATTGCAAAAATATTTTTCTTGGTGGCAACGGCCGTATAATTATTACATCTAGGATATTTGAGGTGGCACGATTGGCTCCCGAATCAAACATTATTTATTTGGAGCCACTGGAAAAGAATGATGCCCAGCTTCTATTTTATAAGGAGGCTTTTTGGAGGAACAATGACATGATTTGCTCACAAGATAAAGAGCAGTGGGCTAAAACTTTTGTACAGAAGTGCAATGGCTTACCAATTGCTATTGTGTGTATTGGACGATTGTTGTCATTTCGAACACCATGTTCTCTGGAGTGGGAGAAGGTGTACAAAGATATTGAGATGCAGCTTACTAACAATCCTATCATCGATATGAACATAATCCTGAAGGTTAGTTTGGAAGACCTACGTCATAATATCAGAAATTGCTTTATGTATTGCTGTCTGTTCCCAGAGAAACATGTGATGCAAAGGAAGTCTCTAGTACGTCTTTGGGTTGCAGAAGGATTCGTGGAGGAAGTCGGTAACAGGACATTAGAGGAGGTGGCTGAGGATTATCTTACCGAACTAATCCATCGGTCTCTGTTGGTAGTGGTGAAGCGAAATGACTCTGGATGTGTCCTTGAAGTTCAAATGCATGATATTCTTCGTGTTTTAGGTCTTTCCAAGGCACGTCATGAAAATTTTGGCAGTATTTTGAACCCAGCGAAAGCTTATCTTATCAAAGGAGCAAGGCGTGTGTCAACCGAATGTGGGGACCTTGCACAGTTGGTAGAATATGCTCCACATCTCCGTTCCCTGCTTGTTTTTCAGAATTCCTTCACTTTTGGTTCACTTCGTTCATTGTCAACTGTCAATAAGCTAATATCTGTTTTGAACCTACAAGATAGTTCAATTGAGCGGCTACCAAATCAGGCCGGTGTTTGAATTGTTTAATCTTCGTTTCCTTGGTCTGCGGCGAACTAGAATTTCAAGTCTTCCACGATCCATTGGAAGGCTAAAGAACTTGCTGGTCTTGGATGCCTGGAAGTGTAAAATTACTAAGCTCCCACAAGAAGTTACAAAGCTTTATAAGCTAACACACCTTATTGTAACTGCCAAACCAGTTACATCATCTTTGGAATGCTTTATAAGCTAACACACCTTATTGTAACTGCCAAACCAGTTACATCATCTTTGGAATTTTTACCATCCGTTGGTGTACCTGCTCCTACAAGTATAAGTTCCATGAAGAAGTTGCAGTCACTGCTACTGATGGAAGCTAGCGCTGAAATGGTTCGTTGCATAGGTGCTCTCGTGGAGTTGAGAACATTTCGTATTAGCAATATGACTCAGCTTACTCGTCTTGGAATTGCTAATACGAAATGGTTGCCATTGTGATGCTCTATTCCTGGTTGCCATTTCAGCTTACTCGTATTAGCAACCATTTCAGCTTACTCGTATTAGCAACGAACCATTTCAGCTTACTCGTATTAGCAACGAACCATTTCAGTCCAAGGTTGCCATTGTGATGCTCAATTCAAGTCTATCAGCAATATGACAGCTTACTCGTCTCGGAATCCAGGCAGACGACAACCAGGAAATGGTGCAGCTCGACGCACTTCATCCACCTGAATTTCTTCAGAAGCTTTTCTTGCTACGTGCCTTGTCTCCCAGAGAATCATCACTTCATAATTTGAAGAACATCAAATTTCTGAGGCTTGTCGGATCAAGACTTGACAAAATCACATTTTCTTGTCTTGAGCGGTTACAACAGGTAGTAAAGCTTCAGCTTTATGATGCGTTCGATGGTGATAAGATGCTTTTCTCTGCAAACAGTGGCGGAGCTACGGGGTGCCCCAGTTTCGGCCGCCAAGGTGATCCCAGCCCAGCACCCTGTCTTGCGTTCCCAATTCTCCGACTCCCGAACCCAACGTGAGCGACAGCGAGCGAAAGAAGAGAGAGAGAGGAGCGATTCGCGGCGGGCGGCGTTCGGCCTTGACGTCGGCAGCACTTCTCTGGCATCGTTTCCCTTCTCGCGGTGAGCCCCAGCCGCCTAACCGACGGCTCTCTTCCTCGTTTCGGCTTGCTCTTCCTTGTGCCCGTTAGGTGTTTGATGAAATATCACAGTGCCAATCCGTTCTATTTTAGTTCTCCGTTGCCTTGACCATAGTGTTGCTATCTAGGACCACTCGAGCTGGTTAAGATTTGGATGGTAGCTGCCCTATGCTCACATTTGCACGCCATGGATTCCACCATCAACAACCTTGTTACATTACTCCTGCTCTTGCTTTCCGTCAGGATCAACGTATACCATGAACAAAATCTTGCTTAGGAGTTAGGATCCTAGGTGAATCCAGGCTGTTCCCTTTGGACTTCACTGTGTTACTTTGTCCGTCACTCGCCATGCACTATGTAAGAATGGCAAAAATAAGACATCCTCACTCGCAGACGCATATTTAAAACGCGTCTCCAAAGTCATATGCAGACGCGGATTGAGAAAACACGTCTGCAACATGTTTATGTAACCCAAATTAGCAGACTTGTCCGCAGAAAACGCGTCTCCTGCTACATCGGTGTGTCCATAGCAGGCGCGTTGAAGAAAACGCGTCACCCAGAAAACTGGGTCGGACCCGAAAATTTTATTGTATCGGATTCATCGCGCGTCTGGGTCCGAGCCCTCTCTCCCAAGCCCCAAGCCCCTCTGGTCCTTATCCCTTTCCTCCTCGAGCAGTCGTCCCCCGTCCTCTCTCCTCTCCACTCAGATTCGCCGCCGGCGGCGGCGGGGCTGGCCCGAAGCAGCGGCTCCACCTCCTCGACGTCCTCGTCTGCGCGGCCCCTCCTTCCAGCCGCCACCTCGTCGCGCTCCACGCTGCCTTTGAGGACTCCGACGCCACACCTCGTCCTCGACCTCTGCGTGGGCGGGGACCTCTTCTTCCTCGTCTCGGTCCGCGCCCCACTCCCGGAGCCCGAGGCGGCCGACTTCCTCGCCCACCTCGCCGACGCGCTCGCGGGCTGCCACAACCACGGCGTCGTGTACCACAAGTTCATCGTCCTCGCCCAGATCTGCTTGTAGGCCCCGCCCACCGCTCCTCCACGACAGCGCGCGGCGGCTCCGGGCTGGGGCACACGGCGATGCGGGGCGTGGTTGTTCCTCCACGATGGGAGGCAGGGCGAGTTGCCGAACGGGCTCGTTGCTCCCCGCCAACATGGATCTCATTATTGTCTCCCTCGTTCCCTCGAGCTCTGCTTTGCAGCCGTCACAGCAGCCCTTCGTCGCCACCGGAGCCGCCACCAGCAGCTGTCGCCGCCATCGAGATCCACCCGGCCCCAGCTGACGAGATCCACACGGTCTCCGCCCTCAAGCTTGACCTAGTCGCCGCCGTCGAGTTCTACCTGACCGCCAGCTTGCTGAGGACGAGCCGTGGACGCGTGTTGGTGCGTGGACGCCGAGGACCAGATACACGATGTCTCGGTCTTCCTCTTCAAAATGTCCCTGGCGATCGTTCTTCAGTGTGGTGAGATCACCATTCCCTCCTATGCTTTCTCTGATATACTGCGCCTGCCATGTGTTTTACGTTTTGCCGCAGTGAGTGTATGCCCTGTTCCCTGGTTGAGACGTCCTTCTAGGCTTATGACTGGTACGTAGCAACATCAGACCACTAACCATGCTACCATGCTCTGTTCCCTGCTTGAGACGTCCTCCTACCGGATCTTCTAGTATGCTACTGTGCTTTGTTTGTTGTTGATCAGACCACTAACTCAGTCGTGGCCATGGATTTTTTCTGGGTGGCTAACATGTTTCGTTGCTGGCTGCTTTCATGAAGCTTTGGATTAGTCTTTGCCTTGCTTAGTCTTTGCCCTGCAGCCCAAAAAAGGACTATTTCTCAAACTTTTATTTCAGCTTGACTTGTGTTAGGATCTACTCCGTACTTGATTGCCCATCTATATCATTCCAAGGATCTGGCATTTTTTTTGTATAAGTTTCAGAAGAAATAATCAAGTGCTAGTTCTGATGTGACAATGTTCTAGGATATACTAGAACAATTCTGTATTCTCTGACGGTATTGAAACTGATATGCTCCATAATTATGTTTTCTGAATTCTAAAATCTGACTCAAGGTAATTCAGGCTGAGTTATTAGCAGTAGGCTACAAGCATGATCAGTTTGTTCTTACTTTGATATTCACTATGTTTATTATGACTTACTGATTTTATTCTCAGGAAGCCAAGTCCTATATTTGATCATGATGGCTTCAAAAATAAGATCAATGAGGTATACTTGAATTTCTTTCTGCTTTGCAATTCTCAGGAAGTTTACAACCATTTGATTCATCTGTTGCATGCCATAGTCGACAAGTCCTTGGAGCTTTACATGCTTGTTCATTCTCTGCATGCTTGACATTGTAGTAGCAAGAATTTTTCCTCTGTAGTTCATAACCTCTGTTTTCATGTGCTCTACCTGATATAGGTATTTTGTATGTGCTCTGCCTGATATAGGTATTCTCTTTTGCCACATTATACTAATAATTGGCAAGGCTGCTCTAAAATTAGTACTGTTGATGCATGTTCTCCTGATTAGAGGTTAATTTACAACTTTGTTTTTACTTGCTTATCTGTTAATGATGTCATTTTAACTTGTGCGTGTAGGTGGCATTGTAATTGCAGGGCCAATTCCAGGTTGGGAGAATGTGGCCAAGGTCAGGACCCATGTCATGAAAGAGAAGCTCGAGAAATTCACACAAGCAGGTGATTCGCTGATCCTAGCTTTTAGTTGAATATAGAGATTCGCTGATCCTAGCATTGTTGTCTATTTATCTGTAGCTTGAGGCATTTTTCAATTCATAGTAGAGGTAGGGGCAGGGCACTTTGTACAAAGCTTCATCTATGTTGCTACTTTCATAATATTCTCTTTTCTCTTGAGCATAATATTCTCTTTAAACTAGCTACATGTGTGTGCTCATCCTTTCTAATATTTCTACTTCTTTTATGTAATGTGACAGAGTACCAAAGTTTGCAATAATGGGCTGTTCAAATGCTAGAAGCATGTCAGTTTGCATTCACTTCTTCTGAATTTGGAAACTGCCTTGCAAGCCACCTGACATTTAAAAAAGGAAATCGGAACACATGTAACTACTTGGGCAGTAACGTGTTTATGTAGTAGTAACCTAAAATATGCCATGGTGCCATTCATATTTGATTCATGGGCCTGAATTCAAGTGGAATTATGCAAGTGCTAGCAAAATACATTACATTGTTGCATAGGTGAATACGCCTTGGGACAAGGCTGTTGTTGTTGTTGCATAGGTGAATACACACTGATCATGCATGCTTTAAACTAGCTATAATCCTAACACTGATCATTTTGGAAAATAATCCTAACATCTATACAAGACATTGTTTCTCCAGTTTTAAACTAGCTATTTGCCATGAATGGATAAAGAGGCCAAAAACCAATTACATATGCACAGGTAACAGAATTGCTTGTTAAACTTTGGAAGCTCGTGATAATACAGAGTGCTATCATGCTTTACTTTGGGAGAGTCTTGCTCAGGTTTAGTGTCTTGTGTTCTCCTTCTAGCTGGTCTTATATATTGGTTGTGTTAGCAAGATCTGCAAAATTTCCTTTCCAAGCCATATAGATTGGCAAGCAGTGTTGTAAATATTAGTAATCATGTATTGGCAAGCAGTATTGTATGTAATCGAATCACTGAATCTTTACATTGCAGAATCAGTATTGTATATAATTGATAAACAGGTGTATATTATTTTTTTTGTTTTTTTGGATTAATCTTTGGAGACGCGTTTTAATCAGGACGAGTCTGCTACCATTGGTCATTGCAGACGTGTGTGCACACACACGTCTGCTATTATGTTCATTGCAGACGTGTTTTCATCTATGCGCGTCTGCAATATGGACATGATTGGAGACGCGTTTCAGCAAGACGCGTCTGCTATCTGAGGATCTTTGCAGACGCGCATTTCCGCGTCTGTGATTAGCCATCTTTGCAGACGCGATTTCGGAGACGAAAAAAAATTTCGTCTGCTATTTGCTTCAAGACGCGTCTATAAAGACCTTTTCTTACATAGTGATGGTTCACTCGTCATGGATCGTTGCCTAGGCTCTGTCATTGGCCTGTTTCCGGAAGCTTCTTCTCCGTCCATACCTTGTTTAGCCTTCCATGGCACGATGTGTTTAGCTTTCATCAATTTAAATTCGTTTTCCTAGACTTTATAGAAGTAGTTTCTTATCTTATTTTCTTCATTGTATTCATGTAACCTGTATTTCGAAGACATTTTGTTAAGCCTTGAATTTATTTGCAAGTTGGCACTTCAAATGCGTTGCGCCGGGAAAAAAAAAATTGGTCGGCTCACCCTCAGTTTGAACACTGGCTCCGCCACTGTCTGCAAAAGCATTTCCGAACATCAGGGTACTGAAAATAGAGCAGTTTTACGGTTCAAAATAATGGCCATTAGTTTGATCCGACGGTCTAGATTTAATTTCGAAAATCTACTACTAATAGCCATTAGTAAGGGTAATATCAGAAAATATAAAGTGTGATGGACTTGTAATAGTAATTTTTTTAATAAAAAAATAAATTTGTAATTTGATCAATTCATGTTGTTCTTCAATCTAGTTAATTATTATAGTTCCTAGGGTTAGCCGGTTAGGGTTGAATTATTTAGTTCATGATTATTAAACAATAAATAAGTTAATGAACTAATAGTAAAATTACTAATCTGTCATCTAACTAATGGCCATTAGTTCAGGAGAATTAATAGCTATTATTTTGGACTGTAAAAGTGCTCTGAAAATAAGGGGTGGACCACATCTCAAGGAAATTGAGATAGAAAGAGGATCCATGATGAGCCTAGTTGATCTCAAGCTCCTACTCTGTCCAAAGTTGAAGATGTTGCCCGATGGTATTGAGCATTTGAGCACTCTTAAAGAACTGACTTTGAACGATACCACAGAAGAACATGTCAAATGGGTTCAGCAGAACAAAGAGACAAGGATTTCTCACGTGCAACGTGTTTTTGTTGGGACCATCATAAATGGCGAGTTGGCTCTTGACAGGATAAGATAATATGTAATCTGAAGCATAATGTTTTGTCGTTGATACCTAAGCCATCTGTGTGTCCATAAAATGAAAATATACTTTAAGCACCCTCCTTTCTAGACTTTTTTTTTTTCCTATCATGTTTTTATTTCACAGGTTGCTTCATTCGTTAACTGCTACTACGGCCTGGGTACTCTGCTCCATAGAGGATAGCCTGTTTCAGTACAGCAATTACAGGTTGTACCTTTCAGTGCATGGAAGTTTTTAACAATTCAATGTAGAAAGTATTTACATCTCATCTGAAATGTTAAGAGTTCGTCAAGGGTGCTCTTCTGGTGCCCATACTCTTTCGATAGCTCCTGCTGTGGGACATGACGGACACTTTCAATTTCCGACAGGGCATCTCTGCTCTCTCGGCTACAATTGTTTCTTCGACGAAAGCATCAGTGGAAGACATGGGTGCTGCTGTGTTACCTCTTAGTCATTCAGCACGTTGTAAAAAGCCAGTTGTTGGATTGCATGCTCCTAATCTCAGAGAAGCATCCAACCTGCAGCAGTGCC
Source organism: Eragrostis curvula (assembly GCA_007726485.1). Lineage (NCBI taxonomy): Eukaryota > Viridiplantae > Streptophyta > Magnoliopsida > Poales > Poaceae > Eragrostis > Eragrostis curvula. The sequence goes on from CM017439.1 coordinate 32,909,665, forward strand.
CGTTTGGGAAAAAGAAGAGACGAGTCGTTTAGTGCCTTAGTACGGCTTGTGTCCTGGCCAGGCTCGTGCTACAGTGACCACCACAACAGCAGGATTTAGTGTTCTTAGAAGGGTGAAACCGTGCACAAAGAGCTCAGCTCGAAGATCACACACGGCATGGTAAATTCGAAAGAATCGTAATGACTTCGCGTTTCAGGGGGTGGGGGAAAATTTGATGCGCACCGTCCGCGTCAAACGCCCACTGTGCGGACCCAATCCGATGATGGACGTGTGGACTGTATGGAGACATCCAAGCGAGAAACGATGCATCCAAACGATGGCTCCACAGTCCACACACGGCGCGGTTCAAGACGTTTGGCACCCTCGACTTGGCCGTTGCATCCGCTTGCCTGCTGCTTTCAAGATTTCCATGGAGGAAGGGATGCTTCGTAGTTCAGCCGCTCACGATCCTGTCCGACCTTGTCTGCCTTGTGACGGTTAATTGGTGACGAGTGCCCTTGAGCCTCTTCAGCTCGGCTGCGTTCATGCATAGCTTGTATGTGCATTGATGAGCGGAGAATTCCCTCAAGATCTGCTGCGTCGGGAGGATGTGCCATGTATTACTTTCTTTTACAGAAGAATACATGGAGCAGGATGTCACATATTTTAGTCTAACAATATACTTCCTCTTACAATATAATATTTCATTACTTAGTTCTATTGTATTAGATCACTATTTTCCAACCTTTGTTAGTTGTGTTATATTTCTATCAATGTCAAAGCGCGCCAACACAAAATTATGTCATTGCATAAAATAGTTGCTTGAGTATAACATGGAATTCCTGCTGCAACACGCTGGGAATGATCTAGTATATTATTGATATATGTAACCTGACAAATGGTACCTTGAGAAATAAATACAACACACTGGAATGCTCTCCATGGTAATATGCAATAATAATGGTCATTCCGTGCTTTGAGGATATTTATTTGTAAAGCATAAGTGCTCCCTAACAAAGGCCATGCACCAGACCAAGATGAGATAAAATGAGGTATGCAAGATTGACGTTCATTGGCGCTACATGTTCTTGAGAAGTAGGAACACATTTCTGATAAGGGCAAAGTGACGATATAAGCCAAATAGTTCGAATCGTGCATATAACTCCTGGTTACAAATTAGCATAGTTTGGCATTACACTTTTATAATAAAAGTCAATGTAGGCAGATAGATATAAAATAATCGTAAGAACATCGCAACCATATTCTTTTTAGCTGGATGAAACATAATAGTACTGAAACCCTTTATTGATGGATATTCATTACACAAAGGAAAATGAAAGGAAACACATGATGTAACATTGGAATATTATAAAGAAACATAAGTCGGGCTCCGGTTATACATTAATAACACAATAAATTTTAGGGATGTGTATCCGCATATGCCGATCCACCGCCTTCACCACCACCAGTGCCGCCAACTTGACCACCACCGGAGCCACCGCCATTTCCATCAGCTTTTGCACTTGTAGTACTTGGCCCACCCCAATTATATTCTTTACCTGAATATAAGTTTGCATCACTAGAACCAGTTCCACTGCCACCACCATTCCCAAAACCACTAGATCCACTACCGCCAACAGCATTTCCTCCGCCGCCACCACCTCCAGCACCACCTGCACTAGAATATGAACCTGCACCATACAATCCGTAAGACCTTGAGGCTGTGCTTGAGCCTACGCCAGATCCAGCTCCATACGAAGAGCCACCTGGCTGTGATACACCTCCACCACTGCCATCACTTTCAGATCGTGCATGGGCTCCATGGTCGGTCAGACCAGTTCCATAAGCTCTTCCAAAACCTGATCCTGAACCGTCCTCGGATGCACCACCATACCCCCCTCCTGTTCCTGTGCCTTGAGCGTTGGAGAACCTAGCTACCCTTGCAGCATTGGATATGCCAAAGCTCAATAGCACAACGAAGCTAAGCGCTAACAGTTTACTTCTAGCCATTGCGAACTTTGTAAGTGAAAATATGAGACGCCTGGCATGCATAACACAATCGTATAGCGGTATTTATAGTGCTGGATGCCTCTCGTTCCGCTTCTATTTTTGTTTATGTCTTACAATGGTGATGCCTGTAGATGGCAACTTACAAGAGTTCCGGGATAGGTGAATTAACAATAATTCCATTTTTTTTTCAATCACGCTGATCTGAGCTGCCGACTAGAGTGAGCATCTTCAGTTATGAACAGTTGACTTTATCGGCTGCTTCACATTTGAAGTCTCCGCAGTCTCCAAGCGTGCAAAGGACACACATCACATCCTCACTATTCCATTATTCGTACATAAACGATACTTGTACACTGATATGACATAATAAAAATATTTTTATTAACATGATTGGTTGTAATCTGGTAAAGACATATCAAAACCCTGCTTTATGCTATTAAAAACAAGTTTGTCATTTTGGAAGAATATATATAAGCTCAATACATAAAATGAAATGGGTGATCAACGTGGAAATTAGTTGAGTGCTACTTAATTATTACGGCCTCGAGAGAATATACTTAGAGCTTGCCTAATGGCTAAAGTCAGCTCCTAGCTCTTGCAAAGGCCCTCCTACGTATGGGGACCGCTTGACACTGTCTCATTCTTTGTTCAAGAGCTAGCTCATGTAATAAAATATTTGCTTGCTCTTAGCTCCCTTTTAGGGACACTCTTAGAGCATCTCCAAGGATAACCTTATCCGGCCTCTCTTCTTGTATTTGAGGGTGCAGAGGGTAAAAATCGTCTCCAACAAAGCCCTCATCCATCTCCTATGGATGAGAGAGCTCTCATATTGCTTCCTTCCTCCCTCAATTGTAGTAGCCTCCCTCCAACTCACTCACATCCTGCAATAGAAATTAAAGTCTCTCAAATAGATGACATGTGGGACCATTAGGAGTAGGGGCCAGATTTAAGAGGATTGTTGGAGATGATGGTGAAGTAATAAGGGTTGAAATATGGATGAAAGAGTTTTCAAATGGATGAATAAGGGGGTGAAACTAAGAGCTTCATTGGAGATGATCTAAGAACCCCCATGCATTAGGATTCAGCAAAAGACTGACCCTGATATCCTAGTTGCCGAGGTCACCCTGCAAGTCAACTACATGAAGTAGAAAACATATTATCTTCATTACATGGGTTGTACATGATTCTCTATGTTCATAATTGAGGGGTACAAGATCCGAAAGCACAGGATGGCACTACCTTTAAGAAGAAAAAAAAATCACGTTATACTTTTGAAAAGGTCAAAGTAATAACACAATATAGGTGATGTATATTCTGTATATACACATGTTCTTCACATCTCTGTCCTTAATTTGGGAGTACAAGATCCAAAAGCATTGGATCGTACCGCCTTTAAGAGAAATATTCATGTTATACGTTGAAAAGGTCAAAGTAATAACAATCGATGAAAGAGAGAGAGAGAGAGGGAGAGAGAGAGAGAGAGAGAGTGAGAGAGAGAGAGAGAGTCATATCATTGCATGTAAATGCTTCTCATTATGTTATCATAAAAATAAAGTCTCACTATGTGTTTGCTTTCTATGTGCTATAGGCACCCTAGGTGGGGTGCCTTTTGGAGCTGCTTAAAATTATTTTTGATCCCTATGTATCAAGTTTTTGTCAAATTTCTTTCTTTACTCACTTCTATTTCCCCAATTCCTAGTGCACAAAACTAGAGTTAAAAAGAAGCCAGAGCCACATGCTGAGGTCGTATTGCAGGGTGAACTAAACTTCGATATAAGCAAATATACCTTATATATAGAAACTTGGTAATGTTTTCCATTGTCCTTCAAATTATTGCAGTAGACTGAATCACTCCCATTATATCCTGTCAGAAATAAATGACGAGTACTTTTTGTCAAACTAATGAAAGTCACATTCTTCACTGTGAATAAATGAGTCTTTCGAAACCAGCATTTCCAGAATTGTTGCTCTAGATGCTGTCTGTTGCGGACATAATCATCGAGTTGTGCAATAACGCTCAACTGGTTCTGCATGTACTAGTTTATTAACCTATTACTAGATCCAAAAGCATAGAATACTAGTTATGGGCGCAAAGAGTGAAGTTTGAACCAGTCTACGGTACTATAGTATAAAGTCAATCTTACAAAATACTGTGCATCACAGATTACGAGGTTGATCAAGTTGGACTTGGTCAGTTCTTGTTTAAAATTTTTGGTGCATGTTAGTTTATACCGATTGCGGTAGATGAGATAAGATCGAGTGAGGCAACCGACAGGTGAATAGAGGCCTCTGAACCGAATCTATAGAGTCTGTCAATTAGAGCCTATAGAATTGGTCAAGGTGGATCTCATATGTGTCTGTCAATTAGATCCTGTAAAATATACCGATCACCGTACAATTGAGCCTTGTGGCTGCAGAAACCATTGAAAAAACAAAATAGCCATAGGGAATTATTCAGATCGATAGGAAAGGAAATATCAGGGTAATCGGCTTAACACCTGATGGCATAAAACGGGTCAGGTCTCCAGCGACCCATGGCTTGTCTAACCAATCAACTCAAAAGGAGACTGAATATGTAATTCTGCAGCTTGGTTTTATGATAACTAACAAACTGTAATTTTCACATCTTAATATAACATAGCATAAACACCTTACTTAATGCAAAATAATAATGGTTACCTTGTTTCCTGACACCTGGTTTAGGTATCACGAACACTGTTCAATATAATTGGCCAATGTCAGGAGAAGTTTTGAGTTCTCTTGATCATGTCTTGCACTTCTAAATACATAAACCATTTCAAATGTCATGTTTACATTTTTACGATACATTTTTACCATGCGTTCAACAAATACTGTGATTAATATATAACTGTGTTATGTGCAATTATCTGATCAAAATAGTTCGGAATCAATATATAAAAATGTTTCAATAATATTTTCCTAGATTACTTTCATCGTACATATATCCATGTTAGATAGATATGATAGTTTCCTTCAGAAACAACCCATATTCACTTTTGGCCTATAGATCTTTTGAAAGGTTCTGGGTGTGCAAACTAGCTAGTTTTCAGATGCCGTTCTTATTTCAGGAAAAGTAATTTCTTAATGTCATTCGTGGCCTCAGTGTATTTGCTGAGGATGAACCTCTCGAAGGGCAGGCACAAAGGTGTTGTCTCATAGGTGGTCTCATGCATGACACGTAATTATAAGACGATTTATGAGACCACATATACAATAGATGATTGTTTTAGTTGTCTCATAGTAATTGCATTTTCCCTTAATTTATGGATGAGAAAAAGAATGTTTATGAGTTGCATAGCAACTACAACTCGTATAATAGTGTGTAAGCCGTCTCATACTCCTAAATTTTAGCGCTTGAGATGGTTACCTTGGGAAACAACCGTCTCTTTCTTTTACCTCCATCTCTCTCTTACACCTCATCAAAAATCCTACATGGCGTTGCATGAGACGGCTATGAGACTGCCTACGTGTAGCATTATACCTGCCCCTAAGGTACCATTCCAGCTTTTTTCAGATCTAGATTTAAATATCAACAATTTCTAATTTTGGCCAACATATGTTACCCAATGATTTTTGTTTTTTGTTTTGGAATATAAATAGCTTGGCTCTGATGGCATTCCCCTATTACGAGTTACTCATCGCAACCTACAATTTGTGCCAGGAAAGATTCTATATTTAGTTTAAGTCACATGGAACGTGTATACCAATTGATGGCTCCAAACTTATTCATCAATACGTGTACCAAAACATAAGCACAACTCCAAATCTAGGCATATTGTGAAGGGAGGACTGAGCACAAGAAGGGGTGTTAGAAGGCATTTTTTGCGTTAAAGATTCAAGCCAGATGGAACTATATTAAATCAGATCACGAGCTTCAAGGCGAGGGCTCTAGTAGGAAAAATAAGTATAATTGAGCGACGGAGATTCTTCCTTCGAAGTCACTCTTCAAATAAATAAAAAGTTGAAGACCCCCTGCAGATGGAAGGAAGCGGTGCTGCAGCTTCGTGTAAATATAAAAGAAAGTCTACGCCAACTATTTTGTACTCAAAGATCTACACTCTACTGACATGCCATCAAAATACAGATGCATGTAGTACATACCCCATGGCCGCGACCCTATATAAATACACATAGTAGCCTCTACCTTAGAATTCATCACACAGTTCACTTTGTAGGTTCACAATGGGTAGTACTAGACTAGTAGCGCTTGGATTCCTTGCTATCCTGAGCATTGTCCTCATTGACACTAGCAGTGCTGAGCCAACATACTCAAATGTTTATGGCTCAGGCGGAGGAGGTGGAGAAGGTGGTGGATTTGTGAGCGGTTCTGGTGGGGGTTCTGGGCGTGGCACTGGGTCAGCTGAGATGGGGCCTGACGGGCCATTTTCCCATGCCGTTGCATCAGGTGGTGGTGGAGGCAGTGGCGGTGGGCAGTATGGTGGGTATGGTTTCGGAGGTGGAGCTGGTTCAAGTGAAGGTTCTACACAGAAGAGTGGTCAAACATATGGTGGATATACTGGAGCTGGTGGCACCGGTGGAGGTGGTGGCGGTGGAAAAGCTGCAGGTACCGATGGCTCTGGTGGTTACGGAGCTGGTAGTGGCTCTGGTTCCGGAGCTAGCGGGGGTGTCACATATCAACAAAGCTCTACAACTGCAGGTGCTAGTAGCAACGGTGGTGGCCAAGGATGGAGCCAAAATGGTGGGAGTGGTGGTGGGAAAGGAGGTGGATCTGGATATGGGGATGCAAATTAAACCGTTGAAGCTACCATGGCATTCTAGTCTAATGATGGAGCCTATCGTCTTACAAGTTCCTGTTGTCATACTTTTTTATTTGCAAAAGAATTCGTGTTGTCATACTTGTTTTTGACTTTTATTGTACCATCTTACATTTAGCAACACATAATAAAGGGCTCCATTCCTTGGTTCCGAATATTTTGCAACAAAATTGCGATTTGGTACGAGTTACTAAGTCACAGCGGTTTGAACTTTGAACCCCGAAACACCAAAAAAGAAAAATAAATCTATTAATTTCCTTCATCATATCACTATTGCAGCAGTTTCACCTATTCACCTGCATGAAAAACTATATTTATTGTCCTTAATCATACCACTACTTCGACTTGGTAATTAACTTAGGCGTCAGCTGAGATGTCAACGGCTCAAATTAGGAGGCATGAAAAGAATAATTGTTATACAATATGGTGCCAACTTGCTTGTTAGCGTGGAACGTGCCGTGTAAGCATCTCTCAGAATTTTTATTTTATAACTAACATAAATCTCTTTTATTTTGGATTGCCGTAGGAGAACAAGAGAGCCATACTTTTCTACATACACTTTTCAAGAAAGGATGTGATTGTGGAGCTTTGTATTGAATAGTTTCATGAGTTTGTGTTGTGAGGATACTATGTACTTTAGATAACTGTTAGATGCAAATTCATTTGTATACATTCACATAGGTCTATGTCGACAAATATGAATTCTTTATATGAACATCTTATTTATTATATTCAGCTGTATTGAGTTTGGTCCGTACAAATTTGCCCGAAAATGGGCCACATAATTTGGCCTCAAAACGGATAAAAAGTTTGGCCGGAAAATAAACATGAAAAGGCCAAAACATTTGGCCGGAATATGGATGAAAAAAGACCGCAAATCGACTCGAAAATGACCTTAAAAATATGGTCTGTAAATGGCCCAACGAGTTTTGCCTGGCCCATTAAGGACTGGTTCGGATCACGATTTGGGACAAAAATACATGATGCAGTGTTAGCGGTCACGTCGGATCGCTGTCCGACGTGGAAAGTCCCTCTTTTTGGCACAATCAGTGACACTTGCAATTTCATCCTAATTATGTGCTTTGTCTTATGTTTGTCACTAATGATCATTAATTTGTGACAAATTTTTCACTAACCATGATTGATGAATTTTCTGTGTGACTAACTGTGATTACTGACTTAAAAAATTATCATAAATCAGTAAATTTATTGTAGTTTTAGCTTCATATAATTAATGCAAGCATTCTTGTAGATATTATTGTACACTATTAATATTACATTCTGTTATTTGTGCAATTTTTTATCAAAGTCATCTTGTTCGATTCTGCGACATGATTTTTTATGTCTGCTTATTTGTTGCTATTCATACAAAAATAAGGTTCGCTTTCCACTTTATACTTGTAATGGATCCTTGTATATTCTTCTATTGAACAAATTGATAGGTTGGGCATAGTTATATAATTCATGGTCATGGACATGGTCCCTCATATATAACAATCATGAATACTATGTCATTTCCTTTTGCGTTGGTCCAAATCCAAACTCCTTGTTGCATTAATTTTTTTTCCAAACTCCTTGGTTCCGCTCAAGGACAACCTGATGAGATGGTACGTATTTTCTGTTGCTTGACATCCTAAGATTCAAGGCATTTGTTAATGAAATGATAGTTCATTCGTTCCTTCAACTGAAGTATATAATTCAGTTCACATTAAATTAAATTGTTGGGAATCGAATCAAAGCGAAACCAAGGGAGAAAGCACTTGAGAAAATTGTATACTTATATTTCTTACGGATAAGATTAAATGATTGATACAATACCAACCACAAAGGAATATGGAAAAACCAATGAGCTAGACGCCGAGAAACAGAAGAAAACAAAGACCACACACCAATACACCATATTGGTCGACGCACTTGTGACCCAGGCCACACAAACATACATCATTTGCTCTCATCACGCGTACGCGCGCAAAGAGGATAACAATGGTTACTTTGCTTTCACTGCTGGCATGGCTTCTCCTTTCCTTGGTCGCTGCCTCCTTGCTCCACCTCCTGGCGCACGCCCGCCGTGGCCTCCCACCGGGGCCTCTCCCGCTGCCAGTCATCGGCAGCCTCCACCTCATCGGCAATCTCCCACACTGCTCCCTGGTCCGCCTCGCCGAAATCCACGGCCCGCTCCTGTCCCTCCGGCTAGGCGCGGTCACCACGGTGGTGGTATCCTCCTCGGATGTTGCTCGCGAGACCATGCCAGGAACTCTGTCCCCTGGCTGCCACACTCTCCGAAAGATCATTACCAGCGAGCTGTTGTCGCAGCATCGTCTCGACGAGCTGCAGCACCTCCGGCGCGAGAAGGTGAGCGATCTCGTTGACCACATCAGGTGTCTGGCGCAGGAGGGAGTGGCCATTGACATCAACCGTGTGGCGTTCACCACAAGCTTGAACCTCATCTCACGCACAATCTTCTCATGCGACGTGACGGACCTCGACGACCACGGGTGACACTGTTGTATATGAATCTATATGAATCTGAACACAAAAAAACACTCCCAGAATGATAAGTAAATTGGAACGGAGGGAGTACATTTCTTCTTAACAAGTCTTACTTCAGCATTTAATAACAATGCATCGTTACATTCGTAGGTGCAAATTATTTAGCCCACGCGCCTCATAAATATTCAGACAACAACAGTATCCTGAACTTATCGTTTGGCTGATATGGGCTGATGATGAACTATAGGAGGGGCGTATTTAAAGAGAAAATATGTTATGTTAAAGCCCATATAAATGTATGATACCAGTTTCATTTATCTTGATGAGTACCCGTCTGTTCGCACATTTCATAACATATTATTCTATCAATGTTGAAACAATTAATATGGAACAAATACACATGTTTTAGGATCTGTTTACTGCTGGAAGCGACACCAGCTCTAACACCGTGGAATGGGCAATGGTGGAGTTGCTCCGAAACCCCCTATTAATGGATAGAACATGCAATGAGCTTGCAAAGGTTATTGGTTCGGGAAGAAACATTGAAGAATCTGAAATTAGCCAGTTGCCCTACCTTCAAGCTGTAATTAGAGAAACGTTTCGGCTGCATCCTCCAGCTCCACTGCTACTACCACGACAAGATCAGGTAACAACAGAAGTTCTGGGTCACACAATACCCAAAGGTACTCGTTTGTTGGTAAATGTGTGGGCGATGGGTGGAGATAAACACATATGGTCTAATCCTGAGAAATTTCTTCCCGAAAGGTTCTTGGAAAGGTCAGTTGATTTTAGAGGTGGAGACTTTGAGCTCATACCATTCGGCGTGGGGCGTCGTATCTGTCCAGGTATTCCGTTGGCTATTAGGATGGTGCACCTAGTTCTTGGTTCATTGTTAAATCAGTTCAAATGGAGCCTCCCAAATGAGATTGAAAGAAATGGAGTGGATGTGGCAGAAAAGTTTGGGGTGACATTGGTAAAAGCTGTGCCTCTCTCTGCAATGGCTACACCAATTCGAGTCAACAAACAATAATATCTTGGCGGTTACTCATGACATGGTGTGTGGCAAACATGAAACATGCCGCGTTGTTGCAGCAGTCATAACTTTCCCTTAGCAGGGTGCTGGGAACTTAATTTATATTTGTTTACCTTACCAAAGAGTGTGAGGAAATACCATTAAATTAACAGGTGTGTAGAAAGTGCATTGCATCATCAAAGTGCGAAGAAATCCTTTCGCCTGTGTGCCTCAATCAGGATGGTACAATGAGTTATACAATTTGGATATTGGGCACCTCAAAACTAGTAGCTGGATGCGGAGGTTTGAAAACTGTTTAGGCATATGTATAACGGTTGACACTATTTGGATCAGTTTGTTGTGTGTTTTCGAAGGAATGGATACTGTGTAAACCCTCACATGAAGAAACCATTTCAAAATAAGACATGTCAATTTTGTGTGATTACTGTCAACGGGGTTACCAATGTCCAGACACCAGGTTCCATGCTGATCTTGAAGCGTCTCCGCTTTTCGCAGGATCGAGTCGAAAGTGCCGGTGAACGGACACAACAGTACATCACATAAAAAACACGAATTAAGTCTTAAAGTGATTACATTAGTCCAATTAAAACATCGAGTAGCACAGCGGAAGTTCACGATACAAGCCTAAGAGATAAAGATACAAGCGCACGCGCTCATGATACAAGTGAATCCGCATCCAAAGCCATAAAGATGCGGACTCGAGAGGAGATCACTCCTCGGTCTCCCAGTGGGCTGTCCAACCAAAGGGAAGCTGGCCATCCCACTGTCCACCTCCACCCGTAGAGTCAGGGATAAATGTGCTACCTGCAATAAAACATATAGAGCCAAACCCTGAGCAACTAATACTCAGCAAGACTTACCCGTCAACGTGGCTAACTACAGCCGACTCCTAATATGCAAGGCTACAAAAGGGTAGGCTGACTCATAAACATAACCCGTACTAATTACTTGGTCCTTACTTTCAAGTTTTATTTTCAAGTTAAATACTTAACTAGTAAAACAGTGCACGTACTCTAAACAGATATAAATAACAATACATCAATAATATCAATATACCACAAGATATATGAATAACTGTAATAAACTAGCATCATCATCATCATCAATCATATCACCCTACGAGGTGACTCGGTGAGTAAGGTTGCTCTTGACCGAGAGCGGCGGTATCGATGTACATCCTGCAGGAGAAAACCTGACCACACGCCGCACACGCGCACAAGTAGTATGCAGCAACCGTTTACGCTGTTCCCCCCTAAAGCTGGCTGGGTCTCACACCTCCCGAGAAAGGCCCTCCCGCACGGTCCCCGTCCCAGACGTACGCCCCGATTGGGAGGCATCCCTTCTCTCCCAAGTACCATGATAGAAAGTGCAAGTATCCGCTAGACATCAGGGCGTCACATGCTACTAGGTTTATTAGGCCCATAAAAACACTAGCATGTGATCAGTACGTTCGAACTTGCTCAACAGGGCCAACAACGAACGGTCCTCAATCGACACAGACGGGGCTACCACCGTGAAGGCCCAGCCTTCTCCAACCATCCTATACAAACAATTCCCCGTCCGGTCTCAACAAATCCTAAATCCAGCTAGTACAATCTAGGGTGAAAACCTATCTCGCGAGTGGAACCTACCACTCGTCTTCTACCGTTCGCTAGTCCCTAAGCATAGCAAGTTCTAACGTAACCTAGACCACATCTACAAACATATGAAACAAGGTGGGATATGGAAGGGTAATCCTAATGCAGTTCTAAGGTTTCACATCAACTCCTAATAAACCTAATGCACAATCAATTACTAGCCCCAAACAAGTGATAAACAAAACTCCTAATTAGGGAGGCATGCACCGGGGCTTGCCTGGCTCAGGAGCAACGCTAACTGGGTCAGCTACAGGGTCAATGTCCTGCTGCTCCTCCTCCTGTGCCTCCTCCTCCGGCAGCTGGAAGTCCAGGGGCTCCGGAGTCGTCTCTGTCACTACACGTTATGACAAGGAAATAATGCAAGTTAGATGCAAGTAACATGATGCAATTAAGAAATTTAATTATCTGATAGGACAGTCATTTACACTGTAAGTGCAAATGATTAACTTTGTTAATTAATTTCGTCTGAAGTATTTCCTTCATTGACTTTTAATTAAGTTAACCATTTAATCAACTTGGTTAGATTAAATAAATAATTTGATTTTGAAAATTAATTTATGTCCAGTGGCATTTTTCTGGTGAAAGTCACCACTGGAAGTGATTTATGGTAAGGTTTGATGATTTATGGATGAATGGATTATTTATAATAATTTATACAATGCAAAGAACGATTTAAATCATAAGAACAGAGAATTTCTGTAAGTGTGTTAACAATAGCTTAACAAGCATGCACGAGTTCAAGATTTATGGAGGAACAGAGAATTTATTATGAATTAAACAAATTCTGCATAAATTTAATTACACAGAAAATAGATGAAGTGTATTAAGTGATTTGACATTTTTGCTGGACAGAACAGGTAACATGGAAGCCAGAAAAAATTGAATTCGCATTTTTCTGAGGTGTGTTCGATTTACTATGCATTTTACAATCTTAAGGCAATTTCCGGTTTTAACTAAATTGGGTCAACTGAACTTCGATAAAAGAGAATATACCATATACATTTAGTAAATTGGTAATGATTCCCTTTGTCCTTGAAGTTGTCGCAGTAGATTGAATCACTCCCACTATATCCTGACAGAAATAAATCAGGGGTACTTTTTAAAAGGTCAAACTAATGAAGGGTCAAATTCATGGGCCATGAACTTATATTTTTCAGTGTGAATAAATGAATCTTTTGAAACCAGCATTTCCAGAATTGTGTGCTCTAGATGCTGTCTGTTGCCGATATAATCGGCATAGTTGTGCAACTGGTTCTACAAGTCCTAGTTTATCACTTATGTAGAATACTAGTTCTAGGCCCAAAGAGTGGACCTTGAACTAGTCTACGCTACTATAATATAACGTAAAGATTACAAAATACTGTGATCGCAGATGACGGGGTTGATGAAGTTGGACTTGGTCAGTTCTTTTTTACAAAATTTGGTGCTTGTTACTTTGTACCAGTGAGGGAACAGACAAGTGAATGGAGATCTGTGAACCAAATCTCCTTACAGTATGTCAGTTAGAGCCTGTAGAAATTGTCAAGGTGAATCACATATTTTCTACCGATCACCAGGCAATTGAGCCTTGAATCTTGTTTGAAAAGATAACCATATGGAACTATTCAAATCGAATGTCATGTTTACATTTCTACTATGCTGTTTTCACATTCAACAAATACCGTGATTATTAATAAATGACTGTTATGTGCAATTATCTGATCACATAAGTTTGGAACCAATAACTTCATTATATGCTGATGCACACAGCAATGGGTACTACATGGCAGATGGAAATAGTTTAAATCAGATTATGAGCTTCAAGGAGATGCCTCCAGTAGGTAGGAGGTATAATTGATCGATGAAGATTCTTCATTCGAAGTCATTCTTCAAATAATAAAGTTGAAGTCCCCCTGCAGATGGAAGGAAGAGAGATGCTGCAGCTTCGTGTAAATATAAAAGAAAGTTTTTACGTACGCCGACCATATTAATTGCAGTCCCAAGTCTACACATCACCCGCATGCCATCATCAAAATACTGATGCAAGTAGTGAGCTCCCCATGGCCTGGAAGCCTATATATATACACATAGGAGCCTCTTCCCTAGAATTCATCTCACAGTTAACTTTGTAAGTTCACAATGGGCAGTACTAGACTAGTAGCGCTTGGCTTCCTTGCTATCCTGAGCATTGTCCTCGTTGACAACAGCAGTGCTGAGCCAACATACTCGGATGTTTCTGGGTCAGGCGGAGGAGGTGGAGCCGGTGGTGGATTTGTGAGTGGTTCTGGTGGGGGTTCTGGGCGTGGCACTGGGTCAGCTGAGATGGGGCAAGATGGGCCATTTTCCCATGCCGTTGCATCAGGTGGTGGTGGAGGCAGTGGCGGTGGGCAGTATGGTGGGTATGGTTTCGGAGGTGGAGCTGGTTCAAGTGAAGGTTCTACCCATAAGAGTGCTGAAACATATGGGGGACATTCTGAAGCGGGTGGCACCGGTGGAGGTGGTGGCGGTGGAAAAGCTGCAGGTACCGATGGCTCTGGTGGTTACGGGGCTGGTAGTGGTTCTGGTTCCGGAAGCAGCGAGGGTATTAGCTATCAGCAAAGCTCTACAGGTGCAAGCGCTAGTAGCAATGGTGGTGGCGAAGGATGGAGCCAAAATGGTGGGACTGGTGGTGGGAAAGGAGGCGGATCTGGATACGGTGATGTAAACCGTTGAAGCTGCCATGGCATTTCTAATCTAACGATGGAGCCTACCTTGTTACATGTTCCTGTTGTCATACCTTTTTTTTTTTTTTTGCGAAGTGTTCCTGTTGTCGTACTTGTTCACGTTTATTTGTACCCTCTCCCAATTAGCAATAATAATAAAGGGCTCCATTCCTTGATTCCAAATTTTTACAAAAGATTTGGTAGAAGTTATCCTTAATTATTAATTACTCCCTCTAGTTTTAAATTGTTGACAATGTTGATTTTTTTGAGTTATATTTGATCATTCGTCTTATTCAAAATATTTTAAAAATTATCATAGATTTTGTTATGATTAGTTTCATCACTAAAGAAAATTGAAATATAACTTATATTTTTGCATATTTAAGCTAATATTTTAAATAAAACAAACGGTCAAACGTAACTAAAAAAGGCAACTGTGTAAAAAATTAAAAATTGGACGGAGTATACTACTATACCGCAGTACGTGTCACCTTTTCACCTTTTACAAAAGATTTGGTACAAGTTATCCTTAATAAAGGGTTCCACTCCTTGAAAGTAAACAAATATATTAGACTTCCCAGTTCGACTTGGGACTTGGTGACTAAGATGTCAGCGGAGATGTCAATGACTCAAATTAAGAGGCATGAAAAGAATCTCCATGTCGTCTCGTTGTCTTACAACGATCGGATCTCCCAGCGTCTAGCCATCCAATACCATTGCAATATTTTCGTCCAGACCCTTGCCGAAGCGATGAATTTCTGATAACAATGAGACCTTCCTGCTTCAGCAGATCTTTCTTTTTCTTTGTCTTACTCCGGTGTTGATCCCCCGAACCGATGCAAAAGAAAAAGAAAACGAGGCGATGCTCGACTCTGATGCTCCAAGCCGCTCTGGTCACCTGGAAAGTCGGCGCCAAGCGGACGAGAGGTCCCGACGGTAACCGCAGCATCCTCCCCGTCCCTGCCTCCAACGCTTCACACACTTTGGCGTCAGCACCGTAAGGATGATGTTCATGGCATCGGACGGCATCAACGCTGCTAAACCGCTGGCCACCAGCACCGACCTCACCAGGACCCTGCTAAACCGATTGTTCTAGGTAAGGGGCTGATTGTTCTAGGGTTGGGATCTGTTGTTGTAGGGTTGGGGATGCGTTGTTCCATGCATGGGGATCAAATATTTCAACCAAGGAGAGGTGGGGCACTAGAGTGACCAGAGTTCGCCTCGTGCGGGAGAAAGAACCAAGGGAAGAAGAAAGGAGAATGAAGAACGAAAAAAGTAACATGGGCCGGCCCAAAAACAATCATTAAGGAGCTCCTATTGTGTGTTTGTGCTCCTTGTTTCATTTTATTCTGGCCCACCGCAAATAAAAAAAAAAAATAATTCTCCTAAGAAAATAAAGAAGAATAAAGGCTGGCTGGTATGTATCCGGTTTTGCCCCACTCTGTTCTTTTTTTTGGACGCAACTACGGGGCAAGTTGCCCACCCGAATTTTATTACTCACATCGAAGTACAAAGCGGCCATGGCCGCGGATTACAGGACCTGGGCAGCAAGGCCCGGCCGGGGTGGAGGTTACCAGGGGTGGGGGGCGGCGGGGGTTGTAGTAACAAGTTTGTCATGTTACCCCTAACAACCCAGCGCACCAGGTGATGAGAGGTGAAGCGTCCAGAGACCTCCGCGCACGGCAAACCCAGAGCGTGGCATGGTCCCTGACCATGTTGACGAGCGTGATGTGGTCGAGGCGCGCGTTGTCCAAGACCGTTCTGTTGCGCCCCTTCCAGATGACCCAGAACATGAGCAGCACTGCAGTGTGTCGGAGTTGGGGGTGCAGGACGGAAAGACGCGACGTGATCGCCGCCACAGCGCCCTCAATGGTGGAGGGAACGCGCTGCGAAGGTAGGACGCACGCCCAGAGTTGCACCAAGCGGGGGCAGCCGAGGAAGAGGTGGTCGACGTCCTCAACACCGGGATAGAACGGGCAGATGTCGGTGTCCCACCCGCCATGACTGCGGAGGTAGGAACGGGTCCGTGTTCGTCGATGTCGAAGAATCCAGAAGAAGATTTTCACTTTGGTGGGAGCGAATCCGTCCCAATTCTCCGTCCCCATAGTGGGGCACCAGTGGGGGAGGGGGCGTAGGCAGCCGCCGTCGTGAACGACTTGGGCCGCGCACCGGAGAGAAAGCGGCCGCCCGGGCCGGCTATGAGCACAACGCCGTTGAGTGCACCTTCCAGCAGGGCGAGTTCATCGCTGGCCGCCGCGGTGAGACGTGCCTGTAGCACCAGGGCGCCGGGGCCAGCGAGAACGGCGTTGCGGACGGTGACCTCCCGGGATGTGCAGTGGGAGTAGAGCGCCCCACTCTGTTCTGATTGCTGATATTTTTTCTGGAGAAAGAGAGAGCTTTATTAACTAGTTAGGGAGTTGTGTGAGTTCATGGGCAACATTGTTTGGCTCACTCTTTATAGCCTGGAAGACCACTTCTGGCAACAAGCTAACGCATGCTCTAATTTCTTCTATTAAGAAAAATAAGCAATTTAGGGCATGATTGGTTAGGGGCATATGCCCCAACAAAGCCCGTGAGATGCAATGCTGCCGTGATTGGTTACTTGCAGTACTTCTGCCCAGGCTCTGGGCATACAAGTGATGAGTGATTGGTTGCTTGTTGTTCCGTCTGGCTCGGACCTCCACATGCAAGAAACAACCCTAAGCCTGGCCCCGGGGAAACCAAAACTGATTCCGTTTCTCAGAGCCTGGCTCGCACGCTCCATGGTCTGTCAAAGCCTGGCTCCCGAGAAACAGGCTGGCTCCGTTGAGATTTCATCCAATCATGCCCTTACATGTATCTCTGATAGCACCAAAGTCAGACTCCCCTATGGGCTCTTTCTGGGCCCATTTAGCAGCAAGATTGAGACCTTCTTCACATGCGAGGCCTCTGACCGTTTCCGCCATAGTGGCGTTAAAGCTAGGTGACCCACAAAGAGCAAAGTAGCATACTCCCTCCGTTTTTAAATTGTTGTCGCCATTGACTTTTTTTGCTATGTTTGACCATTCGTCTTATTCAAAAAAGTTTGAAAAATATCATATATTTTGTTATGATTTGTTTCATCTTCAAAGTAAGTTTAAACATAATGTATAATTTTGCATATTCGAACATATATTTTGAATAAGACGAATGGTCAAACATAAATAAAAAAGTCAACGGCGACAACAATTTAAAAACGGAGGGAGTAGCACCTTATTCGTTCCTGATCACTACTCTCGCACCAGCTTGCCTTGAGACCTAGTCAAAAGCGCCATCGAATCTTCGTCCAGTCCTCTGACGGCGTACTCCATCTTCACTGCAAGAAAATAAGGGTATTGCTACGGTGAAATATCGTTGCAATAGGGCCAAAATGGTTGCAATAACCTACTATTGCTACAAAACTCATTTCGTGGGCTGTCGTGGCAAGTACTAGCGTGGCAATAGGCTTACGCAACCATTTTTTTGTTTGGTTGCAATACCTATATTTGTTGCCACGAAATAAAGCGTTACGATCAGCAATAACACAACAACTCAAATTGTGGCAATAAATGGTTATTGCAACTATATTTAGTTGTGGCAAATATTGTAGGCTAATATGCTCTAGACATGACTTGAACCCAAGACCTTGATGTTACGAAGAATCGCTTTGCCACCACACCACTGTTGCTATTTGTGTTTTCAATAGCAATGTTATTTCTTTATTGTCTCTCATGATGTAGAAAAGTTTATGAAAAATTGTGGCAAAAGCCAAAATTGGTTGCAATAGATTTTGCGTGCTGCAACGATTCTTTGTTTGTGGCAATAAATTTTTTTCTATTGCAACAATCTTTTCAAAAATTACAACGATAATATTTTGTTGCAATAAAACATATCTATTGCAACGACAAGACAATCGTGGCAATAGTATTAGTGTATTGCCACAAAAATATTGAAATTGATGCAACAATTATTGTTTTGTTGCAATATATGTCAACCTTTCGCAACCATTTTATTGACTGTGGCTATTAACACATACCTCTCACAACGGAAGCTGTTTTGTGACAATAATGTCCACACATTGCAACCATGTATAAAAAACATTGCAACAACACCTAGCTATCGCAACCAAAATTTTGTTGTTGCAACACTGCTCGTGGCAATACCCTGATTTCTTTGTAGTGCTTTCTGACCTGGTAAAGGGCCCTGCCTGCACGTTCCAGAATCTTCCTGCTCCGAGGCCTGTGCAGGTATCCTCCCTTTGCAGCTTTGCTATCGTCGCCCGAATCGCCTTGCCGGATGCACAATAGTGTATCTGCATAGCTCCAAAGAAAGCGAGCAGAGCATTAATGGTGTTGCAGCAGATAAGTCTGTTGATGTGTCCAAGACGTTGCCGTGCCATGCACGATAACCACGGGTGGAACGCCACATGTGTCCAAGCCGGTGCCGCGCGTGCGCGATCACCACGAGTAGAATGCCATATAAGTCACGCACCGAAACTTTAGCTCCACTTGGCTAGATTGCATGTGGCTTCGGTTACGACCGATCCACCTCTTACATGTATAAACACATGCGCTAAAGATGAATACAATTGCACTTTCACCTCCTATATGGTATCAGGCTTCTTCCTATCCTATTCTTCCGCTGCCCTACCTCCCGGCGATGTCGAGATCGTCCTCCATCAGAGAAGCTCATCCATCACCGCCAATCCCTTAGCTAAAGCCCAACTAGTAGTCCCTGCCTCCTCCATCCAACATGTCAAGATCCACACTCACATGCCTGTGACCTTGGATTTCGAAGAGAGCAACTACTCCCTCTGGAGCGCATTCTTCGACACGATGCTCTTGAAGTTCGGCCTCGTCGAGCATATTGACACGCTCAACATGTGGTGCAACGCCGACTGGATCTAAGCGACTAGTATATCGAGTCATGGATCTACAACACCTTGACCACGTCGCTAATCAAGATGGTCATCTTTCGCAAGCCTTTGGGTTATCAGCTCCGGTCGGCCGTCCGCGGGCTCTTCCAGTACTATAGGGATCAGTACAATGTCTACGCCCCGCCTTAAGGACTACCACAACCTCTACCAAGGTGACCTATCAATTACTGACTATTCTAGTTGTCTGAAATAGCTCAATGATCTTTTGTTCGATGTCGGAAATGCTATAAGTTAAGAAAAGCATTCTCTATGGTCACTGCCTACAAGTCGTTGCTGAGGTAGTAGTTCATATGCAACTACCTTCTTCAAGATTTGAGGTTCCAAAAACACACAACCAAGATGGTGGTGGCCATAGCACTCCTTGTCACCGCCGGCTCCTCTTCCTCTTCCACCTTCTCTCCAACCAAGAACAACAATGAAGCTCAAGCAGAGCTCCTCTGATGTTAAGGGGCGCCCCTACACCAACAATGGCAACTTCTAGTGGTGGCCAGAGCGGTTCTTGGGGTCATTTAACTATCCTTAGACTGGCATCGTTCAATCGTGGTAGATGCTGCATTGGTGGCATCCTACCTGCGCCCTTGGTCCTCATCCTCAAGCTGGCCAGCAGCAGGCTCTCATGGCATCCACCCCACCAAGCTCCATGATGGGGTCCAGTCGTAGACGACGGCGGTGCCATACCCAACTGTGACATCATACATGTTCACACCATGTGACAGGCCCACCTTGTGAACCATATCAAAGCAACTTTCCAGGAAAAGAAGTTGCTCACCAGATGATATATAAGCAAACCGGCACACTTTACTACACATAGATTTCAAACATAGGTTTCCACAAGGCTATTATACAAGCCACATCTTAAAGTGTTTCACAACCTCTATATTACACAAGCACAACAGCGGAAAAGTCCAAAAGAACCACCAAAACTCAAAGGCTCGAGTGCAGGAACGCCCTAGAACATAGGATCGTCGACAAAGTATTCCAGAGCCCAACTATCGTCACATGGCTCTCCTCCGTTCTCAACTTCACCAACTGATTTCAAATTGAGCAAGGGTGAGTACATTGGTACTCAGCAAGCCACACGGATTCAAAGTAGGTAAAATGAACTATAAGACTATAGGTTATGCTATATATCAACAAAGCAATATGATAAATGAGAGATATAATAATTAGTAAATGAGCTCCACTGGCAACAACATACCAACCAACCTCCCAAATCCAACATCATCATGAGGAATAACTAAACTTAGCCATGAAACTGGAATCACCCATAAACATAGCTCCATTATCCGGAAGCACGGCACATTCGAATGATTCAAATAATGAACTCTGCAGAGCCTGTCCATCGTTACCCATAGGATATTCCCCAACTTGCAATCATCAAGGAATAACATGTCGGTAGGCAGAGGTACAACAAAGTATCCTTCTCCTTCTCATTACTTACTTTCCTCTCTTATGGGACACGCCTTACCCCCGTCTTAGACACGAATGCAGACCCAGACCTGTCTGCTAATTCGAGCTTACATGGGCCGCCCCGGGTACAATGTTGTAGGACTGTTACCAGCCATGTCCGTCAAGTCGGTCCTTATGGTTGGACGAAACTATGTTTTTATCTTGACTTAGCCTACCATTCCTCAATCCATAAGAACAGAACACCCATCATTAGCGATTGGCCACATGACCGAAGTTGGTCGACGTGCACACAATCACCGTCAAGGATAATCCGCCATCCACCATACCACCATTCACCTCCCATCATACCCGATAGTTGTAACCTCAGTGATAGCTCCAAATTAACCTTAACCTAGCCATGTTCCATTTTCCATCTAGCTAATAGTTGCACTTCGAGCTAGGTTCACTTTTCAGTCATTTGGCCGATGTGGATAGGACGGTTACATCATGCAAGGTGGGTTTGGAACCTCTACCATATTCATATCCATGATCCCTATGACCACAACTATTTCAAGGGGAAATACACAATGCAAATATAAGTAAACATAGGTGCTACATGTTGGATCGAGTGTGACTTGCCTTCTGCTCAACGGCGTCGTCGTTCTCTTCCCAGACCTCCTGACCTCCCAGTGCGACTCCCTCGTACTCTAACGTAGCGAATAAAATAACCAATAAGGATAAAGCATTCAAATACAAGCAAAGAGAATAAACCCAATAAATAAATAGAAATAAGAACTCCAAAAAGAAAATAGACTCTAGGCTTGGATGGGTTTCAGGAACTATTGTTGCTCATATAGGAAAAGGGATAGTCTTGGTAAGCTTGTTTGTATTGGTAGACAAGATATAGGAGTACAACTCAAGGTAGTACGGGCAGCACACCTTAGTATTTTTAAATAGCTCCAAAGGTCACTGGTATTGCTTGGGAAGGCCTTACTAGAAGCAGACTACGATACTAGTTGGGAATGCACTGATCTGATTGCTGGGCGGGAGAAACTGCATGGTAGCCAAACTATATTTAATCAAATGTTTAGCTAGCTCACTCTGGCCAAACGCAACAGAGGACTGAGTTAACTGATGATGGTTGATGGGATTTTGGTTAGACACGTATCAGCAGGCCCATCTGATAACGTATACAAATACAGAGGCAGGCATGCATCTTTTTTTTTTTTTTTTGGGATTACACAGTACAACTCAGACACTCACAACGCACGCACACTCACCCCTATGAACGCACATACGCAAACCCTACCCCTATGAGCATCTTCGACGACTGAGTCGGCAAATTCTCCAGATTCCCGAAGTCACCATTGGCGCCTCGCTGTCGACGGCCACGTCGCCTACCGCTGAAAGCACAAATGCCGTTAAATCCTAGAAAATTCGCTCCCACCAGGAGTCGAACCCAGGACCTCAAAGGTGCTACTCGGGTGTCTTAACCACTAGACCAAGACCCCTTTCACGGCAGGCATGCATCTAAAACAGAGGAAGCTGTACAGGGGGCCTGTGCAGTTGCAAAAGTAAGTTTTTGCCAACTAAACAAGGATTAAACACAGGTTAATGGGCCTTTGGTTAGTGGTACACGGCTGGCCCAAAGAACATAGGACACATAACGGGGACTTTGTTTCTCGACCAAAGCTCGAGAGCTCGTCAATGGCGGAACTGCTGGTTGCGGCAGGGAAATCAAATTCCGGCGATCATGGACGGCTCAGCAAAAATTAAGGCGGGGAACAGAACCTATTTTCTCTAGGGAATCCATTTGTGGGGTTTATTCGGCAACACGAGGTGCGGCACCAGCCTGGCGGCGAAACAGCAGCGCAGCGCGACGAGCGGCTCGGTGGCTCGTCTCGCCGTCGACGGGAGTGGCGAAACGGCGGCTTGAGGTTGTGCAGGGTATCAAGGCCGAGGTATAGGTAGAGCAGCTTGGTCAATCGTGCAGCAGGGACGGAGATCGAGCGGAGCGGCCAAAGCTCGCCCGACGGACAGAGACGGCGGCAAGGCCGTGATTGCAGGTGACCCTAGCGACGAATCAGTAGAACTTAAAAGATACTGATACTAAGAAATATACTAGAGGATCTGTACCAATCAATTTGTACAACAAATCAACCTTGAGCTCTAACTTGGGGATACAGGAAAGTAACGAATGGAGATTGAATAGCTCACCGTGAGCTCCAGGAAGAACAGAGCTTGAGCCCTTAGCCCAGGACAGGAACAGAGTATCGGATAAGAATGAAGTAGTGAGCTGTGGCTTTTAAGCTGAGAAGAAGCTATGAACGTAGTCCTGCCGTTCGATTAAGCGTTGGACTCATCAACGGCAGGGCATGAAGCCGTGTGCATCTGGAAAAAGAATAGAAGCTAGCAGCTACTGGATGGAGTACGCACGAACTGTAATGCTATGCGCTGGAGCAGAACAAGCAGAGCACTGCCGGTATACTGTGACAATGTATACAAGCAACAGCTCAAAGGGAAGGATTGTGCTGGGAAAAAGATAAAGGCTGTGTGTGTGAGCCGCCTATGTGTGATTATAGGATTTTGTAATAAAACTATTAGGTTTGCTACAAGGAGATAAATCAGGAAAGCCAAATAAATAGCAAGCAAACCA
This sequence comes from Eragrostis curvula, assembly GCA_007726485.1. Taxonomy (NCBI): domain Eukaryota; kingdom Viridiplantae; phylum Streptophyta; class Magnoliopsida; order Poales; family Poaceae; genus Eragrostis; species Eragrostis curvula. Next base: position 32,933,269 of record CM017439.1, read on the forward strand.
AATAAGACCCAGCAAAATTCCAACAGACAAGTAAAAATGAGAAGAAGGCAAATAAAGTATTTCGAAAAAAATTCTCTCGAAAACCGGGTGTTACAGACCTACCCCTCTAAAGAAGAATCTCGTCCCCGAGATTCCTGAAGATGAAAGCATAGCTCCGGAAAGTCCCGTTGCATATCCGCTTCTTTCTCCCATGTTGCTTCTTCCTCTGTATGATTTTTCCACTGAACTTTATAGAATTTGATGGTTCTATTTCTCAAACGGCGCTCCACAACTTCCAAAATTTTGAGTGGTTCCTCATTATATGACATGTCCGGTTGCAACTCAATCTCCTTAACTTGAACTTGCTCGGTAGGCTCCGTCAGGCATTTTCTCAATTGCAACACACGGAAAATAGGATGCACACCTTTCAGTTCTTGTGGCAATTGCAGTAAGTAGGCAACTTCACCTCTTCTGTCGAGAATCTTATACGGACCAATGTATCTTGGTGCCAATTTCCCTTTCACTTGAAACCTGTGTACCCCTTTCAACGGTTGAACTTTCAAGTACACAAAGTCTCCAACTTCAAAACTCAAGTATGTTCTCCTATTATCAGCATACTTCTTTTGTCGATCCTGAGCAGCCTTCAATCTTTCTCTAATAATTCTCACATGTGCCTCTGCATTATGAGCAACTTGAGGTCCTAGCAACTGTCGTTCACCGGTCTCAGTCCAATTTAATGGAGTTCTGCACTTTCTCCCATATAAAGCTTCAAAAGGTGCCATCTCTAGACTGGCCTGATAGCTATTGTTATATGTGAATTCAGCAAAAGGCAAGCATACATCCCATGCAGAGTCATAGACTAATGCACAAGCTATTAGCATATCTTCCAATATCTGGTTGACCCTTTCAGTTTGCCCTCCAGTTTGTGGGTGATAAGCTGAGCTAAAAGCTAAGTCTGTACCCATAGCTTCATGCAAACATTCCCAAAATCTTGAAGTAAACTGTGATCCTCTATCAGACACTATTCTTTTTGGAACTCCATGAAGCACAACAATTCTAGTTAAGTATAACTCTGCTAACTGAGCACCTCCATAGGTTTGCTTAATAGGTATAAAATGGGCTACTTTAGTCAATCTATCCACTATTACCCAAATAGCATTATAACCAGCTCTTGTCTTTGGAAGGCCAGTAATGAAATCCATACCTATTTCATCAAACTTCCATTCTGAAATGGGCAGTGGTTGCATCAAACCTGCTGGTCTTCTATGATCAGCCTTCACTTTCTGACACACATCACATAAGTTGACATGTTCAGCAACATCTCTCTTCATTTCCTTCCACCAAAATATGTTATTCAAGTCTTGATACATCTTTGTACTACCTGTATGTATAGAGAATAGAGACTCATGTGCTTATGAGAGTATTACCTTCTTGATCTCTTTATCATCTGGAACACATAACCGACCTTTAAACCTCACAATTCCTTCTTCATCCTCACTGAACCCTTCAGCTTTGTTTTCTTTTATTTCCTTGCATTGTTTCTGAATCCATTCATCTTTCAATTGAGCCTCCTTGATTCTATCCTTTAGAGTAGGTTGAACTTCCATATCCATCAGTGATCCTTTCTCAATAAATTCAAGTTGTAACTTTTGAATGTCCTTTCTCAAAGGTGCAGGGCACTCATCAATCATAAGATTATTGCAATATGCTTTTCTGCTAAGAGCATCTGCCACAACATTAGCTTTGCCTGGATGGTACTTGATATCCAATTCATAGTCTTTAATCAACTCAAGCCATCTTCGTTGTTGCATGTTTATCTCGGGTTGAGTAAAGAAATATTTCAAACTCTTATGATCTAAATATACTTCACACTTGTTACCCATGAGATAGTGTCTCCATATCTTCAAAGCATGAACAACAGCTGCTAACTCCAAATCATGAGTAGGATAATGTTCCTCATGCTTTCTAAGTTGTCTAGATGCATAAGCAATTACCTTACCATCTTGCATTAACACACATCCCAAACCTTGATGCGAAGCATCACAATAGATTTGAAAATCCTTCTCATTATTTGGTAAGGTGAGCACTGGGGCAGTTGTCAACCTTCTTTTCAACTCTTGGAAGCTCTTTTCACACTCTTCCGACCATTCAAACTTCACATTGTTTCTAGTCAGTTGAGTTAAAGGCTTTGCAATTTTTGAAAAGCCTTCTATAAACCTTCGATAGTATCCGGCCATTCCCAAGAAACTTCTTATTTCTGTTATGTTCTTGGGTTGTTGCCATTCTGAAACTGCCTTTACCTTAGATGGATCAACCTTAACTCCTTCACCTGATATGACATGTTCCAAGAAAGAGACTTCAGTCATCCAAAATTCACGCTTTGAGAATTTAGCATAAAGCTTCTTCTCTCTCAAATGATCCAGAACCTTCCTCAGATGCTCTTCATGTTCCTCAGGACTCTTTGAGTATATCAGGATATCATCAATGAATACCACAACGAACTCATCTAGGAAGTCCATCAAAATCATATTCATCAAGTTCATAAACATTGATGGTGCATTTGTCACTCCAAATGGCATCACAGTGAATTGATACAACCCATACCTTGTGATGAAAGCAGTCTTGGGTCTATCCTCTAGCTTTACCTTCATTTGATGATACCCGGATCTCAAATCCAACTTAGAAAATACATTTGCACCCTTTAGTCTATCAAACAAGTCATCAATTCTTGGCAACGGATACTTATTCTTGATTGTAACTGCATTGAGTGCTCTATAGTCAACACACATTCTTTTAGTTCTGTCTTTCTTCTTGACAAACAACACAGGTGATGCCCACTCTGATGCACTTGGCTCTATGAATCCTTTCTCTGACAATTCTGCCAACTGAGTTTTAAGTTCATATAATTCATCCTTGGACAACCGATAATAGCTTTTGGTCACTGGGGTTGTGCCTGGCTTCAATTCAATTGTGAACTCAATTTCCCGATCTGGTGGCATCCTTGGCAACTCTTCTGGAAATACATCTGGGTATTCACAAACTACATGCACTTGGTTGACTCCTTCCACTTCTAAATTGTAAACAGTCTTTTGCTTCATATTATCTATTCTGTCAGTAGCAACTTGCACTCGTTGTCCCTCTGGACCGACCAAGTTTACAGTCTTCTTTTCACAATCAAGTATACCCTTGTACTTTGACAACCAATCCATTCCAAGTATGATATCAAGACCTTTCATTTCTAGCAACAATAAGTCCACTTTAAAGATAATTCCCTTAATCTCCAACTCAACTTCTCTGCATTTGAATTGTGTTCTCATATTGCAACCAGGAGTTTGGATTATATAGGTATTTCCCAGAGCAGTAAAATGCACCTTACTTTTTGTTGCAAATCCCAAAGACACAAAAGAATGGGAAGCTCCAGGATCAAACAAAACTAAAGCAGGTTTCGAGTTGATCGGAAACGTACCAACTATCACATCAGAGGCTTGTTCAGCATCAGCAGCGTTGATGTAGTTGGCACGTCCTTGAATGACCCTTTGTTTGACCTGGCCTCCTCCTCCAGCTTGTCCTCCACCACGCACCATCTGTCCTCCCTTGTTCTGAGGTTCTCCACGTCCAACTGCTTGATTGTTAGTTGGTGCTTGTGGTGCCACATTTGGCCTTCTGGCTCGAGCTTGGGCCACTTCAGAAGGAAGATTGCCCCATCGGCAGTAGTAGCTGATATGCCCCTTCTGACCACAATGGAAACAAATCCTCTTTGGGCAATGTTGGGGTCCTAGCAACAAGTGCACGGCATGGGAGATAGCGAAGGCCAAGCCATACTCACATAAGGCAACCTGAAATCCATGTTAAAGCAGCCAAGGGCATGCTTGTAAATATCATCATCTCACCCCTTATAAATATGGAGGGAGATGATCATGTAACGACATCGGTTTTTCGGGCCACGAGCCAAAGGAAGAATCATTTGCACCGTGCTCTGAACTCTTTAATCATCTGACCCCTTCGCCCGGCATCGCGGGAGAAGGAGAGCTTCGCGTAATTGAACTGCAGGGAACCTGAACGAGAACCTCTTCGTCCGGCACCGCGGACCACAAAAGAGGGCTTCGCTCCAACTAGAAGACAGCGACGACAAGCGAAGAGGGCTTCGCGAAGAGATTCGAAGGCATCGACAACCTCCGAAGGCTTCGCCAGAACCAAGACACCTCAATCACTCGTTGGAGGGCTTCGATCTGTCTCACCAAGACCTTCGATCCCCCAACATTTGGCGCCGTCCGTGGGTCGAACCCACGACAAACCCAACACCGCACAACGCGAAGCGAAGCTTGCTACAAAAACAAAATCTCACAAACGAAGCCTTTCATACATATATTATGTTTGCTGTATTTTATATATGTCGAATATTAATCTTCGTTCCCTCTTGGACTCTTTCACAGGGAAGCACCCCTCAAGACTATAAAGCCTTCGCCAAGATAATGAAGCCTTCTCCAGAATTATAAGATCGAAGAGTAACAAGACACAAAGCGAAAGATGTTCTTTATTATCCAACACGAAGTTACAAAAATACGAAGACACAAACACCTACTTCTTCGACTTGCTATGAGTCCGACTAGCCACCCCAACTGGAGGCGAAGGCCTAACTTGACGACCTTCGGAGCTCTCATCATCACTAATGATGATAACATCAGGAGGAACAATAGCAAGAGGAACTGGTTGTGGAGGAACTTCAACAATAGCGTTCCTCGCACTCAATCGATCAAGCTCGTCAAATAAGTGCAGTACTCGTTCAAGAGCACAGGGAAGACAAAGTTCAAAAACCCGTGTACTTCGTCTCCGAAGCCCTTTCGGGAGCGAAGCTGTTCTACTCAGAAATAGATCGAAAAGATGGCCTACGCAGTGGTCATGGCCTCAAGGAAATTGAAACATTATTTCAGTGACAGGAAAATAATAATTCCAACCTCTTTCCCCCTTCGGGACACACTGCGAAGCAGAGAAGCGATTGGACGAATAGGAAAATGGTCAACAGAATTGGCGCCTTTCGACATCGAGTTCAAAGCAAGAACAGCTATCAAGGCAGCAACTCTTGTAGACTTCATAGCAGAATGGACCCCTCCTACTCCCGAAGCCTCTATCCAAACTGAAGAATCTTGCTGGACGATATTCACTGACGGTGCATGGGGAGCAACAGGAGCCGGAGCCGCGGCTATAATAACATCACCTTCGGGAATCAAATTAAGATATGCTGTCAAGTTAGACTTTCAGTCAACCAACAATATTGTAGAGTACGAAGGAGTATTATTGGGACTTCGCAAAGCAAAGGCATTGGGTGCAAGAAGAGTACTCATTAGCACAGATTCCGAAGTAGTAGCAAATCAAGTCGAGAACAATTACAAGACGAAGGACCAAGAACTGATGAAGTATCATAAAGCGGTCATGAAAATGCAAAAACATTTCAAAGGTTTCACTGTGCAAAGCCTAAAGAGAAATCTGAATCAAGAAGCAGATGCCATAGCGAAGGCCGCCGCTAAAGGCGAAGGTCTCCCTCCAGACGTCTTCTTCGAAATCCTAAACATATCAACCGCCGAAGAATCAGCAAAAAGAGTTCACCACCTCTTTCAGAAATGGGAAGATTGGAGGGCTCCGATAATAGCCCACCTTAATAATCAATATGAACCTCAAGACGAAGCCGAAGAAAAGAGAATAGCGCAAAAGGCAAGAAATTATAAATTAATCGAAGGCCAATTATACAAAGGAGGAGTCTGTCAGGCCTGGTTGCGATGCATTCTACCGGAAGATGGAAAACAACTCCTCCATGAAATACATTCTGGCATGTGTGGATCTCATATCGCATCAAGGCCTCTTGTCGCGAAGGTGTACATAATGGGTTTCTACTGGCCAACAGCCACCAAAGACGCAGAAGAAATAGTCAAGAAATGTACTGAATGCCAATTCTTCGCAAGACATCAGCGAAGCCTGGCAGCAGAAGTACAGTTAATGCAACCCATTTGGCCGTTCTACCAATGGGGCATCGATATAGTTGGAAAACTACCGGCAGCTCCGGGAAATCTCCAGTATACCTTCGTCGCAATGGATTACTTCTCAAAGTGGATCGAGTTCGGAGCAGTAGCTTCGATCACTTCAGAAAACATGAAAAAATTTGTCTGGCAAGCGATAATATGCAGATTCGGAGTACCTAAAAAGATGGTAGTCGACAACGGGAAACAGTTTGACAGTCATCTGTTCACAGAATTCTGCGAATCGATTGGAATAAACTTACGCTTCGCATCTTTGTATCACCCTCAATCAAATGGAGCTGTCGAAAGTGCAAATAAAAGAATATTCGAAGCAGTACAAAAGAGACTGTTAAACATCAAAAAAGGAAAATGGCCAGAGGAACTTCATTCAGTACTCTGGTCGTTAAGAACAACTCCATCCAGGTCAACTGGTTTCAGTCCTTTCAAGCTACTCTTCGGAGAAGAAGCAATGACACCAGAAGAAATTCAAAACAAGTCACTTCGAAGCCTAGCAGGAAACTCTGATGAGTCAACTATAACTTCGAAGGAAAGCTTGGAAGAAGTTCGCAACGATGCCGTCCTCAACCTTCAGAAATATGAAGAAGAAACCCTAAAATGGAAAAACAAAAACATCAGACTGAAGGGAATAAGAGATGGGGATCTGGTACTTCGGCGAAAGCCAAATGAAAAGACTGTCGGAAAGCTACAGAGCAAATGGGAAGGGCCATTCATAGCGAAGGCAACTGTAAACGAAAGAGCCTTCAGATTGCTAAGCTCCGAAGGAGATGAAGTTAGCCACACATGGAATGTAGAAAAGCTGAAAAAATACCATGTATAAAAGAAAAACCGGCCTGTACTCTTTTCCTTGCAAAAGGGGATCCCTCCGAAGGGAGCAAGGTTTTTAACGAGGCAGGATCGAGGAATAAAATCTTTTCCCCTCTAACAAGACATTCTTCGCATTTACTGTCTTAAAAGACAAAATTGAACAGACGACATCCCCTGAAAAAAGGGAAGAAAAAGACATCAAAAGCTAAAAGTCGAAGGTCAGGCGTTAAAAGCCAATAACCTTCGACCGCGTCCAAAAGGACATGAAAAAAAAAAGTCGAAGGACAAAGCGTCAAAAAGCTCACACCCTTCGATTGCGTTCAAAAAGAACATGAAAAGAACAAAAGACAGAAAAGTCCATTGTTCACTACGAATCGGAGCTTCAAAAGAAGAAGCCTTCGATCAGGAAGAATTTCCTCCCAGAAACAAGGGAAATGAAACGCGAAAGAGAAATACTAAAAACAAATTTCAGACATCGCGTAGAGACCAATGAGGTCATTCAAATACATTAATCGAAGGGCAAACTAAATAAAAATACAGAGTTAGCCTTCGTTCAAAGTAAAGTTTTCTACAAAACTCAAAACAAAACACCAGTTATTCTTCAGAAGAATCATCTCATGACTCACTCGAAGTACTAGAGCCTTCGCTGTCAGTGGCATCCCGACCACTAGAGGAACCAGCATTCTGGTTGACCGAAGGGCTCGCGTTCTGTCCCTCAGCAGAAGATTCGAAGATAGCAGAAATACGCCCAGGGCCAACAGTGCTCCAATGAGGAATTAACTTCCTCGCTGACTATCGAGCCACTTCCGCAACCGATTCTGTTTCGGTCGAAACAGCGAAGCCATCATCCAATATTGGACTAACGCTGCTTCCAGATAAGCTCAGCTGCGCGAAGGCTTCTTCAATACCAGCAGCACCAGCGACGACGCCATAATTCCTGGCCACTTCCTTCAGAGAGCCAGAGTTCGCTGAAATCCATTCGGCGAACTCAATGGCCGAAGCATTCGGCAAAGGGAAGTCTGAAACCCCACTGCCAAGAAAAGTTATGGCATCCCTCAAATTCTTGCAAACATTAAAAAGAGAAGTCAAAGACTTCCTTTCCTCCGTTCGCTTCTCGTTAAGCTGACGTTGAGCTTCGCGAAGCTTCCCCTTAGTGCGGTTAAGGTGAGTATGAATGAAGCGGAACTGGGTGTCAATAGCGCCTACAACCGGAAGGGACTGAAACAAAAAAAAAATTGCTTTAAAGCAAAGCATATCTTGAAAAAAAAGAAGTAAAGGGACAAAAACATACCTTGATATGATTGGTGTAAAGAGATTTCAAAAGCCATCCGGAGTCAACGCAGGCAAGCTTTCGCCTTTCGCGATAAAAGCGAAGATCCCCCATGATTCTAGTAACATCTTCCGAAAGCTCTTCGCTAGGGAAGACATCAGACGAGGCAAGCGAAGGAAGCTTCAGTTCAGTTCCTTCTTCATTGTCCGAAAACGCCACAGGTTCTTCATTATCATAAGGGAAGAAACGAGGCATCTCAGCGAAGGGATCTTCGCTAGATTCAGAGCCTTCGCCTTCCTCACCACTGGAAACATCCGGAGGAGGAGCAGAACTGATAGGATCCACGACTAAAGCTGGTCCACGATGCGAACTGCTTTCAGTACGACGACGCTTCCGCGAAGGACCAGCATCTTCAGCAGTCGAAGCCTTAGAGCGTTTCTGCCTCTTCGGGGCAGGAGCCCCATAGTCGTCATAAGCCTGACCACGAGCTGTAAAGGACTGGTTAAAACGGGCCGGTAGGCGAGCTTCTTCGCGGCTTAGGGCTTCCTTCTCAATGTAAGAGCCAAGAACACCCTTGACCCGACTCTCAACATCAGCAACAGGAAGACCTTCGCCAGTCAACAAATATTTGCGAAGGCCATTGGCATATCTCTCTTCTGCGAAATGAAGCTCCAAGCCAGAACCAAGTGGGCTAACCCCAGCAGAAACGTACTCTCCGACAAGATCACGGGTACTCAAAAGGGAACTAACCCTTCGAAGAGCATCAGTGCAAGCTTCAAAATTAGCATCTGGTTCAACCTGGACGTTTATTAGCCACTCAGGATGCTTGATGGTACTAACAATCCCTGAACCTCCACCAAACTTCAGATAAAACCATCTATGCTTCCAAGGCGTGAGAACCTTATTGGTCAAGCTATACGAAGGGGCATTCCCATGTCCAATGGGAACGAAAGTAATCACGCCGAAGCTATCTGAATGATCAGCGGAGGTAGGCTGAAAGTGAAGCTTATAATTGCGAGTAAAGACAGCCAAGCTGGGTTCAGCGCCTTCGGACTTACAAGCCCAGATAAAAGAAGCAAGCCTAACGAAGGCACTAGGAGTCAATTGATGAATCTCCAAGCAGAAGGCACGAAGGACCTGCGCTACGAAAGGGTGAGCCGGAACGCGAAGGCCGAAAAGAAAATAATCAAGGAAAACAACAGCTTCATCGGGTCCTGGCTCAGGAACTGTGTGAGAACCAGGAGAACGAGCAAATTCCCGGGCTCCGAAGGCGGAAACAAAGGCGCTATCAAGGAAGGCTTCGGTACAGTCAGAGGGACCGAAGTTGTTGTTAAAAGACCTTTGAGCCAAAGAGATCTTCTTCGGAGCCATCTTCGCAAAAAACAAACACTAAACGAGCGAAGGGGAAGGATCGGAAGAAACGAAGGAAACAAGGAAAGGCAAGCAACAAGAGTCAAAAGAGAACTCAAACAGCAAGTCAAGATCGACACGCTTCTTATAGCAACCGAAACACACCGGGAAGCGGGTCAGACATTGAGCAACGAAAGGACGCGACGTTAAGACAAAAAGACGTGACGAACAGACTTGTTGCAGAACTCGAAAGAAACTGACTCAGGACCTCGTTACACGTGCCACTTCGTCAGTTGAGGGCTAATGTTGGGGTCCTAGCAACAAGTGCACGGCATGGGAGATAGCGAAGGCCAAGCCATACTCACATAAGGCAACCTGAAATCCATGTTAAAGCAGCCAAGAGCATGCTTGTAAATACCATCATCTCACCCCTTATAAATATGGAGGGAGATGATCATGTAACGACATCGGTTTTTCGGGCCACGAGCCAAAGGAAGAATCATTTGCACCGTGCTCTGAACTCTCTAATCATCTGACCCCTTCGCCCGGCATCGCGGGAGAAGGAGAGCTTCGCGTAATTGAACTGCAGGGAACCTGAACGAGAACCTCTTCGTCCGGCACCGCGGACCACAAAAGAGGGCTTCGCTCCAACTAGAAGACAGCGACGACAAGCGAAGAGGGCTTCGCGAAGAGATTCGAAGGCATCGACAACCTCCGAAGGCTTCGCCAGAACCAAGACACCTCAATCACTCGTTGGAGGGCTTCGATCTGTCTCACCAAGACCTTCGATCCCCCAACAGGCAATCCCTCTGGTAATGATTCCCATTGCAAGTGAAGCAATGAGTACCATTTGTTGGCTTTGAGTTTGGTTGCCTTGCTATCACATTTGTTGGGCCCGATGTCACCCTAGATCTCATATTTGGGGCTGACCTTGCTTGTTGTACCATTCTTCTCTTTCTAGTTTCTTCTCTATCTTCAGCTAACTCTTTACTTCTTTCCTCCATAAGCATCACCATATCAACCATCTTATTCAGTGTTGGGTATTCAAAACCAGCGAGTTGGCGCTTCAAGTATATGTTCAGCCCTTCGGTGAACCTTTCCATCTTCTTAGCTTCAGTGTTGACATTGTCAGGTGCATAGCGAGATAAGTGAGTGAACTTGGTGTAGTAGTCCATAATAGAACTCTTATCTTGCTTCAAAGCTCTGAACTCCCTACACTTGGCGGCCATAACACCTGACTGAATGTGTGTCTTCCTGAACTCATCCACAAACTCCTTCCATGTTATAGCTTCTTTATCAGGATGCATAGAACTATAGCTTATCCACCATGCAGCAGCAGGTCCAGCTAACTCATGTGTAGCATACAACACCTTCTCCCTGTCATTGCACTGCACAGTGTCCAGCTTCCTCTCGATATTTCGAAGCCAATCATCAGCTTGCAGTGGTTCGATGGCCTCAGAGAACCGAGGTGGTTTGGTCTTCTAGAAGTCAGTCCATTTAGTATCTATCTTTGAACCATTTCCTAATGTTCCAGCACTCACTTTAGCCACAAGTTCCTCCAGAAGCTTGAACTGGCCTTGAGCAACCTCCATCTGTGTCCTAAGCACACTAGCAAGATCAGCATTGTTCCCAGACTGTCCATTTCCACTTCCATTGCCCTCTGACATCTTTGATTGTTGAGAAGCAACACTCACTCTACAGCGGGATTTTGCCGTCTTAGGAGAACAAGTAATATCACAACCAAAGGCAAAAGCAAATAGAAATAGGGACAAAATAGATACAGAAACCCTAAATCATCAAATGGAATTCTTCGAAAGAATCGATAGGCAAAGTAAGAACAAAGCAAGCATGGTTTTCTATAAGGGACACACGCTAGACATTTAAAAATCTACCCATCATATATGACCATTCTTCACTATCTACTCCAATTCTTTAACCAATCCCGCCCGCTAAGCTCATTTAGCCTATGTTTCTTCACTATTTATCATATTAAGTGTAAAAACACTCTAATCTTAGATCCTAGACCATCATAAGGCATCCAACAGTCAAGCCGGGCTCTGATACCACCTGTGACAGGCCCACCTTGTGAACCATATCAAAGCAACTTTCCAGGAAAAGAAGTTGCTCACCAGATGATATATAAGCAAACTGGCACACTTTACTACACATAGATTTCAAACATAGGTTCCCACAAAGCTATTATACAAGCCACATCTTAAAGTGTTTCACAACCTCTATATTACACAAGCACAACAGCGGAAAAGTCCAAAAGAACCACCAAAACTCAAAGGCTCGAGTGCAGGAACGCCCTAGAACATAGGATCGTCGACAAAGTATTCCAGAGCCCAACTATCGTCACATGGCTCTCCTCCATTCTCAACTTCACCAACTTATTTCAAATTGAGCAAGGGTGAGTACATTGGTACTCAGCAAGCCACACGGATTCAAAGTAGGTAAAATGAACTATAAGACTATAGGTTATGCAATATATCAACAAAGCAATATGATAAATGAGAGATATAATAATTAGTAAATGAGCTCCATTGGCAACAACATACCAACCAACCTCCCAAATCCAACATCATCATGAGGAATAACTAAACTTAGCCATGAAACTGGAATCACCCATAAGCATAGCTCCATTATGCGGAAGCACGGCACATTCGAATGATTCAAATAATGAACTCTGCAGAGCCTGTCCATCGTTACCCATAGGATATTCCCCAACTTGCAATCATCAAGGAATAACATGTCGGTAGGCAGAGGTACAACAAAGTATCCTTCTCCTTCTCATTACTTACTTTCCTCTCTTATGGGACACGCCTTACCCCCATCTTAGACACGAATGCAGACCCAGACTTGTCTGCTAATTCGAGCTTACATTGGCCGCCCCGGGTACAATGTTGTAGGACTGTTACCAGCCATGTCCGTCAAGTCGGTCCTTATGGTTGGACGAAACTATGTTTTTATCTTGACTTAGCCTACCATTCCTCAATCCATAAGAACAGAACACCCATCATTAGCGATTGGCCACATGACCGAAGTTGGTCGACGTGCACACAATCACCGTCAAGGATAATCCGCCATCCACCATACCACCATTCACCTCCCATCATACCCGATAGTTGTAACCTCAGTGATAGCTCCAAATTAACCTTAACCTAGCCATGTTCCATTTTCCATCTAGCTAATAGTTGCACTTCGAGCTAGGTTCACTTTTCAGTCATTTGGCCGATGTGGATAGGACGGTTACATCATGCAAGGTGGGTTTGGAACCTCTACCATATTCATATCCATGATCCCTATGACCACAACTATTTCAAGGGGAAATACACAATGCAAATATAAGTAAACATAGGTGCTACATGTTCGATCGGAGTGTGACTTGCCTTCCTACTCAACGGCGTCGTCGTTCTCCTCCCAGACCTCCTGACCTCCCAGTGCGACTCCCTCGTACTCTAACGTAGCGAATAAAATAACCAATAAGGATAAAGCATTCAAATACAAGCAAAGAGAATAAACCCAATAAATAAATAGAAAGAAGAACTCCAAAAAGAAAATAGACTCTAGGCTTGGATGGGTTTCAGGAACTATTGTTGCTCATATAGGAAAAGGGATACTCTTGGTAAGCTTGTTTGTATTGGTAGACAAGATATAGGAGTATAACTCAAAGGTAGTACGGGCAGCACACCTTAGTATTTTTAAATAGCTCCAAAGGTCACTGGTATTGCTTGGGAAGGCCTTACTAGAAGCAGACTACGATACTAGTTGGGAATGCACTGATCTGATTGCTTGGCGGGAGAAACTGCATGGTAGCCAAACTATATTTAATCAAATGTTTAGCTAGCTCACTCTGGCCAAACGCAACAGAGGACTGAGTTAACAGAGGACTGAGTTAACTGATGATGGTCGATGGGATTTTGGTTACACACGTATCAGCAGGCCCAACTAATAACGTATAAAAATACAGAGGCATGCATGCATCTTTTTTTGAGATGGAAAGGCATTCCATTAACATTCGGCTCTAGGCAAATCGCCAGAGTCCAAAGAAACCACAAACTCCGGGGCTTGGCTCATGAACAACGAACCAGAGGCCAAAACGAGCGACCCGTAGGACGCCATGGAGTCCGCTACCCTATTACATTCTCTAGGGCATACATGAACATCATCACTTTCGAAGTGTTCAGCTAACATAGCTTTGATTTGTCGAAACAAGCATCCCAGTGGGATATGATCCATTTCATTTGTGAGCAGAGCATTCCCAAGAACAGCAGCGTCCGTTTCCAAAATGATGTGCGGCATTCCCAATTCAGCTGCACGCTCAACACCATGGAGAGCTGCCAGCGCCTCTGCATGCAAGGCTGACGAGATCCTGCTCAATTTACCACAGCCGCCTTCCAGGAAGACACCATGATCATCCCTAGCTACAAATCCCCATCCACCATTCTGTGTTGCTTGACAAAATGCACCATCAGTATTTATCTTGTATACTCCCATTGGTGGTGGTTTCCACTGATTGTTCCTTGCTTTCCTGACTGAAGTATTTTTAGCACTTAAGCCTTCTATCTCCCTTTGAGTTGTGAGCACTGTTCTGCAGATTTCATTCACCCCCGGCATTCTTTCATTTGCATTCTCCTTGTTTCTAGCACCCCACCACTTCCATAGTAGCACAAAACATTTTAGCTGCATCTCACGGTCCAGCTTCCAGATATATTCAATCACCTCGTGAGCTGATGTGCATTGCCTCAAATTAACTCTGTGCAGCTCCAAATCAAGGCTCCTCCACACTTCCTTTGCTTTCTTACAGTTGAAAAATAAATGCCCACTGTCCTCATCCAACCTCTTACAAACTGGACACAAAGTCTCTAGCTTTATCCCTCTCCGAGCAATATTTCTTTTAACTGGAAGACAATTATGCGCAAACTGCCACAGAAACATCTTCAGCATGTTTGGGCCCTTTGTCTGCCACAGCTTATCCCATGCAAACAGGTGGTTATCTTCATTAGCACAATTCGAACCGGATGCATCTCTCCTCTGTTCATGTTCTTGCATTTGTACCGCCAACTTGTAGGCCAATCGGACAGAGAATTGACCCTTCGGATCACAATGCCACCCATGCCAGTCATCCAACGATGTGTCAACCGGCATAGCTAATATAAGCTCAGCATCTTGTTGCCAAAAAGTATCCTCCACTAGAATTGTATCCCAGCTACCCGTGGCCGGATTGATCAGTTCTGAGACCCTTGTAAGTAATGATGGGCCTCGCGGCGTAGCAGTCCTCCTCGTCAGACCATTGGGGATCCATGCATGCGACCAAATGTTGATCGATTCCCCATTTCCCACCCTCCAGATGAGGCCTTTTTTCAGCAGATCAATGCCCCTCAAAATGCTGTGCCAAGAATAAGAAATACCGGCGCCTTCCTGGCACTCTAGCAAGCTTGTGTTAGGGAAATACTTTGCTTTTAGGATCTGAGCAACCAGAGAGTCAGGGTTGTTTAAAATTCTCCATCCCTGCCTTGCCAACATGGCCATATTGAACAAGTGCAGATCTCGGAATCCAAGGCCTCCCTTTTTCTTTGCTTTTGTTAATTTGTCCCAACTCAACCAGTGCACCTTGTTCTGATTGTCCTGCTGGCTCCACCACCATCTACCATTCATGGAGGTTAGGTCCTCACATAGCCCCTTCGTGAGATCAAAACAAGACATGGCATACGCCGGGATGGCTTCGCCACCGCCTTTATCAAAATTTCCTTCCCCGCTTTCGACAAAAGTTTCTCCTGCCAGCCTTGGATTTTCGCCCAAATGCGCTTCTTAATATACTCAAAAGCTTTTTTTCCTCGACTTCCCTATAGAGACTGGCAGCCCCAAGTACTTCTCATTTTTTGCCACTCGGCTGACAGACAAGATAGCCCTTAACTCATCCCGGGCTAGGTCACTTGTGTTGGGACTGAAAAAGACTGATGATTTATCTCTATTAATCATTTGGCCTGATGCTCGTTCATACACTTCCAAAAGTCTCTTGAGTTCATTTGCAAAGTCACTTCTCGCCCTCATGAGAATTAACGAGTCATCAGCAAAAAACAGATGATTGACTCTTGGTGCAGTCCTGCAGATTTTAACCCCTTCTATTCGGCCTTCTACCTCAGCTCGCTTCAACATGGCTGAGAAACCTTCCGCACACAAAATAAACAGGTAGGGCGAAAAAGGCTCCCCCTGCCGGAGGCCCCTCCCCGGGATGATCCTGTCCGTTTACTCATTATTCACCTTAATTCTATAGGACACGGTGGACACACATCTCATAATCAGCTCAACCCACTCCTTCTGGAATCCCATTTTTTCCATCATTTGTCGCAAGAAGGTCCATTCCACCCGATCATATGCTTTACTCATGTCAAGCTTGATGGCCGCCAAACCAGAGTTTCCTTGTCTTCGGCTAGCAATATGGTGAGTCAACTCATAAGCAATAAGCACATTGTCTGCGATTAGCCGGCCAGGAACAAAAGCACTTTGTGATTCAGAGATAATCTCAGGCAGTATTTTCTTCAACCTGTTGGCTAGCACTTTGGAAACAATCTTATAGAGAACGTTGCACAGACTAATCAGTCTCAAGTCCTTCAGCTTGTCTGGTGACTTAACCTTCGGGATGAGCACAATGATCGTGTCATTCCACCCCGGAGGCATAGAACTGCCATTCAACACTGCAAGCACCTCAACCTTGACTTTATTCCCCACCAAGTTCCAGAATTTCTTGTAGAATATAGCCGGGTAGCCATCAGCCCCCGGTGCCTTGAGGTCCCCCATCTCACTCAGAGCCTCCCACACTTCCTTTCCTGTATAGGGAGCACACAGATCACCACTCATCTCTGGAGTTACACACTGCTCAACACAGGATAACACTTCACTCACATCAGCACCTGCATTAGAGACAAAGACTTGCTGGAATTGATTAGCAATAAAGCTTTTCAGATTTCTCCCCGCCACCACACCCCCTCCCTCATCCTTCAGCCGATCAACACGATTTCGCCGCCTCCTCTCCGACGCCTGTGTGTGGAAAAAATTGGTATTTCTGTCACCCTTCGTCAACCAAGAGACATGCGCACGTTGTTTCCAATACACATTGTGCTGGTCCTTCAACCGCTCAAGTTTGTACCGGAGGACTTGTTCTTTATTTATTTGTTGCTGTGACAAAGTCCCCCGGCGACAACACTCAAGCTCCTTCTTTGCATGTTTGATTCTCCGGTCCAATTCACCAAGGACCGCTCGGTCCCACTCCCACAGCTCCCTCAGCACACTCTTTTGGATTTCCATCAGGTTGACGGAGCCCCCTTCGAGAGATTGTGCCCATGCCTCTTCCACCCGTGCACCACACTCCTCCTCCTCCAACCATCTCGCTTTGAACTTCCTCGTCACCTCCATTGGCCTGCACCACTCCTGGGCACCACGCGAACCGGTATCGAGGATCACCGGCCGATGGTCAGAATGGCGAGGGTCGCCGTTCACCACCCGCGCCAGAGGGAAGCAAACCCGCCACCCATTGTTCGCCACCGCCCGGTCAAGGCGTTCCCGCGTATAGCTACCAGCTTCATGGTGATTATTTCGCCAAGTGAAGGCATCACCCACAAAGCCCAAATCATGCAAATCACAATCCTCCAAGGCCCTGCGAAAGCCTTCCATGCTTGCTTCCGCTCTGGCCGGTCCCCCATCCTTCTCACAATTGAAAAGTATTTCATTAAAATCACCATTACACACCCACGGCAAATCATATTGATTTTTTAGAATGGGTAACAATTTCCACATAAGATGCTTCTTCTCCGCCCGCGACTCTCCATAGACGCCTGTGAAGCGCCATTGGAAGCCATCACTTTCCTTAATAATTGCATCTATGTGGTACTTAGACATACTTTTCACTGTGAGATTTACATCTTTCTTCCAATACAAAGCCAAACCACCACTCAGGCCGGAGCTATCCTTAGCCACCATGTTGGACAGCTCCCACCTCCACCGAAACCACTCCATCTACTTCCCGTCATGTTTTGTCTCCGACACAAATAGGACGTCTGGGGCCTCCTCCTTCTGGATCTCCAGAAGGCTACGAACTGCCGGGCCATTCCCCGACCCCCGGCAGTTCCAAGAGATGAGCTTCATTGGGCACTGCGGGACTGACCCTGCAGTCCCTCTTCTTCAAAAGAGTTCACCGCCTCCACCCTTGCTCCCGACGCCGCTCCCACCTTCTGTTTCTTTTTCTCATCACCCATCACCGCATCGACCTCCATCGCTCCCCTTTTCTTGACTGCCGCCACAATCTGCACAGCAGAAAGGGCGACTCCAGCTTGTACATCAGCTCCTGGAGCTTGGGAATGGGGGAACTTTTTAAAAGTTCCCTGCTTCTTCTTTTGTTTGCCGCCACCAGGTGTTGCTACAGAGCCCCCATCAGCAGCCAGCTTCCCTTTTATATTTGTACTGGACAGCATCTTAGCACTAGAGGCCAAGGTCACATGCTGGTCCTCCTCTTTTTCTTTGTCCTGCTGACTCCCATCCCCATCCAGCTCCATACACGAGATGTCTTTTTCTGTATTTTCTTTTCCTTTTTGCATGGTGTTGTGCTTCATCTTGTCATCTTCTCCCACGTTAGTTTGCATGGGAACCAGGCTCCCAGCACCCTCCCCATCACTGCCCAGCACCACACTCAGTGATTTCTCCATGTCTGATGATCCAGCAGCCTCAAAACAGAGTTTTCGAGGCACACCTCCACTCTCCACATGCTTGACTTGCTTCAGAGGGCTCAGTCCATCATCACGCAGCTCAGGATCAGAGAGTTGAGAAGTCCCTCTCTCTGCACCCGACAATCTGCTCTTCTCCTTCTCCGGCTTCCTCCATGGCCCATCGCTCCTCCTGCCTGCGATGATCCTCCCGACCCACTGCTCCCAGACCACCTGCCTCTGAAGTCCCCTTGCATCTTCTTTTTCTGTGGATTAAACCGCAGGCCATCTCCATACTGTTTCTCCCCCTTCTTGCCTACGCTGCCATCACACTCCTTTTCCACATGCCCCAGCAAACCACAGATGTAACAGAAATTTGGAAGCAACTCATATTGTAGTTTACACCAGCACCCACCACCATCCTCATCTTCCACCAGCACTCCCCTCGCCAACGGTTTTTGCACATCCATGCGCACCTTCACACGCAAGTAAGAGCCCACAGCAGAGCCATCCTCATCAGCATCAACCTCCAGCACCTCTCCAACCTTGCTCCCCATCAATCTGCCAGCCTCAGCATTCATCAGCCCCAATGGCAAGTCAGGGAACCGGAGCCATACTGGAATGTAGCGAAACTCCAGCTCCCTCAACCTCTTGGACTCATCACAGTCCACCACAATGAGCAGGTCATTGCCAAACTCCCACGGACCCTCCATGATGGCCCGGCGTTTGCCGCCCGGCTGCAGGAACGTGATCAAGAAAAAATGGTCCCCGAGATCCTTACACTTGATGCCAGCACGAGGGCACCAAATCTTGCCTACACCTTGCACAATCCCCTCCGCACTCCCCGCCTTGCTGGAGAACAGCTTCCCCACAACGTGCGGGAGCGAACCTTCCTCCTTTCTCCCCGCCTTCCACGCCACCTTGACCCCCCTTCCTCTCCTCCTCCGTGAGCTTGAGCCCCTGCATGAGGCCCTCAATCCCCTCATCACCTCCCCTCCTCATCTCCCCCATCGCAGCACAGCTCCAAGCCGAGCTCGAGCAGCGGCGAAATGGGCCAACACCAGGATGTGGAGCCTCAGATCTGGAGTGGAACCAAGGCTGGGCAAGCAAAATGGATTGGGGAACGGGAACAATCACTCGATTTTGTTGAATTTTGGTGGAAAAACCAAGCGAAACACTGGATCTGGATCCAGGTTCGGGACCCCTCCGAGCCGCCAGGGGAGACCTAGCAGCCGGAACCTAGGAGCAGAATGCACACGCGTACGCTCTCGTAGTCTGATGCCACTACTGAATGCTTAGCCTCAGCGCCATCGCGTGCTGATGTTTGGATGGGAGGCAGGCATGCATCTAAAACAAAGGAAGCTGTACAGGGGGCCTGTGCGGTTGCAAAAGTAAGCTTTGGCCAACTAAACAAGGATTAAACATAGGTTAATGGGCCTTTGGTTAGTGGTACACGGCTGGCCCAAAGAACATAGGACACATAACGGGGACTTTGTTTCTCGACCAAAGCTCGAGAGCTCGTCAATGGCCGAACTGCTGGTTGCGGCAGGGAAATCAAATTCCGGCGATCGTGGACGGCTCAGCAAAAATTAAGGCGGGGAACAGAACCTATTTTCTCTAGGGAATCCATTTGTGTGGTTTATTCGGCAACACGAGGTGCGGCACCAGCCTGGCGGCGAAACGGCGGTGCAGTGCGACGAGCGGCTCGGTGGCTCGTGTTGCCGTCGACGGGAGTGGAGAAACGGCGGCTTGAGGCTGTGCAGGGTATCAAGGCCGAGGTATAGGTAGAGCAGCTTGGTCAATCGTGTAGCAGGGACGGAGATCGAGCAGAGCGGCCAAAGCTCGCCCGACGGACAGAGACGGCGGCAAGGCCGTGATTGCAGGTGACCCTAGCGATGAATCAGTAGAACTTAAAAGATACTGATACTAAGAAATATACTAGAGGATCTGTACCAATCAATTTGTACAACAAATCAACCTTGAGCTCTAACTTGGGGATACAATTAAAAGGCCTTATGAAGGTTAAAAATGACTTTTTGAGAATGGGTAAGTTCAACCTGGGTGATGGTACTCAGGTTAGATTCTGGGAAGATACTGTTGGGGGATCGAAGGTCTGTGCGTGACGTGTCGAAGCCCTCCAACGGAGTGTAGATGAAGTCTTGCTCGCCCGAAGCCTTCGATGGGTACCAGTGCCTTCGGATTACCCTGCGAAGCCCTCCTTGGTGGATATCGTCGTTTGTTGGATGATGCGAAGCCCTCCTTCCTTGTCCACGATGCCGGACGAAGATGTTCTCGCTCAGGTTCCCTGCAGTTAGGCGCGCGAAGCCCTCCTTTGCCCGCGATGCCGGGCGAAGGGGTTTGGAGTTGTTGAGAGGATCGAGTGCGGTGCAAATGATTGTCTTTGGCTCGAGGCCCCAAAAACCAGATGTCCTAACAGGATCATCTCCCTCCATATTTATAGGGAGCGGGATGATCATATTTACATGCATGCCATCGCTTACTTTAGCATGGCTCTTAGCTTGGTAGCTTCGGGCTCCTGTGCCGTCTGCTCTTTCATTCTTCCTTCGCTGGTGGCTGTTGACCATCGTGTGGGTCAGAGGGGCTTCGGTGTAGTTCCCAACAGATACGTGGTTTAATAACACTACGTTTAAAGAGCTTTATCCCAATTTGTATAATATAGTTAGAAAGAAAAGTGTGACGGTAGCAACAGTGTTGAGAAGTAATCCTCTAAATGTGGCTTTCAGGCGATCTTTGGTGGGTATTAACTTGTTAGCATGGCAGCAGCTAGTAGCTACAATTTCAAATACTTATTTTGGTGGCCTTTTCAACAAAATGGCAAATTTACTGTTCATTCTATGTATAGAGCGCTTGCTATGCCTAATGTTGTACCACGTAAGCATTTAATGTGGAAGCTTAAGTTGCCCTTAAAAATAAAGATCTTTATTTGGTATCTGTTAAAAGGAGTAGTTCTAACAAAGGATAATTTAGCGAAAAGACGATGGAAAGGTAGTGTGAAATGTTGTTCATGTAACTTAGATGAATCAATTCAACACCTTTTCTTTGATTGCCAAAGCGCTAGATTAATTTGGAGAATTATACAAGTTTCTTTCAATATCTCACCGCCTATAGACATGCAACATATTTTTGGTAATTGGCTTATGGGGGTGGATAAGAAGCTCATGTACAAAATTTTAGTTGGAACATGTACTCTTTTATGGGCAATCTGGTTATGTAGAAATGATGTAGTTTTTAACAATGCACAAGCCGTTACTCCAATACAGGTGATCTTCAGAGGGACATATTGGATTCGTTTCTGGACCATGCTGCAAAGGGAGGAGGAGCGACCCCATATGGCTTGGGGCTGTCGTGCGCTTGAGACCATAGTAATGGAGGTGTTTGCAAGAAATGGCTGGAGTTTTAATAATAGAATTGCTCCAGATTGAAGTTTCTGATATGGAGAACTTTTTAGCGTTATCGTTCGTATCTTTTGAATTGACTTTTCTCATGGTTGTAATAATGGACAGCTACATGTATCAATCGATACAGAGGCTGGAATATTAATGCATATTCCCTTTTCTTAAAAAAAACTTGGGGATACAGGAAAGTAACGAATGGAGATTGAATAGCTCACCGTGAGCTCCAGGAAGAACAGAGCTTGAGCCCTTAGCCCAGGACAGGAACAGAGTATCGGATAAGAATGAAGTAGTGAGCTGTGGCTTTTAAGCTGAGAAGAAGCTATGAACGTAGTCCTGCCGTTCGATTAAGCGGTGGACTCATGAACGGCAGGGCATGAAGCCGTGTGCATCTGGAAAAAGAATAGGAGCTAGCAGCTACTGGATGGAGTACGCACGAATTGTAATGCTATGCGCTGGAGCAGAACAAGCAGAGCACTGCCGGTATACTGTGACAATGTATACAAGCAACAGCTCAAAGGGCAGGATTGTGCTGGGAAAAAGATAAAGGCTGTGTGTGTGATCCGCCTATGTGTGATTATAGGATTTTGTAATAAAACTATTAGGTTTTCTACAAGGAGATAAATCAGGAAGGCCAAATAAATAGCAAGCAAACCAAATAAGACCCAGCAAAATTCCAACAGACAAGTAAAATGAGAAGAAGGCAAATAAAGTATTTCGAAAAAAATTCCCTCGAAAACCGGGTGTTACACACCACAAGCCTCGTGTCTGGTTTTCATGCTATGCTGGCGGCAACTGGATCACAAACACTCGGGCAAGTGCACAGATGGTGAATGGCCCTGATATCCTCTCACCTTACTCCTCTAACCACCTCAAATTCTCATATCATAGTAGGCATTGGTGTACCTTTACCTGTTCGTTATCTTGGTTCTGCATCCATCCATACTACCGCTTCTTCTTTGAAACTTTACAATGTCATGGTTTCTCCTCCACATATTAAAAACATGATCTCTGCCTTCGTGCTAACTCGAGACGACTCTGTTTCTATCGAATTATTAAGTGACTAGTGACACCTCCAGGTGTTTTCTAAAATTTCACAGAAACTACTATGTCTGTAGATCTATCTGATGTGCAGGTTCACAAATTTCATTTCGAAATTCAATTTTTTTTGGAGAGTTACAAAAAAAAATGAAGCAAACAAGTGAATAGTGATCATCAATGAATTGATAGGTTTGTGAAAAATATATCTTAAAAATCATTATGTAGACTCTACCCGAGAGATCTTGATTTTAAAAATAATTGTTAAAAAGAATTAATCATCTGATTTGGACAATATATGAAGAATTCATACATGTTTGAAATTTTAATTATGAATCAAAACAAAAAAATTAACAACATGGGAAGAACTGCAGCATGAACTGCTGGGCTGACAGGCGGACCCACATGTCAACCGCTGACAGGTGGACCCATTTTCCAGTGGTATTGTGTGCGAAGCTCGTTGGCCACGGATTGTCTTTTTGTTTTTTTTTTCTGCCCCCGGGGGGGGGGGGGGGGGGGGGGGGGTTGGGTTGGGTTGGTTGGTTGAAAGACCAGAAGGGCCGGCTAGGCCCCAGCAGCATTGGTTGAAATCAGCCCAAAGATGATGAGCTGGAAATAGCCTGGTTCATCAAGGCCTTGTCAGCTCTAAAAAAAAAATCAAGGCCTTGTCGCCAACAGGGCTTATGACCGTTTCGTTCATCAGCACTTCTGCATAGCAAGCGTGGGCTTTTTCCATCCTTGGTTCTTCCGGAGTTCATCAGTTGTCAGTTGCGAATAGCCCAAGGCTAAAAAGATGAAGCTATGGGCCGGCTGGAACTGCCCTTTTGTTTATTTTCTTTTTAACATAAAATAATTGCTAAACCTATATATCTACTTTAATTATAGCTCCGTAGCTCTCAAAATTATAAAACAATCCAGATTTTAGCTTGTGAAATGGAAAATTTAAAATGAATAATTATAGTGACAATTATTTTTTTTCTCGAATACGCAGGCGAGCTACGCATCTTTGTATTAAGAAAAGAAATAAAGGTCCCCAATACATCATCACCACGACACCACCTCATATGGGGACCAAATAGCAGCAATTACTAAGAAATAAATATTTTACTATTGACTTCTCTTTTCTATTGGAATCAGCCTACTATAAATTATATAAGTAATTTTAAAATTTCAAAATTAAAGTGTGTAACATTTCATATGACGAAATATTAATCCCTACATGAACTATTTTGCCACCATTTTCATAAATTTTTATACCAAAAATAGTTGCCCACAATGCCACCTGCACCTTGAAAAAACACTTAGTGATGCAAATTCAAAGCTGTGACGATTTGCCACTGTCATATAATTGTGACGCTCCTATCTAACCTGATATGACAACTCAACATTTGCCACAATATGAACTTGGCTTGGTTTGTGACTATTTTTGACAGGTTTTTATTACGCACATCTAATTTTTGTCACTAAACTCTTTTGAGCCATCCAAATTGTCATAAACAAAATGCCTTACGTTTTGATGAATTGTCACCCCATAATCATCATAGTAGGCTAGATTACTTGTAGTGATTACAAATTGTTGGCCTCTCGATCAAGGATCATTGAACTAGGAAGGTTCTGCTCCGATGTGACTCCACTGGTGAACTCTACTCCCTGCACCCTTCATCAGCTTGTCTGATTGTAGCACCCCACCTCAAATTAATGAGGGGTTTGGCTAACCAGGATCCTAATCGGGGGATACTTGGCGAAGCAAGTATGCACATGACCACACACATAAGCATAAGTAAAATAATTTTACAACAAGTTCAGTTATTACATTGGTTCCACGATTAACATAGGATACAAGGTTCGAAGTACGGTTCTTATTATATAAAAGAGTTCGAAATTCGATTACATAAAAGCAAGCGGAAGCGAAACACACGACGATATAACTAAAGTGATATTATGTCCGGCCATGGACACAATTTCACTCTTCATGCTCCGAAGTAGGAGAAACAGGAACCACTTCAAAAGACCAATTACCTGCATAAACATTTTCAACAAAAGCCCTGAGCAACTAATACTCAGCAAGTCTTACCCGTCAAATGGTCTTCTAAGACCGACTCCTAACATGTAGGGGGCTGACCATGGTAAAGGTAATATTGCAATAAAACAGCACTAGAAGTTAGTCCTTACTTTCATATTTTAGCCAAGTTAACAGGGTTCTTGCATAAACAGAAAGTTTAGCACCTATGCTAATTCATACAAGGTTGCAATACAATTATTGAAGTATCAAATCAGCAAGTATACATCATCATGTGCACTTCTTACTACGATGTGACACAGTGAACAAGTGGTACTCAATAACCGCGAGGAACGGCGACTCGAATTGATTTACACCTGCAGGCGAAACCCGAAATACACGACGTACGCACACCCAAAGGGGTCACGCACGGCAACCTTTTACAACACACCATAAGGTCGGGCCGCTTAACACCTCTCCCGAGTACACGTCTCCCCACGTGATAGCCACGCCGGGTCTATCCGTGGTTCGCCCGGGCACCCTCCCTTCAAACACGGTCCCAGATTCCATCATAACCATCTTCATCACCAAAAGAGAGGTGGGTTCACGTCCAACAATATAGCATAAAGTTACATCGGTTTACTAGTTCCCATTCTCCTAGTATGTATCTGATACTGTTCAAACTTGCTCAGCGGGGCCACAACGAACGGTCCTCAACCGACACAAACGGGGTTATGGCGAACAAGGCAAGCCTTGTCACCTCAACCTACACATGAAACTTCCCCGTTCGGTCTCAAATTCATTATCATCATCATGTGAGAACAAAAAGTAAACCCAAACTACCTACATCGAGTGATCTCCATACCACTCGAATGTTTCTATCGATGACTTAATATTAAGCATAGCAATCTAATGAGTGGTTGTACCAAACTGAACCAACCCATAGGAATAAAGATTCCTAATGCATCTAAGGTTGCATACAATTCCTAAACATAATGCACATTCCACGACTCGAAGTACATGTGAGAAAATCAAAAAAATCATAAACATAGGAGTGCACCGGAGCTTGCCTTGGGGCTGGTGGTTAGCACTCTCGGTCACACTCACGTCAGCTCCGGGCTCCTCGGTCACGATCTCCACGTCCTTGAGTCCGGCGTCGGTCCCTAAATGAATGTTATAAAGACGTTATTGAGTACCAGATAACATGCGCAAAGACTTACTAACATGAGTTTGGTACTTGGGTGATCAAAGGTTTACATGTAATGCTTTTGATTTAGTAATTGTATAAGTGTGTACACATGTTTTTCTTATAAAATCCTTAAAGGGTTTCTGGAAGGTTCAACAATTAATATGTTATTTTATTTATCACGATATTCCTATGCACAGCACATAACCAAAAATTGGGTGTCTAAAGGTGCAGGAATAAAATACTAAAATTCATTTATCCAAATCATTGAAACTGAAATTAATCCCAAAATAAGACGAATTTCAGGGAACCACTCGGTGGGATGTTCAGTCATGCTCTACGGAGTGTGTGTGTTCAAATTCATAGAGTTTTCATATGTGAATATTTTTATATAAATGATTTTCAGTTTCTACTCTCTGAATTTTAGAACATTAAAGAGGACTATTTCTGATGTTTATGTGGTACCCTTGGATAGATCTCATCATAGGGAACCCAAAAAAATTTGTTTCACATTTGTCCGAGCTATATTTTATTTGCTATCGAATTTACAATTTCGGTCGATCTCTGACATTTTCTGGAGTTTAATGGTGAACAGCAAAAACAACAGAGGCGAAAACGGCGGCCAGAACTTCTCCAAATCCGCCGATTTTAGTGGTGGAATCGCACGGAAGATGACCCAAATGGATTCTTAGGGATGTGAGGAAGCTGTCATTGCAAGGAATCGAGACAAAGCTCACCGTGGACGGAGAATTTGACGGCGATGTCGACGGTGGTCACTCGGTAGGCATGTTTGAAATCCCAGGTCTATCTCTCTGCAGTGTTGGGGAGTTTGAAGTTCTTGCGGTGACTAGGCTAGAGGGACTCCTTGTGCTCCTTTTCTCAGTTGGGGCCGAGCTCGGAAAGGAACTGTGGTGGTGGCAAGCTTGAGCTCACGGGGAGGGGTTCATGGCGGTTCGTTGTCGATGGAAAAGAGAACAAGAGGGACGACGACTTCTTGACCGAAGAGTTGGGAGGAGATAAGGGGTGATGAATCGGCCGCCGGCTCAGTGCTAGAGTGCCGCCGGCCACAGTCCGGCGGGATGGGCAGAGAGAGAGGCGAGGAAGAAGAAGCTGACACCTGGCGCTACAGTAGAATTTTCGAATTTTCAATGATTTTCCACGTGCTGATTTGCGACAATTTAATTCCAATGCTCCTATGCTCAGAAAAATCTGAAAAACTCAGGGTTGAAAACTCTCACCAAACTGAACAGCTTCCCTCATTGCATTGTTTCCTAATTCGATTTAAAGTTTGAGTTAAAAATTCAGTTAAGACAGATTTTAGATAAATGATCTTTGATTTATTTGAGCCCATTTCCTTTTGCAGAAAAATCTACAAAACTCTCCAAAAATCTCTTTTTGCCCCTGGATGCCAACGAAATTTTTAAATGGGCCCACTTGTATACAAAATTTTGAAGTTCTAGTTCAAGCTCAAATTTGACTATTTTCAAATGATTTGCTTTTAATTTATTCTCTCCAATATGATCATTAAAATTTGTGATCAATTTGCACTAACCGAGGATTTAGACCATGATTAGGGTTTCCAGAAAAATAGAGATGTTACACTGATTGTCAACCGACAGCTTGTACGCCAACCCGAGCATTGATCTCTCGCATGCTCGCCTAGGGCACCCTATGACATGGCCACCTGCATTGCATTCTTCAGACACTTGATTTTTCCTCTTCCGAATCCAACAACCATACGTGTCATGCCTGTCGTGTTCGCAAGCACGTATGGGGGCGTTAGCAATTCCAATAACATTTCTCAGTTTCCTTTTCAACTGATTCACTTCTGTGCGTATGGGCATATATCCCTGATAATAAGTTCAGGCTGTCATTATTATCTTGTGTTGATGGACGATTT
Organism: Eragrostis curvula; assembly: GCA_007726485.1. Lineage (NCBI taxonomy): Eukaryota > Viridiplantae > Streptophyta > Magnoliopsida > Poales > Poaceae > Eragrostis > Eragrostis curvula. The sequence continues at coordinate 32,960,939 of CM017439.1, forward strand.
CACTCATTTAACTTGGACGTTCCTTTTTGGGGCAATCTGATGTTCTTGCCATTCTCATTTGTTTCCATGCCTCTGTGAGCACTCATATTTTATCTCTTATTTTTAAATCAAACTCAACTCAAAACTGGCTGCTTTTGGGGGCGTCGAGGTCGCACCCACCTGGTCGGACGCCCTATGGCGCCCCAAGGGCGGCGGCAGCCTGGGCCTTGAGGGCTGTCGCTGCCTTGTCACTGCAGTGTCACCATCGGTTGTGGATTGGCATCATGACGGTTACACCAGTATGGGTCAACAAAAATAGCTTGGCAGTTACACATGTTAAAATGTCCGGCAAACATAACTATTAGAACACATCACGTTGATATATGGATATGGCCCACCACTGTTTAAGATTATTATCCATATCATGAATACCCCTGTCATCTGTAAGTTTGTCCTATGTATTTGAAGGTGTGGATACTGTGTGAATCCTCAGAATTCATATGTCAGCCATCAAATGAGTATTCAAACTTATTAGGAAAAATGAAAATGTTACATATAGGTTAGCAAATGTAAGAAACAAAACCTATATAATGTGACGAACAAACAAAGATTATCAGAGACGAATCGATGGATATATCTGATCATAAATCAGCATCATCTGCATGCGTTTTTGGTTACGTTAGGAAGTGCGCCAGGAGTGTGAATTTCTTTAAAAAGAAAATGAATGTTTCATTTTTTAGGGAAAAAAATAAAATCTTTCTTTCTGTTCATACAGAAGATTTTTTTTTTTGTGACCTGTTCATACAAAAGAATGAATGGGTATATTGACATTAAAAAAAGAAGAAGAAAGATACACTCACTTATATGTATCGTTTGAAATAGGAATGAAACGCTCTCCTATACGTATCAAACATGAATGTATACTAGCAAAAATGCCCGTGCGTTGCCACGGGCAGTCCGGAAAAGAAGTTACAAATAAATTTATGAATCTTAATTTTTTAAACAAAACTGAACCTGATCCGTTCAAATAAGTGTCCAAAGGAGGCCCATGATTTTTTTATTCCACAACAAAAACACACATATAATTCATTTCCATAGTATATAAGCATCACATGGTACATTTTAGTGAAATTGTGCAATCTTACTCTGACTCCTCCCGACCTTCTTCACCTCCATCTCTTGTAACTGGGCACCTTCCAGCCGAATATCATTGATCAGCGGCGACGTCAAGAAATGATTCACCCCATCAGGTGCTATATCTTGGAGACGACAGTGGCCATCTACCAGACAGTGGAAATCTTTTCAAATTTGTTACATCTTTTGGGCTAATAAGAAAATGATAGCCCTAGAGAAAGAGAAAAAAAAAATCATACTGGTATCGTTGAGCAGAAAGAGATAGAATGCATTAAAGAATCCTCTTATAATAGGCCCTATACCAAAGCTAAACAATTGTGAGCCGTCATTTCCTTCTATTGACAGGATACTAACTTCGATTCCTGGAACTAAACTCATACTCCACTAAATACATATTCCACGACAATATTTATCCAGGAATCCAAAGCAAAACCTCAAGTTGATCTCTAAAAGATGATCGATCGCAAGATGGAAAAGTATTTTATTGTTATTCCCTTACAAACTAAAAAATAAATAGAAACATAGTCCACATTAGCAGGCAAGGAAGTTAAAAAAAGGGAAGAAAAAAAAAGCAGAATATAGGGAGGAGGGGCAGTGAATGTACTATTGCAGAAAAAATATAACACTCCATTCTTTGGCCACAAAATATGCATTTAGTCTTATAAAACTGATCAAATATTAATCTACATACTTGGAAGAGGAGCTGAAGTACTCCAGCTCGTTGAACTTTAAAGGCAGGGCATTAACTGTACTGATTAAGAACTGATTCACTGATACAATACATACTGTGGTGACTTCTACATTTGTTGACCATATCCATATTATAGTGTTTATGTATCAGAGTTGCCAAGAAAACTCTGTTACACCGTTTTTAAACATTTTAGCACTAAACAGTATTGGTTTTTGAAAGTAATTTTGTATATCTTAATTGTGAAGTTGTAGGATAGTGTTTTACTTTGAAAAGGCAAGAAAACTTTGTCCAAATTAATGCGAACAGCTATTCAAGAGTCAAGTGGATTGTTAGCAGTTATATACACCTTCAGATAGTCACGCTCTGAGACAGCACCAGTGTAGGTTCCTGCCTTCCTTGATGCAGTCCACAGCCATGTCCATCATACCAATCAATAGTTTTTTGACAAAGATCAAGGTCCATGTCGTTTGACCAACACAAGCCATTACCCTTATCCATTTGCCTTGTACGAAATTAGGTTCTCCTTCTTGATATGCAGGGTGTACCAAGGTTTCAGACAATCTGCAGTTCAGATTTTCATTTTTTTTAGGCTGGCTTGACTGAACAATGTAAGAAAACATTGGATAAGGAACATATAATTGATTTAAACTGTAGGTCGATCCGATCATCCTAATATGCTGAGAATGTAAGCTTGTTCAATCCATAATTCCTGGTGAAGAAGCAATCAGATTAACAAAACACCAATGTGGTGCCAAATAAATGCAATCCAGACACCATATCTCAACTTCAATTATAGTTTCACTGTCTTTATCCTTTGGTTATTATTTGGATTATTCTATGCATGAAGCAAATTCAGATGTTTACACGAAATAAAATCAAGTAGTACTGCAGTATCGTACACTATATCTCTGTGATGTTGCATCTAAGTAAATCTGACTCCTCCGCCTGGTAGAAAGAGACACTTCAATGTAACAGAAGTAAGAAGCCTAGATCCTGAGAGCAAAACGGCATCAGTACTCCAGCGCGCGCTTGCTCAGCTTGCTCCAGTCCATGTGTTCAGCTGCAAGACGAAGAACCACAACTCAAAATCAATCAAGCGTATTTGATTGCCAAGTGAAAACGTCCTCCTTCTTATTCAAGATGATCGATGCAGAGGAGTAATGAGTATAATCTAAATAACAAAAATATATGAAGATCAGGCGTCGGAGCGTGGGCAACCTCACCTGAGGCCCGCAGCCTCGTGGTAAGCCGCGAGTGTGTCCTGGCGAGCGACCCTCCACGGCGTATATGAAGATGGAGGAGGGTCGGCATCCAGAAGGGGGAGGGCGTCCTGGCGGCCGATGGGGTTGGGGTAGGTCGTCGGGCGGCCCTCCACGGCGCGAGGGGAAGCGGCGGCAGCGCGAGCGACCTCCACGACGCCGTCCGTCGAGAGAGGATCCGAGAACGGCTCCACGGCGCGAGGAGGAGCGGCGGGCGGCGGCAGCGCGAGCGGGCCTCCACGGCGCACGGCGCCGTCCGAGCGGCGGCGGCATCGCGAGCGGCCACGCCGCGAGGTGGAGCGGCGGCCGTCGAGAGAGGAGCCGAGAGCGGCGTTTTCTTTCTTCTCAATCGGAGCGGCCTTTTTTTTATTCAATCGGGGTGCACGTGGGACCCACCTGTCGGCGCCAACTTGAAACATGCTGCAACGCACGTGGACTCAGAAGGAAAATAAAGAGGAGTAGAGATATACCTTTGGCGTGTGAACTTGAGCACACCACCGAATGTGCCGTTCAAACGGTAATAATATTTGCCCGTCACACACAGCTGGACGTAGTAGGCGCTTACCATAACCGTTCCCCGACTAGCAGCATAAAAAGAACAGAACGAAGGAAACGCTCACCATCCTCGATCAGACCCTCTAGCCCTAGCCGCCATTCACCATGAGCGACTTGATCTGCCGCCTCATGCAAACAACACCCACCAGCCTCGCCCATCTGCCTGACGAGCTTCAGGCCGAGATCTTGCTCCGCCTGCCGTCGCCACATCAGCATCTCCTCCGCGCCTCACAAGCCTGTGGTCTATGGCGCCGCCTCATCAGGAATCCTGTGTTCCTCAGAAGCTTCCGAGAGCGCCACAACGGCGTCCCACCTCTCAACGGCGTCTTCCACGAGAGAAGCTTCTCCTGCAACCATCGCTACACTCCGGTCGGCGAGGATCGCTCGGCCATCTTCCGGTGCCCGACATCTTTGCGCATCCTGGACAGCCGTCATGGTCGCGTGCTGTCTGTCGGACGGGCCGTGCTCTTCGTGTGGGATGCCATGGCTGGCATCTTGGAGGTGATTACCATGCCGTCCGATTGGACGGCCTGCGACCACTACAATCTGAACGGCGCAGTCGTCTGCACGGCCAGCGACGACGCCCAAGGCCGGCACGGGGACTGCCGCGCTAGCCCATTTCTGGTGGTGCTCATTTCTGGGCGTGCGCCAGGGGCGTTCGTCATTGTCTACTCGTCGGTGGGTAGAGAGTGGAGCCAGACGATCTGGTACGACGGCCTGCCGATGTGGGCAGATGTTTGTCCACGGCCCTGCGTCGTCATCCGCACCACCCTATACCAGCCACTCCATGGGAGTCACACACTTTCCTTCTACCTGGAGACACGGAACTTCGCTGTGGTACCGCACCCGCCAGAGACTAGATGGATGGATGTCCGGATCATGAAATTGGATGGAACAATGCTTGGCCTCGTTGTTGCAGACAACGCTGCTTTTAGCCTCCACCTCTGGGCAAGGGAGGAAGCAGGTGATCGCTGGGTGCTGCGCCGGACGGTGAATCTTGATAGCAGCAGCCCCGCCGCGGACAGGCAGTTTAAGATTCGTTGAGCTGCTTGGGGCCTGCGAGTTTGGCAATGTCATCTTTTTGAAGACAAGGCACGATACGTATTTGTTTCATCTTGACTCCATGCAGCTGAAGAAATTGTGCTTCGGTCATGCATTACCCATGGGCACCCTCTCACCTTATGAAAGCTTCTATGCCCCTAGGTAAATATCATCTTTCTTTTTCCCATTAAGACCCCTTCGTACAAAGATTCAATGATTTGTGTTGGTGATCCAGCAACAAGTATTCAACGAGCGAAGGGTCAAGAATAACGTGCGAAGGGGTACAAGGCGTAGCGAAGGGTCTTCGCGTGGCGGACGAGCGAAGCCAACTGCAAGGCCTAAGGCGGAGAGACGTAACAGAGTCAGCTAATGGTATATCTGTAATAACGACCTTTCCCCCCTATAAATATGGAGGGAGGGGATCCTGTAATGACATTTGTTTTTCGGGCCACAAGCCAAAGACACCTTATTTACTCCGTCCACATTTTTCTGTCATCTCTAACCCCTTCGCCCAGCATCGTGGGCGATTGAGGGCTTCGGTGTTACATATAACGAAAGACCCAAGGAACAGCCTGGGCAGGAGAACCTTCATCCGGCAACGCGGACACATCAGGAGGGCTTCGCCAAGGAAGCAATAGGCGTCAGGGCGTCAAGAAGGGCTTCGCAAGGGGACCTTTGGATATCCTAGCATCCTGGGAGCTTCGCAGAGGCAAGACAATCGAACACAACCTGTTGGAGGGCTTCGCTGAGTCCAACCGGGACCTTCGATACCCCAACATTTGACGCTGTCCGTGGGCCGAACCCACGATGAAACGAAGCCAAGACCATCACCCAGCAAAAATTGCAAGGGCAAGAACAGAGCAGCCAGCATGGAAACAATCAGTTATCCGTTTCATGTCGGAAGACATCAAGGTCACCGACTACCCGCACACAGATGCCTTCGTGATCAAAGCAGACATCGAAGGATTCCTGATACATAGAATACTGATCGATAATGGAAGCCCAGAAAACATCATTTTCAAGGAAACTCTAAAACGCATGAAGATCGATGGCTACACAAGTGCCAGCAAGTCAGTGCTAAAGGCTTTCGGCAAAGAGGAGTTAAGTTCAATAGGAACTATAAAAATGAAAGTAACTCTAGAAGATGGAGACAAGTCAGCAACTCAAGAAACAAATTTCCTGATTATGGACTTGGACAACCAATACAATGCCATTTCCGTGCTCTTCGTGTGGGATGCCAAGACTGGCATCTTGGAGGTGATTACAATGCCGTCCGATTGGACGGCCTGCGACCAAGACAATCTGAATGGCGCCGTCGTGTGCACGGCCAGCGACGACGGTGAAGGCCAGCACGGGGACTGCCGGTCTAGCCCATTTCTGGTGGTGCTCATTCCTGGGCGTGCGCCACGGGCGTTCGTCATCGTCTACTCGTTGTTAGCTCGAGAGTGGAGCGAGACGATCTGGTACGACGGCCTGCCGATGTGGGCAGATGTTTGTCCACGGCCCTGTGTCGTCATCGGCACAACCCTATACCAGCCACTCCATGGGAGTCACACACTTTCCTTCAACCTGGCGACAAGGAACTTCGCTGTGATACATCATCCGCCGGAGGCAAGATGGACGGATGCCCAGATCATGAAATTGGACGGAACAACGCTTGGCCTCGTTGTTGCAGACAACGCTGCTTTCAGCCTCCACCTCTGGGCATGGGAGGAAGCAGGTGATCACTGGGTGCTGCGCCAGACGGTGAATCTTGATGCGCTGCAGCCCCAGCCAGCACTAGCAGCAGCCCCGCCGCGGACAGGCAGTTTAAGATCCGTTGAGCTGCTTGGGGCCTGCGAGTTTGGCAATGTCATCTTTCTGAAGACAAGGCTCGATACGTATTTGTTTTATCTTGACTCGATGCAGCTCAAGAAACTCTCCCCTGGCAACGCAATACCCTTGGGCGCCCTTTCTCCATATGAAACCTTCTTTGCCCCCAGGTAAATACCATCACTTTTCTTTTCCAGTAAGAATACTCCATCGTACAACTTTAGGATTGAAGTATTTGTTTGCTCCCCTTTTCTGCGCTTGATTCACCAATGTCTTTCAGCATATGTATGATTTTCTGGTTTTAAAATTTCAATTTCGACGGATGGTAACAATCGGGTTTTTCAACTGTTGCTACTACTTTACTATTTGTTTGATTTGGGAGCACAACGGTCCGGACTTTGTTTTTTGCTAGGAAGTTGCCTGAATTGAATGTGTAGATAATATATACTTTCTGTCAGTGAATTTTATTTTTTGAGTAGATTACTGGAAGTACCTTACAGATCTAAATTGAATTACTTAGATAAACAATACATGCATGGTCGTGCTTGTTCCCTAGATATAGGATTGTCTTATGTCTGAAATGAAAATATGGCTATATCTAGGGACATTCATCTCTAATTTTTAAAAGCTTGAAATGTTATACAAGAATACGATACAAACTAAAGATTTATCAAAATTCAGTTTTCAAAACTATTGTAGTCCGAAATGAAAATATACCTATATTTAGGATACTCAACTCAAACTTTCAAGCTTGAGATGTACACAAGAATATGATAGAAACTTAAGATTTATCAAAATCCGGTTTTAAAAACTGTTGTAGTATCTTAAGAAACATGTGACTTAAACAATTTTATCAGTAAGTTAAGTTACATGCAATACATACAAAATTTTCATATGCTTTTTGCACAAAATATAACAGATTAATTGACACATAGCATAACTGTGAATTGCACAGCCAATTTCAATTCTTAATGGAAAACAATTACAGCACAAACACTTGCACTGTTAATTAAAGAATAGATAATGAGAGCATATTCACTCATTTTTAAAATCTAAGTATAAGAAAAATGCACGCTCTACATTACATAGATTATCTGATTTAGGAAAAAAATAATTTCAATGTAATGCTCTGACACATGGGTTCATTCAACACATTTTTTCCCCAAGATTCATTGTTGTGTTTAATGTATAACACAACTTTATAATTCTGTTCCATTTGTTTACATGGATGTGATTTAAAACTGCCTTCCATAAAAATGAAATTCAATCTATTTAGCATTAGTAGTTGTATCTAACGTGAATTATTAATAATTAAGACTATTATTTAGGGAATTTAAAAAGCGTATATAAGTCTTGTAATATGTAATCACTTTTCAAGACTTTAAGCATGCTTGCTACTGATGTGACGACATCAAAAATATTTTATTCACACGTTATAGTTGTTGGCATCAGTTGTCCTCTTTTTACACATCTATGAAATGAGTTCATATATATTAGTAATTTTTCAGTTTCACTATTTTGTTATGATATTTTTTCTTACCTTTGTTTTGTAGGGCCCAACTAAGATGATATCTTGGTGGTCAACATAGGAAACTCCAGATCAAATGGATGATGCTTCATCTGAATTCAATACCATATAAGACATGTATTATTTGTTGTTAGGTCCCCGTTCATCTTTCATTGTATCAGTTAATCAAGGCAAATGACACATCATTTTTATATTTAATTGGGGCCAGAACTCTTGCAGTTGAATAAGCCAATATACGTGCAACCAAAATTTTCATTCTTCTAAAAATAAAATAAACTCGTGCGTCAGAGGGCACCTTATCTGCAGGAACATGCCTGAAATATTAGCAGTGTGATTAAATTGTTGAAACTTTGAGAAACCTGAAGCAAGAGGCATGGTTTTGAACTCAAGCAGGCGCAAATTGATGGGTTTAGTTCATCTAGGAATTTGAACATATAGGCATATTATGTTAGGTAGCCTATTTCATGTAGATTGATGACTGTGTTGGTAATTTATCAAACTAAAAGACAAATGACCCGTCTTATATTGCTCCTTATAGTTACAGGTGGTCAAACTATCGGATACATTCATCGCGAAAAAAGAACTATTGGATACATAACTTTGTTGCCCTTCTCTATTTCACACTAAACCTTTATAGTTGGCTAGGTACCGTTAAAATTATAGTTCTTGCCACAACATATTCTAGTCCACATAACAGTATTTCGTTGCCACAACACATTCCAGCCAATACAAAGTTTATTGTCACACGACAAATTTACCCTAATTTCTAAAAGAATCCAGTAAATTCTACTAAAATAATTTAGTACAATCCTGCCAAATCCTTTCAGACTACTCGCAAAGAAAAAATCCTTTCAGACTAAAAAAAATACATGAATCAACATGCTTCGTCAGTGATGATCATTTACTATAAATAAGCATGTATCTCCAAGATCATACATATCTGAAGAAATATTTGTTCTTGGTGCTCAAGCTGGAAAACAAAGGGTTGAGAAGATATGAGCTGAGTGAGAGACGGTAATAAATCCTCTTGTTCAAGGTAATAAAATCCTTTTATAGGCTTAAAAACTTTCGGTTACTTACCCTCCAAATGTAAGTTTTCAATTACATTATTTATCATACATTGAATGACAACACAAACTGTAGCCATCTAGGAGTATTTGGCACTCCAACGCAAACTTCTGCAAATCCCGTCTATCAGGTACTTCTTTAGCGCACATAAATGGAGTCCCATGCATCAACTAGATTTAAAAATTTTTCATTTGCAATAAAAATAAATCTGTTCGTAAATTGCGCACTTTAATCTTAATACAGTCTTCAGCTTGAAGTTGTATGCTCATGTACTTTGAAAGCCAATTATATACACTCTTTGTTTTGGGCCGACAGATAATTAAATTAAAGTGTACTGACGAAGATATTTAGGGATGACATCTAAAGTCCTCAATGTACACAGTTCTACTTCTAAGGCGGCAGAGCTTTTCAATGAAATAGATATTTTTTTTCTCTGACAGAGAATGGGTATTAGTACATGAACCACTTTTGCTAAAAAAAATGGTGAACCAGAATTAACTGAACCGCTGTGATAATCACACAAGAATCTCCCTTGGAACATTTTGCTATAGTGAGAAACGCGCACGCGCATACACATCTTATTGCCGCATTGGTCCACATCGAAACTTCTACTATATTCTACATTGAACATTTCAAAGTAGGCGTTCCCCATAGAGTTTGTTCACTGATTGCGTGAGAGTGAATAAACTGGAAGGGTTAATTTGTGCCCCGAACATAAACTGGATGTGTGTAAACCTCATCAGGAAAAAATAACATTGTTAATAGAGACGGCAAGAGCCACATGGGAGCACGGACAAACACTATCTTAGCCGCTGCTAACAGAGCCTCATGGGAGTACGAACAAACACTACAACAAACACTACATTAACGGCTACTAACAGCGACTAGACAGAGACACGTCCTGTTTATATGGTGGAAAACACAAGCAGCAAGCAGTCCCCCACCTACCCCCGGAAGCAGGTAGCAACAGCTGAGGTCCTCCTCTGGGTACCACGGCTTACAGTCTCCCACATTGCCATCTACTACCTCAACGTCCTCGTACAAGCACGTATATCCTGTCCTGCCATCGGCAGTATCCACCTACCCGGCAACCGCTCATGCCCCTCCAATTTGGATAGTTACCATGGTGATTTACTACTACCACGTACAAAACGGATTTTTCTTGTGAGCCGGAAACCGATGGAAATATGAAAAATCCTCACAAAAACACACTAGTACAGATCTGCTGATTAGTGACGATTTTACTGTAGATCCGTCACTATTTTAGGGGGTTTTCCCGTTTTCGGCCAACTTTATGACGTTTTTCGCGGTCCGTCACTAACAAGCCTCATTTGTGACGAAAATCCGTATAAATTGATGAACAGTATTGTCCAGTGTCGCCGGTTTACTATTCTAGGCAGGTCCTGGGTGGCCAATTCGTCACTAAAATCCCGTTTCGAGTACGGCGACTCACAATTTTCGTCATAAACCCAACTCCACGGCCGTTTCTGGCCTACGTGGCGTCCTAGTCAGCAAAAGAGGGCCCATGTGTCAGGCTTCGCGGGCCCAGAGTCGAACCATTTTCGTCACTAAAATTTCGTTTGACCACGTAAAATGCTAGAGGCCCATAAGGTGCATGGCAAAGGCAACTGGGGCTCACGTATCAGGTGACGGAGGTCCCAAGACCCAAGTATTTTTCGATGCTGATTTTATTTCCTAGCGTGGTAATGCCACGTGCACACGATGCAACACTACGCGGGCCTACATGTCACTCAACATGGGACCCACAGCTTTCATCATAAACCTACCCCAGGGGCGTTTCTGGCCTACGTGGCATCCTGGTCAGCAAGATAGGGACCATGTGTGAGGCTCCACGGGCCCACGGTCAAACCATTTTCATCACTAAAATTTCATTTGACCGCGTAAAATGCCACAAGGCGCACAGCAAAAGGAAATTAGGGCCCACGTATCAGGAGACGGGGTCCCAAGACCCAAGTATTTTTCGTCGCTGATTTCATTTGCCAGCGTCTTCATGCAACATGCACCCGATGCACCACCACGCTGGCCCACATGTCATCAACGTGGGACCCATGGTCAAGTAATTTTCGTCGTAGCTATGGTTTGCAGTTTTGCACACTCGTCTGAACGCGTCCTACAATGAAGCACTCACCGGGCCCGCGTGTCAGCTACATGGGGGAAACACATGAAGGAACACGCGGGATCACATGTCATCTACCGTGGGGCCCGCAGCCAAACAATGCCACGTTGTGCACAGCAAAACGCCCCTGGGGCCGACGTGTCAAGCTCCCGGGGCCCACTATGAAATTAAAGTACGTACTATTAATACTATTTTCGTCACTTATTTTGGTTGCCCGCGGCTAAAGGCACAGTACCAACGCGGGGCCCATGTCTTTGATCCCACATGTCGGGTGCCTTCTTGAGCCCGCAAGTAAGGCCACGTGGCGTCCTTCACGTCGCTCCGTGGGCTGGAGCCCCTACTATTTCTTTTCGAGGAAATCTGAGAGCCCGTACTGTAGACCATACCATCAAGCTGGACCTGGAGAGCCCATTGCAACCAGCCTGGGACACATTGTCGCTGAGCGGCCCACTAGCGGAGGAATGACAACATGAAAGCGGTGGTGTAGGCCCACTAGATCCATGAAAGCGGCGATGAAGGCGGTGGAACTGTCCAGATGGAGAGATATCCGGATCGACACAGATGTACTCGCCTTCCGGAATCCTAAGCTCACTGGCCTGTGGGACCACCAAACGAATTGGGCCCACCAGTCATTGCAACGGCGGTAGTAGCTATAGCTACTCCATGATTGTGTGCATATATTTAAATAAACTCATGAAACTAGTGTTTGACTAACTGTACATCCGATCCATAAATTAGGAGTCTCCCATTAGATCACTTACAACTGCACACACTTAAACATCATATATAGTTTGTAAAAAAATACAAAGTAGAATGAATATAAAATACCTAAACATGTGATGTAGGCCTGAAGAACATAGAGACCTGATTGGGCTCACCAACAACTGGGAAGTATATGCTCTTATAGTCGAAGGGGCGATGTGGCTTATCGAGGCGAAATATGCCGACATGGCCACCTTCGAAACCCAAGTCAGATACATAAACACGGCCACCTTGGAGCGACGACGAGCCATACGGCACTAAGTAGAAGAAGGGGTAGTTTGCCCCTAGGAAGAGAGAATAGTGACCTCCAAAGTTGTCAGACTTGAGCCTCCAATAATATTTCTTCTCGTTGTTTGGATCAACAAGCAGCTCATAGACCAGCAAGCCTGTCATCACGCTGAATGTTAGATCATTACGATACATCCTGACATCGTGGACCATGCCGCCGCGCTGATTAACATCATGATTACCAAACATGCAGATCAAAATGATGTTGCCTTCAGGGGACTTGGCAATGTAAATAACTCTTTCCACCGCGCTGATTAACATCATGATTACCAAACATGCAGATCAAAATGATGTTGCCTTCAGCCGACCCTCCATGTATGCCGTCCCATGTATCATCAGTTTAGGATTGTTGCATGGCCTCTTATCAATGTCCCATGTTAGTACACTTCCAGCCTTGGTGACTGCCACAACATTTCTGTCAACCAAGATGGCATCAAAGTAATGTCTATCCCCGCCAAGGTAACTGCTGGAAATTACATCGTCATGTCCCGCTTACCGTGTCAAAGCTGTCCAACTCGGTTCGCCTTCCTAAACGAAGGCCATGAGCCCCCAGGAGAAGATAACGACGACCATATAACCCCCTGCCTGCCTCGGCGTGCAGCAAAGTACAACACACTGCACATACGGTTTGCATCCCCAATATCCCCGCTGCCTTAACTCCAAGGCAACATCCATATCTGTACCCTGCATCTCGGATAATGTAGGCAGGCCGCGAGTTCCATCGGTAACTGGATTGACGAGCTTCAGATTATACTCCTCATCGTTTGTAACAAGCCAGTCATCTTTGCCTCCTAACCAGCTCTGCCCTTTCAGTTCGTCTGACTGGCACTGGAACCGCCTTTCAGGATCATAACGGGCCCAAGCGCATCCAGCATGTCCAGCAGTCACCCTATACCCAACACGATGCAGACCGAATTTCCCTGCCTCATGATCAGCATCAGTCTCCCACGCCCAAGCAGAACCATAAACAGATGTGATAAGCATGGGGAGGCCAGACCATACGCGGTAGACCTCCTTGCAAGCTTCTTTAAATGACTTGCCAAAGGAAAGCGACCGTAAAATGCCAAGGCCATGGCCATCAACTTTCTCCAAGATGTAGCACGAGACGTCTAGCGAAAGGGTGTCTGCCCCCCTGTCCATGCACAATAATAATGATAATTAATGAACACATATATAGATGAATATGAAATCAGGATCTGTATATTTATCATGGTGCATATGTGATGAAAATATTAATAAACCATTTAATTGACTGTTTGCATATATTAATTCAAAAATGATAACCAATTGCTTAGTAATTCACTAATTGGATGAAAATGATAAACCATTTAATCGACTAATTGACTGTTTGCATATATTAATTCAAAAATGATAACCAATTACTTAGTAATTCACTAATTGGATGAAAATGATAAACCATTTAATCGACTAATTGGATATATTAATCTGAATGTGAACAGAACTTTTAAAGTCTGGATGAGGTGCATAGATATATATGAGCTAATATATACTATATATGGCTTACACCTAGTGCTACCCTCTGTATATATATATGTATTGGATACAGGTGAAATGATAATCGATTTTGATGAAATCGATCAGAAGCATGGTGCGTGAAAAATGAAAAAAAAAAAAGCGATTGAGCTAACTTACATTCTCCTACGCTGGGAGGTCTCGCCGCCATCACCCCTGGTGGGAGCACCAAAAACCCTCGCTTGGGTGGGGAGCTGTGCATCGCCTGCAGATGCACCTTCAAATGCGACGGCGGAGTCACCGCCGACGCGGAGCGGACTCAGGTCGACCCTATCGTCATCTCCGGCCATAGTCGTTGCTCCTCTCTTCTCGAAACTAAGCACAAATCCATTGAACAGGGTGGATATGGTACGGTGCATGTGAGAAATGGATCCAGAATAAGTTGCAATCGTGGGTAAAATCAGTGCCCAAATGGATTGAGAGACCTACAGAGGCCTTACCTTGAAACTTCAAGTCGAAGACGGTGAGGACGATGCGAGGTGCGTGGTTACCGGAAGAGGCAGAGTATTGGGGAGAAAATGCGAAGCAGTGAACAGTGAGAAGGGGGCGATTCGGCGAAGAAGAAGTGGCGCGGCCCTTTTTTTTTTTGACACGGGCGCGGCCCTTTTTTTCTTGGAGGTTGACTTGTAGCCGACCCTTCCTGTCACCAACATGTGGGTCCACAAAAGTCTTGGGACCTCCAGTCAGTCGCGCGATCATTAAGCTAGTAGTGGACGAAGCCATGGGTGAATCACCGGACCTTTCTGAGATGCACTACAGCTCATTTTCAACTGCCTAAGTAAAAACTTGATAAGACAAGGCAATGGTGCCAGCCGCCCGTCTTGAGTCTTGAGTCTTGACTCATTTTTGAACTGCCTGATGATGAGCAACCACGCTTTTGGCCTCCGCGTGAAGCAACCACGCTTGGATCTCCGCATGGTAGGCTCTGACAGAGAGCACTTCCTACTAGTAGTACTGTAGTTCCTAGGCTCTCGCGGGTTCCCGTGCTACCGTGCCATTGCAAAATTGCATAATCCCGATTATGCCACAGTCAGTGACACAGGTGGGTCTCACCTGTCACTGAGATGCCAATGGCATATACGGGATTTATTACTACAATTTTTTGCAATGGCATCTACTATGAAATTGCCCCGTTGATCAAACTCCCATTGAGACTGCCCGAACATATTCCTTTTCCTTTCCAAGGTCACTTAATCCAGGTTAAACCCATGACGTCATATTCCTTTCCTTTCCTTTCCTTTGAAAGGTCGCTTAATCCAGTGATTTTGTATCAAAATCATGCTCGATCAAAATCAGTTGCTTCGTGGTAGGTTCGCGAGTGTTATTAGTACACAATGGGAGCCCACAAACTGTACGCCTCCTGCGCAGCCCGCATTTTCTTCTGGCAGACAGGCATCACTCGCACCATAAAGGCTTAAACGTCTCCCTCCCGTGCTCATCCGCGCATCACTCGTATCACAAACTCTCACTGTGTCGAGTTTCAGAGATTTGCGAAAAAAAGGTATCCATTTTCTTCTCTGATGTTCGATATCCTCAATCATCTTATTGGATTTCTGCTTCTTCATGAGTTTTAGTCTCGTTACTCATTTTGCCTTCCATATGTATGTAGGCGAAACATGGACAAGGGGAGGAACGAACAAGAGATGGGGGGGGGGGGGGGGGGGGGCGCAGCTGCAAGCGACAGGAGCAATGCTAGCCTGGGGCTTGTGGAAGTTCCCATAGAAGAAATAATCTGGAGGCAGCCCGGAGGAGATTCAGAGTGCATGGACATTGTGGTGGACACAGTGATCCTGGAAAAGTGGTTTGAATTTTTCTTGTTTCATTTTCGATTTCTACCATCGCCTCCGCTGTCGACTTCTTCTCATTTTGCCTTGCTTTGGATCTCTGTTTAGGATAGCAGCCGTCAACAGGAAGATGCAGGCCATGGCCGACGACCAGGGGAGGATTACGCGCATGAAGACGAAGCTTGACCGCGAGATTCTAGCAGACCAGGTCATGATAGCAGTCCTTGACCGGTTCAATGTTCATGTGAATATCCTGTCGGTCATGGGAATTTTGCACAGCAAGCTGGGGAAACTGGGGGACTGCCTGGAGCGAGCTGGAAGACCACCAAGTGAACTCGACGAGATCATCTCCATGTGTGACAGGCACCTGAAAAACCTAGTCTGAAGTAAGCGCAATGTATCACTTTCAGTGGTCGTTCCCGTGATTGAGATTACGATTCATTATATACATGTCCGTTGTTTCTAAATTCATTCTAATTCATTCGAATTTTTCTAAATTTCTTGATTGTTTGTGTAGCTCTCAACAGCTGCCGCGAAAATGTCTCCGAATTTCAGAGAATGCTGATGGAGATCAAAACAGCTACGTCCATAGGAAAATACGCCGCCGCTGAGGAGGAAGACGCAGAGCGCAAGGAGAAATACGCTGCCGCCGACGCCGCCGAGGACAATGACCCTGCCACCGAGGAGCGCAGACGCCGCCGAGGACAGTGACCCTGCTGCCGTGGAGATAGACGCTGCCGCCGACGCTGCCGAGGACAATAACCCTGCCGCCGAGGAGAAAGATGCCGACGCGGACGCCGCCGAGGACAATGACCCTGCTGACGACGAGAAAGATGCTGCCGCCGATGCCGCCGAGGACATGGTACGGTGTTGTAGTTCGATAGTATTGTACCTGGTTTAAGCCGCGGCACAAGAAGACTAGTTTAGGTAGGATGGGCCGGCGTGTATGGTAGAGCCTTCCCCTCTGTAAACACTACACGAGACTATCCATTGAACAAGTTCGCCCTATTCACCGGAATATCCCGTCAGTGAGTAACTTGACAATATCGGACAAATGGTGCGGGGCACCGTACCTGCTCGTCCCTCACGAAGGCCTCAAGGACTGTGAAGCAACCAGCTTTTATTATAGTTTTGGTTCGGAGAACGAAACAATGTCTTCATATCGCAACTTCTTAGTCGTGTCGAGCCATCTCGTATCATCTCCGGTATGGTACGCTGGGTCTTTCCCTGTGTAAACACTACACGAGACTATCCATGGATCAAGTTCGCCCTTTTCACTGGAATATCCTTGTCAGTGAGTAATTTGACAATACCGGACAAATGGTGCGGGGCACCGTACCTGCGCCTCCCTCATGAAGGGACTGTGAAGCAACCAGCTTTTATAATTTTTGTTCTGAGAATGAAACAATCTCTCTCAAATGCAAAGTTTCATATCGCAGTTTCTTAGGCATGTCGAGCCATCTCGTATCATGTTAGCTCCCCAGTACGATGCTTATTTGGTGGCGGTGTGATGCTGATCACCGCCTGCTGTGCGCGGGCATATATTGTTCCGTGTTTGATTCACGCTTATCCCGTGCATTCCATATCTATCTTCATTCATCAGGGTTATTTCTGTAGTGCGATGCATGATTTATGCCGCAGTGATGTCGATGGCCGCTGCGGTTCGTGAACAAGGTTCCTTTCGATTTTTCTCCATTCGCCTGTATGGTACAACGAGTCTTCCCCTCTGTAAACACTACACGAGACTATCCGATGATCAAGTTCGCCCTATTCACCGTAATATCCAGTCAGTGAGCCCTGTTTGGATCGGCTAATTTTAGCCAACTAAAACATTAGCAAGCTATTTTTTAGCCAAATAATTTTAGGAGGTGCTTGTTTGGATCCCTGACTAATGTCTCTACCTTTTCTACTTTTCTTGCATTTTTTATGCGTTTCTTGCTTTTTTTATATGTTTAGTCGATTTTAGTAGCTTTGAGGTGACTAGAGGCTAAAAGTTTAGGAGGGGGTGGACTAAAAGTTTAGGAGATTTTAGGAGGTCATGTTTGGATGGCTACAGTATGAATGAGATGAGGAAAGGCATGGACACATCCAGCTATTTGCGAATGAAATGATAATTGAGAAAGCGTGTAAATTCTCTAACTTATTACACGAACCGGAGCCCAATTCTTTTTCAGGCCCCGTTTGGAACGCAGGAATTTTATAGGAATTTCACAGGAAACAGTTCAATTCCCGCAGGAACGAGGAACATATCCTTCATTCCAATTGCGTGGGTCTAATTCTCTCATGTGTACTATGATCGCAGCACCAGACGATCCCGTGATCGAAACCAGACCCATACAAGGGAACATCCGTGATTTAATCTTGATAGTTGGGGATAGGCATGGAAATTTTGGATGGGTTGGAATTGGACACGGTCAGACAAACAAATTCATTCCGAGGGAAGGGTCAGCTAAACCCAGCGCTTTATCAAAATCCTGCTAAATCCCGTTTTGACAGCCAGCGACTCAGTGGGAAGGTTCTCGTATGTCACAACGCCATGGAAACCCACAACAGTGCACCGCCTGCACAAGCACAGGCACATTGTTGAGACTCAAAGCTGGCCTTTTGTTTCAACTTGTGCTTTTAGAATCCAGAATCCACAATCACAAGGTAATACAAACGGGGCCGCATTGTTGTCTCGCCCGAAAGAGCAAAGAGCTAGTATTAGGGACCGAATTGATGGTTTGTCATCACAGTTGATTCCTTCTCTGAGAAGCTTTCTCTGCGGCGCAAGGATGACAGGGTTGGACATTTCACCGGGCTTCGCGGGAACCGGGAATACACTGTAGTTCCTCGCTAGATAGGTGTATTCCATGTCAATTAATTTGATGTTCTGGGACATGGCGGGGATGTTCCCCTGTATGGCGTGTCAATTAGGGATGTTCCCGTGTATTGCGTGTTTGAGATAGCGAGTCTTCACCTCTGTCCGATGTTTCGAGGGCAAATGTCCGGGCGACGCACTGCAACCGGAGAAGGGAGAATACGGATCAGCTCCGACCGTTCTGTGGGAACCGTAAAGACACTGCGTTGTGCCTCGCTTGACAGGCGTGGTCGTCCAGGGTTCCTACTACAGTATGTAGCAGTCTCGACTATCCGGTCAAGTTCGTCCTTCTGTCGCAGTTTCTTAGATGAGCTAAACATTAAATTAATGCATTGTGACTGGTCAAAATGTGTTGAGATGAGATACTTTTTCATTTCACAGTTTCCTAGAGTGACACTTCCTCTTTGTGGTATCCAGAATCCGGATTCCACAAAATGCTCTCAATGCCCTCTCATTTGGCTTCCATTTGCAGAATTGTTCGGCTACCTCGTCGACAACTCCGAAGAGGCGTGTGCCGGTGACCGCGCTCCGGCCTATGGATGAGTCCGTCCGCAGAGATTGTGAATCCAGGAACCATTCTCCGATAACTCGTCCAATCTTTTATTTTACTGTAAGGACGCTTATCGGATAACACCCCCGAGTCGAGTTATAGTGTAGTTGAGAGTCGAGTTCATTTTTACCAGGTTAGGGTCTGTTGGGGTCGATTTGAACAGGATTTGGGTTGATTTTGTTTCAACGATGTTTTTTCTTCTGGTATTTAGCACAGTGCATGTTGATGGTTAGGCTGGGTGCATATTTATCCGGTGTATTCTATGTAAGTTCCAGGGACGTTCCCGTGTTTGTACACGACCCCATCGCTCGAAAACATCACAAATTCACAATGTTGCTGCTGCCAAATTTTCACCAGCCCGCCGAAACGTGAGCAGCACTTTCAAAATTTCACCCATGATGCGAAAAGTCCATGTTGTCCCTTCCTCTCCGCACTTATTTGCGTTCTTTTCCCGATCCGTGGCCAAGCATCTTTTGGTAAACTATGCCAAGGATGCCATGAAAGTGTGCTAAAGCTTGCCCTCGCTGCCAAACCAAACCAGATCTCTCGTCTCCGTTCAAAAAAAAAAAAACCAGATCTCGTCTCGCCGCTCCCTACTCCAGCTTACCGTGTCGCCGTTCCCTAGCTCCACCTCCGTGTCCAGCCACGCCCACCCCCCCCCCCCCCCCCCCACCACCACTCTTTGTTGTATGCAACCACGCTCTGTCCTTCTCCAAGACTTCGATGGCACCTGGACGGAATCCGGCGATGGAGGTATATTGCTTCCATCTTTGTAGGCGATGTTGATTTGTTTATGTTTGTCGTTTTGGGCATACAACTGATCACTTGTACTTGAAACATCAATCTCACACAATATGTTTTACGAATGTGTAGCGGATGTAGTTCACCATGAAGAGGAAGAGACCAACGAGTATGAGCTTCAACGATTGAAAATCAACAAATCTTCAGAAGCCTTGGTCTGGCGGGGACCCTAAACGGAGACAGTAGTAATAAGGTTTTAATTTTTTTGCAAGTTTCTGCGGTCATTGTTATAGTGTTAATTACTTGTTAGTACCGTAGTCATTGCATAGCTAATTTTTCTTCCATTTTTTGTGTCGAGGCCTTAGAAGTTCCTAAGAGGACAGGGCAGAAGAGATCAACGCAGGATGCATCCAGTCCTGTTACAGGCGGAAGAGGTTCCAAGAGAGTGTTGCCACCTCTTCAAGAAGTCACAAAAATAACTAGGCAGCGGGCAAGGGAATTGTCCGCTGCAAACCCTGTCGTAGAAACACAAAAGGGCAGGAGTCAAGTGCATGATGACGGCAAGGATCTCCTTTGTTGTTGCTAGATATTATTTGCTCTATTGCTGATAACCACTTAATGACTAACACGTGATTGCAATTTGTTAGAGGAAGAAATCAGAACTACTCCAAAGGGCCCAGGAAGAGCCGGAAAAGATCTAGAAAGGATCAACAAAGGAATGCACATGAAGTTGCCAATCCACATTTCCGAAGGCAAGAAACGGCCTGAAGTACCAAGGCAAGCTGCAAAGCTTGCAACTGAGGCCGGCATCGTACTGCGGAGGCACATACCAGTCCTTCCTCGCTGGAACAAGTTGCAGCATGAGCAGGATCATCTTTCTAACTACATCAAAAAAGTTTCCGTAAGTATATCAACTCATGGTCAACACTGGAGGAAAGTTCTATTTGATTTGCTCTACCAAACCTGATAAGCTCACGGGTGCTCGATCTTTTCATTCCATTTTGGGAACAACTTTGATTTCCTTCGTACTAGGTGCAATTTTACATGGACACCACCAGCAAACTAGTGATTTCAGCTTGTGCTGACATGCTGAAATCCGGCCAGCGTCAAATGAGATATAAGCTGAAGAAGAAGTACTTCGATAACGTACCGGAGAGTCAATGGATTACCAAATCACCTGTGCCATTGATGGATGACAACCAATGGGCAGAACTCCTGAAGTTGTGGTCAAGCCCACAGCGCATGGTATGGCAGAACTTGAAAGCGCCGCGTTCCTTGTCAGTTAATCTAATGTTAAACAGTTAATTCAAGATGCCATCAGATTTTAGAGTAGACATACAATTACTATGTTGTACCCTTACTTTGTTCTGCTCTATTGGTTCCCTTGGTCGTGCCTTTTTTTTGTTTGTTATAGACTTAAGTGTTTTGATGTACTACTACTTGTTTTACTCTTAATTAAATTTGTTCATTGTAAACGCTTAAGTGATGCTGGACGTTAGAAACAATGTATTTTTTTTATCACTCACAGAAATGTGCTTTTTGCAGGAAACGTGTCTTGCAAACCAGCAAAACCGTGAGAAAGTCCGGATGTATCAGCGCACAGGCTCCCGGTGCTATGTTGCACAGGCCTATGCCGTGGTAAGGAACTAGTCAATCGACTCCTTTGATTTCTTCTGATCAAATCCTTTTAAACATTTCTTTGCACATGATTTTAGAGAGATAAATTCAAGGATGCAGAGCCCACTGCGGTGGACCTGTTCAGGGAGTTTCATTCATCACGGAAAACTGGTTCTGTTAGTGAGACATTTCAGAAAGCTCTTGTAAGTGCTTGTTTCCTTTTCATGTCCTCTTATGCTTGTCCCGCACTGTAAAAATATGTGAACAAGATAGAACTTTGACTTGTCACCCTTGTTTTGCTAGGATGATATGGAAGCGATGATGGAAGAACCTGTAGGAGAGGAAGATGAACAGATGTCTCCTGGTCGTGCTGTTCGTGAAGTTGTTCGTGCAATTACCTTTCTTGAAGTTGTGGGCCTACAATCAAAGAAAAAACTCAGAGTTCTTGTTTGTTCCCAGTTAGAAGCACTGATGGCTGAACTTGAGCGCGAGAAAGCTGAAAGTTGACAAGTTGAACAAATAGTTGAACAACAGAGGAGGGAGATCGATGCCTTGCGGAAGCAAGTGCAAGAAGTGAGAGACTCAAACCGCACTGTGAAAGCGCAGTTAGAGCACTTGAGGAAGGAATCAGCATGAAAGGCAAGCATGATCGCTTGCCTCATGTCTAATTTTGAGGGTGGTCAGGTGCATCCTTCATCTCTGACATTTGAATGATTTTCTAGTCTGATTAGTTTTGGTGTGATTACTGAACTCTCCGTTCGTGGGTCACCATTTTGTAATCTGGCACTGTATGGAATGTGAGCTCCGACATCGTTTTGGTTTGTCATGTATACATGACTCTTCTATGTATTTAACAAGATAAATTTAGCATCTGCTTGTGACGATCCAACCTGATATGATTTGTGACGAAATAGTTGGACCTCAAATGGGCCCGTATAAGGCCATTTATGTACTGGGTGACGATCTGGGCAATTGACATGTGGAACAATCAGGAAAAGGCACGTGGACCAACCGCGAAATGACACGTGGACCAATAAAAGCGTGACACGTGTACTCTTAGAATAAAGACAAGTGAACCAATAAAAAAACGACACGTGAACCAATATAGTATTGACACGTGGACTCTTGAAAACATGACACGTGAACCAGTAAAAAAAAGTCACGTTGACCAATAGAGTAGTGACACGTGGACTCTTGAAAACATGACACGTGAACCAGTAAAAAACACCGCGTGGACCAATAGGAAAACGACATGTGGACCAGCAGAAGTTGGCACGTGTATGGACACGTCATCATGCTTATGTGGCAACGCTGACACGTTGGGCGCCATGTCATCGTGCCATCATGGCAGTATACGTATACAAAGTAACGTATCATACCCTTGCTGCTCAGGTGAATCACGACTGACCATGCTCGACTGCTGACGGTCCCTAAAAGGTCATAAATCGTGATTTATGACAAAAATTTCGTCACTACAAGCAGTCGGTGACGCGTTAAGAACGTCACTAATCAGTATATCTGTTCTAGTGACAATTCACGTCAGGCAACTGTCACGAAAGGTTGGACATGAGTTCTTGCAGAATGATGCAGCCTTTGCGACGCGATCTGTGTCGAGCACCACCATCAACAAACCATTCACGTGGATTGTAGATTGCTTCTGTGCTGCTGAAATTTGGTTTCCTTTATCTAAAGCCTTGGGCTGATCAAGGCATTAGGTTAAATATATTATAATTGCATACACAAAATTTGGACCCTAGGCCATCGCCCTCATGGTGTTGCCCTATAGCCAACCCTAATTGCCGAACACCACACAAACTCAGTACAAGTAATATGATCAACTATACCTTTTACAAGCAGGACTAGGCAATGTTCGCCTAGGTCATGGCCGAATTCAAGATACTAATCGCACTTCTTCACTATTGGTGTTCATTTGTATTTTATTTGAAATTATTTCTATTTAATTGCTTGAGAGGTAGTTTATTGATTTGAATTGTGTTCATTAGACGAAGAAGCATACTAGAAGGACATTAGGACCCGGATTACGAGGAAGGATTAGAAGAATACTTTGCTGAAGGCGAGTCCTAACTCCCTTTCATTATGTTGATCCTATGATTGCAAATATCCTAATTAAAAGCCTACCTAGAAATAAAACCCATCTAGGATGAGTCAAACATAGGTGAGGGCCTCCTTGTGCATGGCAGTTAAATGTGACATGCTCAATTCAAATTTGTAGCTGTCAAAAACATCTCAATTTTGTATCAATTATACTTTACAGTTTTGCCCAATCAAATGTCCAATTCCCATAATTAACTAATTGATTTTTGTTAACATAATTTAAGAACATATTCATTGTTCGCATGTTTTCTCACCAAGGATCAGGTGTTCCACCGCCATCATGTGTTTTTTTTACCAACGAACATGAGTTCATCGTTAAAAAGGTGATAAAACAGATCACCCTGGTGTTGTGGTTTAATTGTTTGATGATCACATGAAAAGGAGAAAAAATAGATCACAATCACGTTGTGATTTAATCTTTTCCAACCACTATGTGGGTTCTAGAATCATGTGAATGTGACAATTGAAATAAAAAGAGATCGCATTTCCACCAATTAACATGGGTATCATGCAAGTCCCAACAACTTTGGAAGGAAATTTTGTCTACATGCCATGTTTTGAAGGAAATCTTGGTGGCCTATAATCTAAGTGATAAAAAAAATGGACGGTCAACAATCATTTCTAGTGTAAATCATTTTGTAAATCTGTAGCGTAAAAATGGCCCAATATTATAAATAATGTTGTAGAACTTTTCTTACATGTAACTGTTACTTTAGCACCACAATGTATTGTATCATGAAATTTTCCAGGGTAGAACTTTAACTTAGTAAAGTTTGAATATTACTTTAACACTTTAAATTTTGTGCATTAAATTAAATAGAATCCACTGGAATATTTCTTTGTTTAATTGATACTCATCACAGATAAAGTTGAACTAATTAAAGCAGTTCCCCATCCACCATGATTTGACAGCTACGAGGGGCCTAGGAAGAAGAAGGTGGCTCTAGCCCGTACACTGATATGTTTAATGCGTTTCGTTCTGAGGAGCACGGTTGGAGTTGGCCGAGCTAGTACGACCTTGATTTGGGGCAAGACAACATGATTTTTCTGGAGTTGACCCAATGTTCAACTCAACCACTGACAGAACTTCTCTAGGGTCAGGGGTGGTATCCTGTAGTTTCTCTCTATTGGCCCCCTCTGTCAGAGCCAAAGTTGATTTTGCTAGTGAAATGTTAAGGACATGCTGTAGTTTCTCTCTATTGGCTCCCTCTGGATTCGTAGTCAACCTCCGTCTCTGAACTCAACCATAATGACCCCCACACCAGTCAGCTGATGGACATGGTGTTGATCCAAAACAATGATCAACATTGAGCGGTAGATAACTTCTTACATTGGACACAAGGTGTTCACAAGAATCCCTAAACCACCTTATCTCAGGCACTATCTTCTGTTGGCATGTAACGGATCATAAAGACCATGCCGGTCGAATGGATAGAACGAGTTGATCCAAGATATCAACTAGATGTGTGATCATCTTTTCCCTAGCACCCACTGCATGCTGAAAAAATTCTCACGATATCATATTGAAATCATTGTTTCACACGGTTTCCAAGCCATCAAGGTAAAGTTGTCAAAGATTGTATTCACCTATAATTATGTGTTACCGACATCCATGGTGTAGATCTTTCTCTTTGTTCACTGATTAATGTTATAATTGTCAGGACTTGTGTGAGATAGTGAGAGGGAATAAAACTGGAGAAGGGTTAATTTGTGTCCCGAACATCAAATGATGAATATGGATTCATGGGTGTCAAACAAGTAAATATATTTGGGCCCAACTATCTTTTTTTCTTTTTTACAGGGAACACATAACATTGTTGATAGAGACGACAGGAACGTCCACATGAGTACGGACAAACATTGTCATAACCGCAACTAACAGCGACTACACACGGGGACACGACCAATTTATATGGTGGGAAACACAACCACCACGCTGTCCAACCACCTAACACATTGACAAACGCAGATACGAATGGCTGAGCTCCTCCCATGGCTGCCATGGCTTACGGTCTCCCTCCTCGCCATCTACTTCCTCGACCTCCTCCTACATGCCCGTCACAACCTCCCGCCAGGGCCACGCCCGCTGCCCATCATTGGCAGCCTCCACCTCCTCGGCAACCAGCCACACCGCTCCCTCGCCCACCTCGCCAAAACCCATGGGCCGCTCATGTCTCTCAGCCTTGGCACGGTCACAACGGTGGTCGTTTCCTCCCCAGAGGTTGCGCGTGAGTTCTTGCAGAACAACGATGCCGTTTTTGCGACCCGGTCCGTGCCGAACGCCCTCATCAACCATGCCAAAAACTCCGTGGTTTGGTTACCCAACTCCCCGCGCTGGCGCACGCTCCGAAAGATTCTGGGCACCGAGCTGTTCGCGCCGCACAGGCTTGATGCCCTCCAACACCTCCGGCGGGAGAAGGTACAGGAGCTCGTGGACCACGTGGGAAGGCTAGCAGATGAAGGATCGCCAGTGAAAGTTGGCCTCGTTGTGTTCACGACGATGCTGAACCTGCTCTCCGGCACCATCTTTTCACGCGACCTGACAGCCCTGAATGACCATCAGTCCAAGGAGTTCCATGAAGTGGTGCTGCAGATGATGGAGGCGGCGGGAAGCCCGAATTTGTCGGACTTTTTCCCGGTATTCGCTGCTGCCGATTTCCAAGGCCGTCGGCGGCTCATGGAAAAGCTATTTGCGCGGCTGCACCAGGTGTTCGACAAGGAGCTCGAGCAGAGGCTGCATAACCGCGAGGCTGAGCAGATGACCCAGAAGAATGACTTCCTCGACCTGCTGCTCAACGCCACAGTGGGCGACAATGGCGCGGTGGTGCTAGACCGCGACACGCTACGGTCAACGTTCTCAGTAAGTGATTATAAAAGTTTATGTGTGACACTTCCCACCATGTGAAAAAGTAGCAGATTATATTGTTTTAGGACTAGAAAATGTTTCCAGTTTATTTCTGTAGATTTCAGTGGTTGGCCGTATCATAGCATCCACAGCGCCATTCCATCAAGAATGTGGGTATATATATGCCTGTAGGCCGCCCTCATGAGATTTTTTTACCACTTTGAAAATGAAAGACATGATTCGAATCCAATTCATTGCACTTTGCAGTTTGTTGATATCTTAGATCAATTATTGGAGACTATCTTGGTAGTATTTCTAGTGTCTTTTGCTGGCTCCTACTTCCTCAGTATTAATTGCTGACGTGGAGACAATGACAATTAGCTTATATTAAGTTCATTGCTTTCTTTCTGAATCGACAGCAACTCCTGACCGGATGGAGTATTAGAATATGTATACTAATCCTAAAAAAATCGTACAAATTCTTGCAAAATAAAGAACAAAATTCAAATTTTGACTGGAGAGAGTTGAATCTTCGTTGAAAACAATACATACTTGAAAATAATCCAACGTATCCTAACATCATTGCTTAAATTACTTACCTCTAACAACAATCAAGCAAATGTTAACAAATGTATCACTATATATAGTGGTTTCAAAATTACTCATGTTGCCATTATAAAAACAAAAAAAGGCCCAAAGTCTTTCCAAGCCAAACTACTCTTATTGCTTGTATTCAAATTACCCACCCTCTACCATTAGAAAAAATAATGCAATAGTACATGTTATCATGTTTACTACAAAATAGCACATGTGCCTCGACCTTATGTTCTGAAAATGGGGTTGTCAAGCCCCGATAGAATTAGTGTACTCTCTTATATGCTATTGTAATTCAGACCACCTTGAATTATAGATTAAAATGTGGTCAAGAACGACTGATCATAGAGTTTTGTGCATACAGCTATCTGATTGTTGGGTGATAGAGCTATTGTCGTCAATAAGTCATATTGTGTTTTGGTTAGGTCGACAAATTGTTACGAAAGAACTCTAAGTTTTGTTTAAAAAAAAGATAAATGCATTAATATGACTAGACAATATTTGAAAATTTAAAATTTCGGCAATACAGTCTTCTGAAACCGGGGCGTCATAGAAAATTTTCAGGAGTAGAGCCGCTACAAAAAAAAAAAATTGGTCTTTATGATGAAAAACTTATGTCAGTTGAGCAAAACGCACTAGGGTGCTTGTTTTATGATATGTTTCGGGAGTCAGGTTCAGTTTAGTGACAAATATTGTTTGTTCTTCGTTAAGACTGATTGCAAATAGCCATAAGATAGACTAATGCCGAACACAATGTGGCGGTACTATATAGGCCCACTACAAACGCTAGGCATTGAACATATACTTTAAACGTCCAATTTATAAAGTAAACTTCATAGCAACACTATTCTTATGGACCACAATAAATGTTATGTTTCTAATCAGTCTCTCCATGTCCTGTGAAGATTTTAATGCTTGTATGTGACTCCTTTCTGTGCTAGATGACAAATCCTGAACAAGATTTTGCTAGATTCCCTCTTTTCACTTAATATTTTTCCACATAACAAAACCTGACACGGTTAGTCTCAAATCCAGCAAGGTGTCTATCACACCCTCAGGCTCAAAATACAGCACAAAATATGATGTACGAGTCCCACCTTATAGAATAACGACTATTACGCTTTGGTCTCCGCTTCGCATAAATTAGTTAACCTGAGTGACTATTGCGTTTTCAGCCTGGCTATTTAAGTTGGTCATGCTCCTCAACTTCCAATATGAGACTCCTCCCTCACTTGCTACAGCCAGCCATACTGAGCTAGCTTTTGGACCGAATATCTATTTGTGCTGGGATCTTTCGGAGTGTCCTTGGGACACTCAAACCAACATAGTTCTTGTTTTCAAGCCATCCATTAGCTTCACAGAAACAAATAAGCAATGGTTTGACTGAGATTGCAAACTCGAATCAAGTATCACATTATTTAACATTTCAGGTCTGTTAAATTATGTAATATTTTATACATGTTTAACCATTATAAGAGTGAAATGCAATGAAGGTCCATAAACTTGTAAAGGTGTGTCATCTAGGTCCATCAACTTTTAAAGTGCATTTTTATGGCCACAAACTTGTTAAGTTGTTCACTGCAGGTCCAAAGCATCAGATAGCATGTGTGTCCTGCTGACTTTGTGCTAACCTGAACAAAACATTGTGGCTGATAGCTCGGTCCACATGGGAGGGCCATCCTTTCATCTTGATCGTTGCTTCTTCCTCGTTGGCCTGATAACCAAACCGTACTAAAGAAACTAAACTGGGCTAAGGTTGCTCGTGTACAGCAAGAGCTGGCCATGGCAACAACGAAACAAAATTCCTATCGGCGGCATGACAACCATGATGCCCATCAGGGTCTTAATTACATCTCTCAAAGCCAATGGCTACGGTATGTTATCCTGTGCAGAGGGATGCACGTCGGCGTTGCTTTCTAGACATTGGAGCGTCAAAACGGCAGCCTGGGCATATGCGAGGTATCGAGGCGGAGCTGCCTGTGTGTGCTCATGGTCGCCATCCATATATGGTCAGCCATAGAGAGAAGGGAGAGGCAACGCTGGCGCACAATCAGCATGCGATGCAGGCATTCAAATGCTGACCGATGCTGTTTGGACCTGCAGTAAATGACTTAACAAGTTTGAGGACTTGAAACTGCAGTTTTAAAGTTTATGGACCTAGATGACACACCCTTACAAGTTCATGGACCTCCGGCGCGTTTCACTCCCATGATAAATAGCTTGTACATATCCGCCAACGAAACTGACATCACACAGGTTCTACACTCATGATGGACGTGTTTGCATCGTCCAATAAATCTGACATCATACTGATTTATTGGATCATTGTATATTAATAAAATAGCGTACATGTTTGCATATATAGTTGAAAATATGTCTGTATTTAAAACTTAAATCTAATAATTCTACATGTATGTATTTTAGGATTTGTTTGCTGCCGGAAGCGACACAAGCTCTAACACAGTTGAATGGGCCATGGTGGAGTTGCTTCAAAACCCTTTTGCAATGGCCAAAGCATGTGATGAACTTAGAAGAGTTGTTGGCTTAAGAAGAAACATTGAAGAAGCGGACATTTGCAAGTTGCCCTACCTTCAAGCTGTGATAAAAGAAACTTTTAGACTGCATCCTCCTGCTCCACTGTTATTACCACGTCAAGCTGAGAACACGACAAAAATAATGGGTTACACGATACCTAAAGGTTCTCGTGTACTGATAAATATCTGGGCGATGGGTCGTGATGCAAACATATGGGCTGAACCAGAGAAGTTTATGCCAGAGAGATTTTTGGAAAAGAATTTTGATTTCAAAAATGGACACTTTGAGCTCATCCCTTTTGGTGCAGGACGTCGGATCTGCCCTGGCATGCCATTGGCTATCAGGATGGTGCATCTTGTTCTTGGATCACTGTTAAACCAGTTCAAATGGAAGCTCCCAGATGAAGTGGAAAGGAACGGAGTTGATATGACTGAAAAATTTGGTGTGACAATAGTAAAGGCAGTCCCACTATGTGCTATACCTACGTATGTTTGAGGCACCAAACAGTGTACTAAAGAATTATTCCAACCCTTTGCTATTGTGGAAACACATTGTTTGACATCGTTTATGTCCGAACGTTTTTTTTTCCCCTTTGAAACATGAAACATGGTGTGGTCATGTGGATGCGTACAGCTGGAATGTAGTGATTGGCATACTGTTTAACAAGAGCATTCTGGGGGAACTGATATTACTTAAATTATGTGATGATAATTCTCATGTTTTAGAAAAAGAAATTATCTTGATATCTCAGCCTCTGTCTCAATCGATACATATATCTATCACACCAATCTCAAAGACCATAACAAGTAAACAAAAAGAAAAGAACAACGCTCCCCAATCAACAAAAAACATGCTGGCCAACAAAATCCTCAGCCTTGACCGCAGTGTTGCATCCCCACTTCAAAGAGTGTTAGGATTATTATGTCTCAGATGATGGCTCTATCAAGAATGCGGTGTCACAACATGAAAAACCGCATGCCACAAACAACAATAATGCCTCCAAGGAGAACCTGATGCCCACAGACACATCGTCCGGTCTATTGAAACAGACTCAAGGTTTTCACCATCGACCGTTTACACCTCTGCTGCAAAGAGCATCTTCAACACATTCAGAGACCATGTAGTGTCGACCAGCTTCATAGCCACTGAGTCTGCCTCGTGACAATTAAATGCTCTCAAATAAAAGCTTAATTTAACTCAAGAAGATGCAAACTCTAGACATGGATTTAAGTTTATCCATGAAATGAAGCATCAAATCAACATCAAAACACCAATAAAACCCTTAAATAATGACATGGATTTGCCTCCTAGTTTTCCCCCTTGTTTTCCAATTAATCCCGGCCGCCTTAGGGATACGCAATTTTCAAGAAGAACCCCATAATGCTCAGGGAGGATGAAGTGCTGCGTGTATATATAGATTTTACAGTAGTGGCGGCAAATTAAAGTGAAGTCAGAGCAGACCGCCAATAATATGAAGGCTAATAGTGGCAGGCAACGTCACCTTCTAGCAGTGGCGAGAAATGCTGACGTTAGCACGCCCGCAACCGGTGGATTGGCCAATGACAGTTACACCAGTTTGGGTCAACAAAATTAGCTTGGCAGTTACACATGCATGTTACAATGTCCGGTAAACATAGGCAACACATCATGTTGATATATTTTACAATGTCCGGCAAACATGTTTAAGATTATTATCCATGTCATGAATACTCCTGTGATCTCTAAATTTGTCCTATGTTTTTGAAGGTGCGAATGTTGTATAAATCCTCAGAATTCATGTGTCAGCCATCAAATAAGTATTCAAAATTATTAGGAAAAATGTAAAGGTCATATATAGGTTAGCAAATGTAAGGAACAAAACCTATCTAATGTGACGTACGAACCAAGCTTATAAGAGACTAATCATGCGTTTTTTGGTAACGTTAGGAAGTGTGCGAGGCATGTACAGAGGCTTTAGATGTTGCCACGCATGGAGGACTGAAAAGAGCCTCCTGCTTCAACTTATCTGCAGTTTACCATATGAGGAAGCTCACAATATGGCACAGACACGCCGTTAGAGTATGAAAAATTAAATACTGAAATCTGTTTATAGAATAGTAAGGTTGAACGAGTCTCTTCACTCAAACTAAGAAAGAAATTAATGCTCTCTTTCGTTCAAACAGGAATAAAACGAGTTGGCAAACAAAAAGGGGAATAAAACGTTGTCCCATATTTAGGTGCCGTGTATACCGTTGGCGTGTGAACTTGAGCACACCACCAAATGTGCCGTTCAAACGGTAATAATATTTGCCCGTCTCACACAGCTGGACGTAGTAAGCGCTTACCATAACCGTTCCCGACTAGCAGCATAAAAAGAAGAGAAACGAAGGAAACACACACCATCCTCTATCAGATCTATCCTCTAGCCCTAGGCGCCATTCACCATGAGCGACTTGATCCGCCACCGCGTGCAGACAACACCCACCAGCCTCGACCATCTGCCTGACGAGCTTCAGGCCGAGATCTTGCTCCGCCTGCCGTCGCCACATCAGCATCTCATCCGCGCCTCACAAGTCTGTGGTCTATGGCGCCGCCTCATCAGGAATCCTGTGTTCCTCAGAAGCTTCCGAGAGCGCCACAACGGCGTCCCACCTCTCAACGGCGTCTTCCACGAGAGAAGCTTCTCCTGCAACCATCGCTACACTCCGGTCGGCGAGGATCGCTCGGCCCTCTTCCGGTGCCCGACATCTTTGCGCATCCTGGACAGCCGTCATGGTCGCATGCTGTCTGTCGGACGGGCCGTGCTCTTCGTGTGGGATGCCATGGCTGGCATCTTGGAGGTGATTACAATGCGGTCCGATTGGACGGCCTGCGACCAAGACAATCTGAACGGCGCCGTCGTGTGCACGGCCAGCGACGACGCCGAAGGCCGGCACGGGGACTGCCGCGCTAGCCCATTTCTGGTGGTGCTCATTTCTGGGCGTGCGCCACGGGCGTTCGTCATCGTCTACTCGTCGGTGGTTAGAGAGTGGAGCCAGATGATATGGTACGACGGCCTGCCGATGTGGGCAGATGTTTGTCCACGGCCCTGCGTCGTCATCGGCACCACCCTATACCAGCCACTCCATGGGAGTCACACACTTTCCTTCGACCTGGAGACAAGGAACTTCGCTGTGATACATCATCCGCCAGAGACAAGATGGACGGATGTTCGGATCATGAAATTGGACGGAACAATGCTTGGCCTCGTTGTTGCTGACAACGCTGCTTTTAGCCTGCACTTCTGGGCATGGGAGCAAGCAGGTGATCACTGGGTGCCGCGCCAGACGGTGAATCTTGATGCGCTGCAGCCCCAGCCAGCAGCAGCACCGCCACGGACATGCAGTTTAAGATCTGTCGAGCTGCTTGGGGCCTCTGAGTGCGGCAATGTCATCTTCCTGAAGACAAGGCTCCATACATTTTTGTTTCATCTTGACTCGATGCAGCTCCAGAATCTTTCCTTTGGCCATGCAACACCCTTGGGCGGCCTTTCTCCTTATGAAAGCTTCTATGCCCCTAGGTAAATATCATCTTTATTTTTTTCCATTAAAACCCCTTGGTACAAAGATTGAATTATTTGTATACTCCACTTTTTATATATGCTCGGTCAATGTCTTTCAGCATATGTGTGCTTCTCTAGTTTTTAATTATTTCAATGTCGACGGATGGTAACAATCGGGTTTGTTCAACTACTGCTACTACATACTATGCTCTACGTGTGATTTGCGAGCAGAATTGTCTGGACAAGTTATTCTATTTTGCTAGGAAGTTGCTTGAATTTTATGAATTGTTGATCATACTTTCTGTCAGTATATATATTTTATTTGTTGAGTAGATTACTGGAATTAAGTACATTACAGATCTAAATTGAACTAGTTAGAAAAACAAAATATGGTCGTTCTTCTTCCCTAGATATAGCATTGTCTTATGTCTGAAATGAAAATATACCTATATCTAGGACATTCATATCAAACTTTTAAATCTTGAGATGTTATACAAGAATATTCTAGAAACTAAAGATTTATCAAAATTCAGTAACAACTTTTGTAGTCTGAAACGAAAATATACCTTCGTTTTGGACACTCATCCCAAACTTTTTAATCTTGAGATTTATACAAGAATATGATAGAAACTTAAGATTTATCGAAATTCAGTTTTAAAAACTATTGTAGTAAATAAAGAAACAAGCATCTTAAACAATTGTATCAGTAAATATAGTTACATGCAATATATACAAAATTTTCATATGCTTCTTTTTAACACAAAACAGCTCTGAACGGTTGACGGTCAGCATAGTTTTGAATTGCACAGTGAATAATAAATTCTTAATGGGAACCAATTACAGAACAAACACTTGCTATGTTTGAGAATAGATAACGAGAGCATAGTCTCTCATTTTGACATCTAAGTATAAAACCAACGCAGAAGACTCTTATTTAGGGAATTTAACAAGCATATACAACTCTTGTGATATGTGATCACTTTTCAATAGTTTAAGCATGTTTGCTACTGATGTGTTCACATCACAATTTTTTTATTTAGACATTATAGTTCTTGGCATCGCAGCTGTTGTGTTTTAACACATCTATGAATATCAGTAAGTTTGCTGTTTCACTATTCTGTTATGATTTATAATATTTATGAATTTTCCTTACCTTTACTTTGTAGGGTGTGGACCCATATTTAAGATGACATCGTGTTGCTCAACATAGGAAACTCCAGATCAAATGGATGATGCTGCAACTAAAGAAAAACCATATAGGACATGTATTATTTGTTGTTATGTCCCCATTCATCTATCATTGTATCAGTTAATCAAGGCAAATGACACATCATTTTTATATTCAATTGGAGTGCAGAACTGTTGCAGTCCAATAAGCCAATGCATGGAAGCAAAATTTTCATTTATCTAAAAAAACCGCACTCGTTCATCTGGGAGCACATTGTTTGGGGGAACGTGCCTGAAATATTTGAACCGAAACTGTGGGGGAGTTCCCCACAAGATTTTTATAAAAAAGGTGGTGCCCAAAAAGAGAGCAAAGTAACAACTTACCTAGTACAAAGAAAAAACTAAGAAAGAACAGCCAAAAGAAGCTAGAGGAGAAGAAAAATTACAAGGCATTCAGCCAATCAAGGATAGGTCCTCTAACATTCTGAGGAAACTTAATAGAATGCAACACAACATCCTCCTTGAACAGGTGCCGTCATGCTGCAAATGTGGTATTAACATTGTCAAAGATCTTAGCGTTTCTCACCCTCCATATTGCCCAAGCAGCGATCATCACAATTTCCATGCTGCCAAACATGGTCGTGCTTGTTCCCTATAGATATAGGATTTTCTTATATCTGAAATGAAATTATGCCTATATCTAGGACATTCATCTTGAATTTTTTAAAGCTTGAGATGTTATACAAGAATATGATACAAATTAAAGATTTATCAAAATTCAGTTTTAATAACTATTGTAGTCTAAAATGAAAATATACATATATTTAGGACACTCATCTCAAACTTTCGAGCTTGAGATGTACACAAGAATATGATAGAAACATAAGATTATATAAAAATCCAGTTTTAAAAACTATTGTAGTATCTTAAAAAAGGGATAATTGGATTTGTGACACTGAAAGTTCCACATTTTAGAAATTTATCATTGAAAGAATTCCGTTAAGATTTCTAACACCTAAATATCCAAATATTTAGAAATTTACCATTCTGTTAGTTTGAACGGTTAAGTAATCATCTGTGGACCGTTTTGCCCCTCCTTATCTGGAGAGAGGGACAGATCTCTTCTTCCTCTCGCACTTCCAGGTTGTGAAGAACAGCCACCTCTCCATCCATTCTGCCTTCAAAGACAACCAGAAGCAAGGATTCTCTCTGGCGTTTCGTGCGTCATGGGCGCTCGTCTGTGTGAGAAGCGTGCGTCAGTAAAAGCAAGCAGGCACGCACGCACGCAGCAGCAGCAGCACAGCAAGCACGTACTACACACAAACAAGCAGTCAAGGCAGTACACAACGGCACTAGCAAAACACAGGCAAGCAAGCGAGCAGTTGCGGCAAGAAAGCGCGCAGGGGCGATGACCCACGCGTGGATGGCCAGTGCTTGGACGAGGCGCAGTAGCTAGGTCTCCGGCGACGTACGTCCAGCTGCCGCCGCAGTAGGTCCCACGCGAGGCGAGGAAGGAGATGGGCGGGGGTTGCCTGCCATGAAGATGGGAACCTCAGAGGATCCCAACCAGAGGAAGATGGGCGGGGGTGGCCTGCCATGAAGATGATGCCATTGGGAAAAGGAAGTGAGGGACATATAGGTTATTTTTTTTTATGTGAGTATAATTTGAAATAAATAAAATAATTCAAAGGCCAGCTAACACTAATGGAATGGTATATCTCTAAAGATTTGGATCTTTTGATGCTAGAAATCGTAATGGAGTTCTTTCAGTGGTATATTTCTAAAACGTGGAACTTTCAATGTAAGAGATCCAATGTTCCCCTGAAAAAACATTTGACTTAAACAATTGTATCAGTAAGTTAAGTTACATGCAATACATAGAAAAATTTCATATGCTTTTTGCACAAAACAGAACAGATTAATTGACACATAGCATAGGTTTGAATTGCACAGCCAATTATCTATTCTTAATGGAAAACAATTAGAGCACAAACACTTGCGCTGTTAATTAAAGAATAGATAATAAGAGCATGTTCACTCATTTTTAAAATCGAAGTATAAGAAAAATACACGCTCTACATTACATAGATTATCTGATTTAGGGAAAAATTAATTTCAATGATAATGCTCTGACATATGGGTTGATTCAACTCATTTTTTCCACAAGATTCATTGTTGTGTTTAATGTATAACACAACTTAGTAATTCTGCTCCATTTGTTTACATGGATGTGATTCAAAACTGCCTTCCATAAAAATGAAATTCAAACTATTTAGCATTAGTAATTGTATCTAACGTGAATTATTAATAATTAAGACTATTATTTAGGGAATTTAAAAAGTATATATAAGTCTTGTAATATGTGATCACTTTTCAAGACTTTCAGCAGGTTTGCTACTGATGTGACGACAGCAAAAATATTTTATTTACATGTTATAGTTGTTGGCATCAGTTGTTGTCTTTTTACACATCTATGAAATGTTTTCATATATATTAGTAATTTTTCAGTTTCACTATTTTGTTATGATATTTTTTCTTACCTTTATTTTGTAGGGCCCAATCATTAGGATGATATCTTGGTGGTCAGCACAGGAAACTCCAGATCAAATGTATGATGCTTCATCGGAATTCAATACCATATAAAACATGTATTATTTGTTGTTGGGTCCCCGATCATCTTTCATTGTATCAGTTAATCAAAGCAAATGACACATCATTTTTATATTCAATTGGGGTGCAGAACTCTTGCAGTTGAATAAGCCAATACATGCAACCAAAATTTTCATTCTTCTAAAAAAAAAAGGAATTCGAGCATCAGAGAGCACCTTGTCTGCGGGAACATGCCTGAAATATTAGCAGTGTGATTAAATTGCTGAAACTTTGAAATACCAGAAGAAAAAGGCATCGTTTCGAACTCAGGCAGGCGCAAATTGATGTGTTTGTTCATCTAGGAAATTGAGCAGATATGCATATTAAGTTAGGTAGCCTATTTCATGTAGATTGATGACTGTGTTGATAATTTATCAAACTAAAAGACAAATGACCTGTCTTATGTTGCTCCTTATAGTAAGGGGTTTTGGTGATTTTACCCCTCTTTTTGAACCCAATGGCGTTTTTACCCCCTGTTTTTTCATATTGCAATTTTGCCCTTCTTTTTCAAAAACGAATGAGCCGTTTATCCCTCGTTTCCAGATCCGTTAAACCAGCTCGGAATAAAGGGAAAAGAAAAAAGAAAAAATGATTCAGAAAACACAAAAGGATTGAAGTGCCCTTACCCTATATCGACATGTTCGTTCAGCCCGACCCGTTCCTCTGTTCCTTCGCCTCTCCCTTCCCGTTCTCTCTCTCTCTCCTCGTTCGTTCCCCCATCCCTAACCCTAGCACTTGCAGCCGCCATGGGGATGGGAGAGGTTGAGGTGGAGGGGCGGCGACCTGGGTAGCTGCCTTGAGCTCCGTACACATCCCCACACGCATGGAGAAGACGGGGCCGTGGCGCACGGTGAGGCGAGCCAGCGCCGCGTGGAACGGCATCTTGACGAGGTGGAGGTGGCCGAGGAACGGAACAACCTTGGCGGCGCACTCGACACTGACCCGACGCCATGGCCCCCGAGGTCGCGGCGGTTCCTGCTCGCGCTCTGCTCCCGGCGTGGTGCCGCTCCTCCGGAGCTCCCGCCTGCCCGCGACGCCCTCCGCCTCTGTGCTCGCCCGCACCAGCTGCCGGCCCCGAGGTACTCCCGCTTCCCACTTCCCAATGATGCGTGCGAGCTTGCTGCTGCCAGCGTTGCTGCGAGCGCCCGACCTGTGCAGGTGCCCTGTGATGCGTGCGCGCGTACTTCCTTCTTGCTTCTACTGCTTGCGCGTCATGCTTGCTGCTTGGACTGCTCGCTTGTACTTTTACTGCTTGCTTGCGCGCTACTTGGGGGGTGTTCGTTTCCAGGGGTCTAAATTTTATAAGGGTCACATCAAAGAAAATTTTGTTATTTAGAAGTATTAAATAAAGTTTAATTACAAAACTAACTGCAGAACCCCGAGTCTAATTCGCGAGACGAATCTAATGAGGGTAATTAAGCCGTGATTAGATGATAGTTACTGTAGCATCACTGTAACAAAACATAGATTAATTAGGCTCATTAGAGTCGTCTCGAAATGAGCATTCATCTGTCAAAAAGGTTTTGTCTTTAAATTTTATTTAATACTCTTAAATGACAAGATTCTCTTTTATTTTAGAGGTCTAAAATTTAGAGGGGTGGAAACGAACACCCCCTTGGACTGCTGCTGCTTGTTACTGATAGAAGACCCACGCACAAATTCATTTTAATGGTGCTGCTGCTACTGCTTGATTTTCAGATTAGAGCATTTTAATGGTGCTACTGCTAGTGCTTGATTTTCAGATTAGAGCATTTTAATGGTGCTACTGCTACAGCTTGATTTTCAGATTAGAGCATTTTAGTGGTGCTACTGTCGCATGATGAGATGACGGGCGGCGAGCGAAGGAGGAGCCACGGCGAGCTCAATTCGAGCAAAGGTGGAGAAGAAGAGAGAAAAATGAGTATAGGTAGTCAATTTTAGGTAGACTGAAAAAGCACTGGCTACCTAAACTCATAAAATTGTTTTAGGTAGGCTCAAAAAACTGGTTTTAGGTACTGAGTTTTAGGTAGACTCTTGGAGTTGCTCTAATAGCTAGGTGTTGTTTTTGTTGGACATGATGCTTATGTTTGGACTTGTTATGGTGCTCTTTTGTCAGACTTGCTATGGTGTTGTTTTGTTGGACTCAATCGTTCGTGTTGGACATGTTAGATGCTTTGTATTGGACATGTATAATGCGGTTGTGTCATCCTATGTAATTATGCTCGGTGAAAATATTGCCCAAATATTGCTGAAATGGTGTTGAAATGCTGCTGAAATAGTGTCAGAATTTTGCTTAAAAAAAGTCTAAATGTTCACAAATTAAGGCAACAATGTTGTTGATTTTTTTTTCAAAAAATTAATTTCAAAATATATTTAAATTGTTCCCCTTTAATTTTTGTTGTCCAATGTACACAATCTTTGAAAACAGGGGCAAAATCACATATTGTTACAAAAAGTAGGGGTAAAATCGCAAAGGCATTTGGGTTTTTTTACAACAAAATTTAACACCGTCAAGTCCCTCTAACGGACCAGGGGTAAACTTAGTCTTCGTTTTTGAAAAGAGTAAATTTCACAAAACTACAACTATTTGTGTTGTTGTTGCACAAAACTACAACTTTTTTGACCAGTTTCACAAAACTATAACTATTTTGACCTTATGTTTCACAAAGCTACAACTTTTTTGCACATATGTCACTGACAGGCGGGTCCATATCACATGGCACATGTGTGGATGACATGTGGGACCAAATGTAATAGTTGTAGTTTTGTGAAACAAGATGTCAGAATAGTTGTAGTTTTGTGAAACTGGTCGAAAAAGTTGTAGTTTTGTGCAACAACAACACAAATAGTTGTAGTTTTGTGAAATTTACTCTTTTGAAAAAGAGAGGCAAAATCGTAATCTGGAAAAACAGGGGGTAAAAACGCCATTGGATTCAAAAAGAGGGGTAAAATCACCAAAACCCCTTATAGTAACAGATGGTCAAACTATCGGATACATAACTTTATTGCCCTTTGCTATTTCACACTAAACATTTTATAGTTGGCTAGGTACGGTTAAAATTATGGTTCTTGCCACAACATATTCTAGTCCACATAACAGTATTTCGTTGCCACAACACATTCCAATCAATACAAAGTTTAATGTCACACGACAAATTTACCCTAATTTGTAAAAGGAATCAGTAAATTCTACTAAAATAACTTAGTACAATCCTGTCAAATCCTTTCAGACTACTCGCAAAAAAAAAAAAATCCTTCCAGACTAAAAAAATACCCTGAATCAACATGCTTCATCAGTGATGATCATCTATAAATAAGCATGTGTCTCCAAGATCATACATATCTGAAGAAATATTTGTTCTTGCTTGAACAACTTACAACAAGAGCACCCGTAAAGGAGCTCAAGCTGGAAAACAAAGGGTTGAGAAGATATGAGCTGAGTGAGAGACGGTAATAAATCCTCTTGTTCACGGGAAGGTAATAAAATCTTTTTATAGGCTTAAAAACTTTTGGTTACTTACCTTCCAAATGTAAGTTTTCGATTACATTATTTATCATACATTGAATGACTACACAAACTGTAGCCATCTAGGAGTATTTCACACTTCAACCCAAACTCCTGCAAATCCCGTCAATCAGGTACTTCTTTACCGCACATAAATGGAGTCCCATGCATCAACCAGATTTTTTTTTTCATTTGCAAAAAATTTTTTGGTAAATTGTGCACTTTAATCTTAATACAGTCTTCATCTTGAAGTTGTATGCTCATGTACTTTCAAAGCCAATTCTATACACTCTTTGTTTTGGGCCGACAGATAATTAAATTAAAGTGTACTGACAAAAATATTTAGGGATGATATCTAAAGTCCTAAATGTACAGAGTTCTACTTCCAAGGCGGCAGAGTTTTCAATGAAATAGATTTTTTTTTTCTCTGACAGAGAATGGGTATTAGTACATGAACCACTTTTGCTAAAAAAAATGGTGTAGCAGAATTAACTGAACCGTACCGCTGTGATAATCACACAAAAATCTCCCTTGGAATTTTGCTACAGTGAGAAACGCGCACGCGCACACACATCATATTGCCGGCATTAGGCCACATCGAAACTTCTATTATATTCTACATTGAACATTTCAAAGAGGGTGATTGTGAAGCCTTTGACTTGCAAAATTGGGTTAGCTTCTCCTGCGAAGATGCCCTTAATTTCTATCAAAGGGGGTGCTGGAACGAGAATTACTTTTTCTATTTGCGGTGATTTTTTTTTTTTTTCGGGGTGACGCAGGAAAGAGAATTAGCTAAATAAACCTGGTTTGCCTAACAGTGCTTGCAAACACGCTGACTGTGGGTTGAGATTAATTAGCTAGGCGTGCCCCATAGAGTTTGTTCACTGATTGCGTGTGAGTGAATAAACTGGTGGGGTTAATTTGTGCCCCGAACATAAACTGGATGTGTAAACCTCAACAGGAAAACAATAACAATTGTTAATCGAGACGACAAGAGCCACATGGGAGCACGGACAAACACTACATTAACTGTTACTAACAGCGACTAGACAGAGACACGTCCTGTTTATATGGTGGAAAACACAAGCAGCAAGCAGTCCCCCACCTACCCCCGGAAGCAGGTAGCAACAGCTGAGGTCCTCCTCTGCCTACCATGGCTTACAGTCTCCCACGTTGCCATCTACTACCTCAACGTTATGGGTGCAAATTGGTGCCCTTTAGGGTCGTTCTAATTTTTTTAGTTCAATCAAATAAATTAGATTTCTAAAATAAAAGTTTATTTTAGAAATCTAATTTAGTTGATTGAACTAAAGAAGATCGGAGGTTACCCTAAAGGTCATCTATTTACACCCCTACTCAACGTCCTCATACAAGCACGTAGGTCTCGTCCTGCCATCGGCAGTATTCACCTACTCGGCAACCGCTCATGTCCCTCCACTTTGGCATAGTTGCCATGGTGATCCACTATTATCACAAAACGGAATTTTCTTGTGAGTCATAAACCCTCATGAAAATATGAAAAATCCCCACAAAAAATAATTCGCGTCAGGCAACCGTCACGAAAGGTTGAACATGAGTTCTTGCAGAATGATGCAGCCTTTGAGACGCGATCCGTATCGAGCGCCACTGTAACACCCTGATTTTCAGGTTCTGAAATAAACTAAATTTTATATAGAATTAAATAGGATGTTAACATTTTTATTATGCAAAAGCTTTATTTTCTAAATTAAATCAATTAATATAGGTCATATAATTGGCTTGTTGCATTCATGTTGGATAGATTTGCAGTAGGATTTTATTTGTGTGAAAAATGAATTTTAAAACTCGATAGAAATTCGTTTACAGTACAAACCATGAGCAGTTTAAATCGCTGTCTCCAGCAAAGTTGGACTAGGAGAGGGATTCTCAACAACTCCCGCATCCACAAAACCTGTCTTATCTCCTCTCCCATTCTAAACAAAACCTAACCCGTCTAACCCTGCCCAAGAAACACCCATGGCCGCCGTCGATCTTTGCTATACGTCCATGGCGTAGCTGCCGTAGTTAGCCGCTGCCACCCTCTTTTATTTTCTTGTTGCAATCTCTTCTAGTAGAACAATGCATGGCCATGTCTAGATGGATAGCAGTGCATCTCTCCAATAGTTGCAATCTTTTCTGTTGCGTTTCAGCATGCTGTAGTTTACCGTATACAATTCCCTTTTGCATCAGCATGACGCTTTGCCTACGCAACCAACTGTATTTTGAGTATAAACTATCTGCTAATCACATATACAATGACAGTTTTTCAGTAAAACCCCATCAGCTTGTAAACCTTATAACTTTTTCATACGAATTCCGTTTTACTCGATTCTTGTGCTCACGCAACCGTCACGACGTAGACTTTCTGTTGATATGTTTTGTTTGCCATGAATGTACTGTTTGGACTGTTTTCTTAGTCTTACTTGTTGCTTGTTTGTCGGTATTATTGCGCGGACAGAGTCGGTTCAAGAGAGGTCATTCAATCTTCAGGATCAGGAATTTGAGGTGTTTGAGCAGCAACTCCAAGAAGGCAAGTGCCCTTTATGCATACTGACCCCTTTTAGGATGTGTTGTTTTTAAACTACATGCTTGAGTCTTAACTTGAATCCTATGTTATTGGTTTACTAGCTTTTTCCATATCATTCCTTGAAGCTTTTGTTCGGGTAGCATGTCTATAGTTTGGGTAGATTCATGCTAATGCTATTGGGAACTGGTTAATTATTTGGACTAATGCTCTAGTTAATTAATTCACTGGGTTGATAATTGTTTTTAGCAACACATGGAGCTTAGGGAATCTGGACAAGCTGGTTTGTTTGGTATGGTGCCGTCGTGCACGAGATATTGGTTTGTGTTGGTGCCTGTGCTAGATTCTAAGGACCGGTTTGTGGACATGTAACCCGGCTGAACAGCGCAACCATGAGGCTTAAATGGGGGCGTCTTAGCTAATTAAATAGTTATCTCTTATTTACTGTAGCACCATTCGGTTGTTGTTGTGGCGCAAATGGGGACTACGGCCGGCAAGGTAAAATGGACTTGTCCGTTGTAGAGAATCCTAGCGGATGTTTACAGGGTATGAGGTGCTATTGAAAAGCTTTTCAGTGTTTACGTGGCTTGACACCTCGGTAGTGTAAAGCAAAAAGGGATAACATTGACTCGTGGTGAATGTGTGCAAACCTTGCAAGGATAAAACCTGCCATGACAGCCGTGCTCACGATTAAGAGCGAGCTTGGACTTCTTCTCGATTAGTGAGATGGTGGGTTGGTATGTTTTGGTAGCCAAGTGGTGGGAACTTGGTAAGTCGGTAGATGGATGGGGTAATTTGATGAGCTTTTCCTTGATGTTACTTTGTTGGAGGTTGGAGTTTACACCTAGTAAATAGGTTGTTTTTATAAATGTGTCTTGTTGCATAATGCAGTAAACAATGTGTCAGCTTTTCTTGATATTTGCCATCATGAGATAATTTTTCCTACACTTGCGGAGTACGACATGTACTCACATTTGTTATTCCCCCCTCTTTGTTTGGATAAACAATGGTTGCTCAGACAATGGAGGTGAAGTGGACTACAACGACGATGACTTCGATCCCGATGCACCGTACTAGGCGGGTGTTTCCCCCGGACAA
The DNA here is from genome assembly GCA_007726485.1 of Eragrostis curvula. Lineage (NCBI taxonomy): Eukaryota > Viridiplantae > Streptophyta > Magnoliopsida > Poales > Poaceae > Eragrostis > Eragrostis curvula. Next base: position 33,004,827 of record CM017439.1, read on the forward strand.
CGCCTGTCGAAGATGGGATAGTCGCTCCGCTAGTTTATTATTCGCTACTCTGTTATTTCTATTTTAGACCATGAGTCATTATGTAATAAATGTTTACCGTTAACCTGGCATTGTAATAATGATATTTCACTATTTGTCACTGCATGTATGATTTAACTGATCCTGGTATACATGTGGTGTGCATTCGGTTGTCTCCTTGAAACCGGGTTTGACAGCCACCATCAACACCATTCACGTGGATTGTAGATTGCTTCTGTACTGCAGAAATTTTGTTCCTTTATCTAAAGCCTTGGGCTGATCAAGGCATTAGACTAAATATACTCCCTCCGTTTTTAAATATATGACATCGTTGACCTTTTCTGTTACTTTGACCACTCGTCTTATTCATAAATATTTATGCAAATAGCTAAATGTATATGTAAATTTTAAAGTGCTTTTGATGATAGATCGAACAATATACATTTCGCTTTAAACAACTAATTATTTTCATCTATATTATTAATCAAAGTTCAACAAAAAATTCAACAGTGTCATATAATTAAAAACGGAGGAAGTACTATAATTGCATACACAAAATTTGAACCCTTTCATGGGTTGGACCTAGGCCGTCGCCCTCATGGCGTTGCCCAATAGCCAGCCCTAATTGCCGAACACCCCACAAACTCAGTACAAGTAATATGATCAACTATATCTTTTACGAGCAGGACTAGGCAATGTTTGCCTAGGTCATGGCCGGATTCAAGATACTAATCGCACTTCTTTCATAGCACTCAGGTTCTTGAGATTCGTGCAAAGCAGAATGGACGGTGGAGATTGAGACGGGTGGTACGTAAAAGAGAAAGAGAGATGGTGAATAGGCTAAAACATGCTACACATGGCGTGATTGGTTCTTTTGAGAGGATGCGAGTGGGATTTATGACTAAAATTGTAATTTCCTCAACCATTAACCTGATTTCAAATCTGTTTGAAGCATGATGTTATTTAAGATTAATTATAAATAAGATCCAATGCGAATATATTTTTACTTTTTTAAAGATTGAACATTATGAAAACATTGTTAATTTCAACAATTGTGATAAAGTGTTTCCAAATTTTATACAGAAAATGTAGAACCAGTTCTTTTTTTTTTTTTGCGAATAGAACCAGTTCTATGTAAATGTTGTAGTTGAACAAAAATGTTGAACCCCACTTTAAACATTGTTGTATGAAGCTTTTGTTTAGAAGGTTGTCCACACGTATAAATGTTGAATATGGCACGAGAAATTGTTGAACTACAATAAACAATTCTTGAATTACAATAAAACAGTTAAACCAAACGTCAATAATCTTAGTGCATATAAAGTTACAGAACATAATAGTCCTCACAATATAGTGCCTTAATGGCAAAGATTATAAAAATCAGATTGAAATTGAGAAAAATTAACAAAATTGTGCTCTTGGTCATTTTGGGCCGTGGTTGTGGGCTAATTGGGCTGGGATACTCACTACGGAGCACCTAGTAGCCATAGTTACTAACGTTGTGAAAGGGGTCTTGGCCTAGTGGTTAAGACACCCGAGTAGCACCTTTGAGGTCCTGAGTTCGACTCCTGGTGGGAGCGAATTTTCTAGGATTTAACGGCATTTATGCTTTCAGCGGTAGGCGACGTGGCCGTCGACAGCGAGGCGCCAGTGGTGACTTCGGGAATCTGGAGAATTTGCCGACTCAGTCTTCGAAGATGCTCATAGGGGTAGGGTTTGCGTATGTACGTTCATAGGGGTGAGTGTGCGTGCGTTGTGAGTGTCTGAGTTGTACTGTGTAATCTCAAAAAAAAATAAAAAAAAAAATAACGTTGTTAAACAATTACAGGACAACCTATATAATAGTCGGTTCTAAAAAAACTATATAATAGTTAGCTGTTTTAATTATTTTGTGTGTGCAATAAAATTTGTGGCTGTCGGATTTGAAAGGCTCCTTGTTTGTTTCTAATTACCTTTTCGTCGATAAAAACTTTTACATATAATGTCTAGGCTCCTTGTTTGTTTGCAGTTAGGCTCCTATTCTATTTGTCTTTTTCAGCCCACCTGGAAGGAAGGTGAATAAAGGCTCATGGTTGTAGCACTCCACTCTGTTAATAGTTAAAACCCTCATGCTAGTGAGTCATTCTGATTGAACAAAGGTCATTGATATTCAGCAGCAGTGGCGTTAAACATGATCCGCCAGGAGCACAGCTGCACAGTAGCACAACACACCACCTTTCCTGATCATCACCCCCCACACCAGAGTAATTTAAGGTGCTCATGTTTGGTGTCGTACATTTAAAATTCGACTGAGACAAACTATAAAAACAGTCAGATTCCTTTGGCTCCAAAATCTGACTGACAAAAAATCATTTTACAGTAATTTTCTAAGGCATAATTCAGCCTACAAGTCAGTTTTTTATTGGGTCAGAACCTGAGTGTTTTCATCCAGTTTTTGGCGTGCCTTGATATCCGCATAATAATTTTAAAATAGAGAGTACCGGCAGATAACATTATTGATAGAGAGGAGAGGACAAGAGCCACATGGAAGTACGGACAAACAATACGTTCAACAGCTACAAACTGGAAAGAGACGCCTCCGGTTTCATATGATGGAAACAGAACCAGCAAGCAGTGCCCCAGCCTAAGCTGTTCCCAAACGCAGATAGGAATGGCTGAGCTCCTCCCATGGCTGCCATGGCTTATGGTCTCCTTCCTCGCCATCTACTTCCTCGACCTCCTCCTACATGCCCGCCGTCACAACCTCCCACCGGGGCCACGTCCACTTCCCATCATCGGCAGCCTCCACCTCCTCGGCAACCAGCCACACCGCTCCCTCGCCGGCCTCGCCAAAACCTATGGGCCTCTCATGTCCCTCCGCCTTGGCACTGTCACCACGATGGTCGTCTCCTCCCCAGATGTTGCGCGTGAGTTCTTGCAGAACCACGATGCAGTCTTTGCGACACGGTCCGTGCCTAACGCCGCCATCAAGCATGCCAAGAACTCCGTGGTCTGGCTGCCCAGCAACTCCCCGCGCTGGCGCACGCTCCGGAAGATTCTGGGCACCGAGCTGTTCGCGCCGCACCGGCTTGATGCTCTCCAGCACCTCCGGCGAGAGAAGGTGCAGCAGCTCGTGGACCACATTGGCAGGCTAGCTGGTGAAGGATCTCCTGTGGAAGTTGGTCTCGTTGTGTTCACGACGATGCTCAACCTGCTCTCCTGCACCATCTTTTCTCGTGACCTGACAACCCTGGATGACCATCAGTCCAAGGAGTTCCATGAAGTTGTGATGGAGATCATGGAGGCTGCCGGGAGGCCGAATTTGTCCGACTTTTTCCCGGCACTCACTGCTGCCGACTTGCAAGGCTGCAGGCGGCGCCTGGAAAAGCTGTTTGCGCAGCTGCACCGGGCGTTCGACGAGGAGGTCGATCAGAGGCTGAAGAGCCGCAACGCTGGCCAGCCCCAGAAGAACGACTTCCTCGACCTGCTGCTGAACGCCGCTGTGGGTGATAATGGCGCGGTGGTGCTGGACCGGGACGTGCTACGGTCAATGTTCACGGTAAGTGAGCGGTAAACATTTTACTCCAATCATGTTGGAAACTAGCAGAATATTTTTTGAGGACTAGAACATCTTTCCAGTTTCTTTCAGTAGATTTCGGTGGTTCGACGTGTCATAGCATCATCCACAGCATAGATTGAGTGTGACACATTTGCAATTTTGTCCTTAGTGTTCTGTTCTATCAAGAATGTGGAGATATATGCCGCTCTCACAAGATTTTTTAACCACTTTGAAAATGAAAGTGTTGGGGGATCGAAGGTCTCCGTGTGACGTATCGAATCCCTCCAACGGTTGATAGAAGCGTCCTGGTCCTAGCGAAGCCCTCGTAGGTAGATGATGCCTTTGAATCACCTCGCGAAGCCCTCCTTGTTCGTCGTCGCCGCCTTCTGGTTGGAGCGAAGCCCTCCTTCCTGGTCCGCGGTGCCGGACGAAGGTGTTCTTACTCAGGTTCCCTGCAGTCTGTTGCGCGAAGCTCTACTTCACCCGCGATGTTGGGCGAAGGGGTTAAACGATTAGAGAGATCTGAGTGCGGTGCAAATGATTCCTCCTTTGGCTCGTGGCCCGAAAACCCGATGTCATTACAGGATCATCTCCCTCCATATTTATAGGGGGAGAGATGATTATATTTACAAGTGTGCCATTGGCTACTTTAGCATGGTTCTTAGCTTGGTAAACTTCAGACTCCTGTGCCGTCCACTTCTTTCATTCTTCTTTCGCTGGTGGCTGTTGACCTTCGCGTAGGTCAGAGGGGCTTCGGTATAGTCTCCAACATTAGCCCTCAATTGGTGATGTGTTATTAGTGTAACTAAAACCAGAAGCAATTTTATTTATCAATTTATGACTGCACCATGCGCCTTTCTGACCCATACACGTGTCTTGTCGTTTTCATTCCGTACTTCTTTTCCGTTCCCAATAGTCGCTTCCCTTCTATATATCTTCATCGTGGGCGCGCTGTTCCTTCAATCGCATGTTTTGCGTGTCTTCTTTCCTTTAGTTATTCCAATCCCTTTCGCAGTAGGAGATCATTTTCCTTCGTTCTTTTTCAAGATGTCTGGTAGCCGAAGGTCTAGCGAAGAGCAAGCCAAGAAGAAGCTGAAAACTCACAAGACCTCGTCGAAGGACTGCTCCGATAAGGCTGTCAGCGAAGCTAATGTGACGGCTTTGGGTGCTGTTGTTCCTTCGGCGAATCAGCCGAAGACTTCACATTCAGCGAAATCGTCTTTTGCTTTCAAGCCTCCGGTGATTCGCTCCGCATTGGATTTGTTCTCCATTCCGGAGGATGGGGGTAGTAATTCTTCTGGGTCTAAAGCTCAGTCTGTCCCTAAGAAAGTCATTTCGAAGGGCTCTTCTCTTGTTGCAAAGGATATTTCTGCTTCTACAGTTGACGTTCATGATGTCAGTGCCGCTGAGAAGGCCAAGATTCAGGACAAGGCTTCAAAGGGTGCTGATTCTGTTCTTGCTAAGTCCGGATCGAAGGCTAAGATCCAGGACAAGGCCTGTGTTGAGGGTCCTGATGTTCCTCCTGTTGCCCCTGTTCATAATGAAGGAGTAGCCGAAACCTCTGCTCAAGGTTGTCTCTCATCTCTTAGTATGGCTGAGCTTCGTCAAATTGCTGATAACTTGAGACCTCTTACAGATCGCTCCCAGGTTCAACTTCCTTCGGAGCCGGGTGTTGGGCTTCGTGAGCCCCTTAGCCCCTCAGCAGGTGGTGATCTTTTCCTACACTCAGTCTTTGAGGCAATGCTTGGAGAGTTTCTCCCTTTTGACATGACTTTTGATTCAGTCGAAGCTACTGGGGGTTCTTTAGCTCTTTGTGACGAGGTGCCTTCGAACACCTTCGTTATAAGTGCTAGGGCCGCTGCGCCCTTTGTTGCTGCTGCAGAGAGGGTTCGTTTTCCCCAAGTGGAGAATGAACTCGTACTTCAGGGTGGTGATACTCTGTACAAGTCTTTACTGTCTTCGCAAATGAAGGTAAGTGGTTTATTATTTTTGTTTTTTCTCAGTTGTTTGTTTTTCTAACTTCGCTCTTGTTTTCGTCAGTCGCTTGCTATTACCCAAGCCTCCCTTCGCCAGTTTAATGAGCTGACTCTGGCGAGGGCTGATCGAGACCGGCTTCGCAAGGATCTTTCAACTCTTGAAGCTACGGTCAAGGAGAAAGAAGATGCACTTGCTCTTAATGAAAAACGTGTGGTTGATCTCTCTGTTGAGAAGGAGACCCTCGTCAAGTCCACTGAAGATTTTAAGGCGAAGGTAGCTTCTCTAGAGAAACAGCTGGAGGATCTTGATTCGTCCCTTGCGGAGGCTTTGGAGGCCAACAGGGTCCTTCGCGGAAAAGTTGAAACCGCGGATCAGGAGGCGGCTTCCTTTGCTGAGGCTGAAGAGCTTCGCCTGTCTTCTCTTTCCAGCCACATTCAGGATGCTCTTATCTCAGTTGGAACGACTCCTGATCAGATCCCTGAGAACGCTTCGACTAAGCAACGTCAGTCTTGGCTATCTGTCAATATTCCTTTCGTGGTGAAAGCTTGTAGGGCCTTTTCCACCAATGCTGTTCATCTGGCTGTTCGGGATCTCCTCCATTCTCTTGATGTCGAAGGGAGTAATGCTTTGGCGAAGGTTGCTTCTGACGACTTCAAAATTTCTGCTGTTGATTCTACTCCCCGTCCTGTGGTTGAAACTCTCCTGAAGGTCGCCAATCATTTTGACGAATCCTTCTGGAACCGGGTGCAGTCTGTCGGTCGTCTGCCTCAGAGTGAGGTATAAACAACTTATTTTTGCTTCGAGAGAGGGGTTACATCATTCCTTCGAACTTGTATCTTGTTGAGAATTGTTGTAATCGTTGTAAACTTTATATTATTTTGATTAATTTTTGCTTGATTTTTGGACCTTAGGCTTCGTCTGATATTTCTTTGAGCGAGTTTGCTACTCCGGAGCCTTCGTCAAAGGTTTTGTTGAACGAATTTGCTTCTGCTGGGCCTTCTTCTCCTCGAAAGGCTCGTGTTGAAGATGCTATCGAGATTTTAAGCTCGTCTTCTTCGGAATTTGTTTTGTCTACTGACTCCGATCCTCTGTCCCCTGTCGAAGGGGTCGAAGGTTATGTTTTCCCTCCTGGTAGTCTTGTTGGTATCATCAGACTTGGCCTTCCTGTTTCTGAGGTTTCTGGGGGTCGTGCGTCTCGTGATGCTTCTTCTCCTAGCTGAGGGATTTCTTGGAAAAGGGGCAGAGGCCGCGGTCGTCGCGGTCGCTCGGCTGGCCGCGAGAATTCATCTTATGGATTCGATGCAGCTTCGCATGTTGCGCGGATGTCTTCGTCTGGAGTGGTCGACCCTGTTTTTCAGAGGCCTTACTCGCCTTCGAGTGGGTTTGATTTTGATGAGTATAGCATTATTTAGGAGATGCTGTTAGAACTAGGGCTTATTGTAAAGCAGGAACCTGACGATGGTTCCCCTTAAACAATGATTTTGCTTAATAAAGCTTTTCTTTTGGAGCAATCTTTCGAAGGTCTTTGCCAGAGAGAAGATTTCTTCAATATCATTCGAAGCTTTTAATGCTTTTTGCACGATGACCTTGTGTTTCCTTTGAGGAACGCAAGTTTTTGTGTTTTCGTTCTTTGATATTTGAACATTTTCATGTGAAGGATCGCGCTTTTTTCCTTTTACGAAGGTTTCTGTTTGCCAATACTTGGGTAGATTAGGCTTTCTTTGCTTATCTTTCCCTTCGGCTCTTGTCTGGAGTCTTTGTATCATTCCTCGTGATACATCGATCCAAACTAAGATTACACCAAATACTCAATTGGTGTAACCTTCGGATTCTCTAGGCTTTTGCCTGATATCGTTTTTGAGCTCGAAGCTTCATTTCTTGAGCCTTGGCTCTTCTACGCCCCCCAGAAAATTGCTCTGGAATTTTTTGAGGGTAAAAAAGTAATTATAAAACTGTGTTACAGTCTTGGAGGGTGCCTCGTTAAAAAACCTTACACCCTTCGCAGGGCTACCCTCGTGAGGAAAAAGAGTGCACCCCCCACGAGTTTTGTGCTTTTACATATGGCCATCGCGCGTGCTACCGAAGAGATGTTCTTGGTAGACACGGCTCATGCATCTCTGATATATCATGGATAAGTTTTTTAGTCCGAAGGTCTTGGGCACTGGGGCCTTTTGCTTCCTTCGGATGAAGTGGACATTCTTCCTTCCAGGGGTTTCGCCATCTTCAATACTTCTTGCTTGGAGTTGGTCTCCGAGGACGCTGATCACAGAGATGGGACCAGGAATCTTCATGCATAGATAGCCCTGATGTATGGCTGCTTCGAACTTGTTAATGGACCCCCTTCCGAAGATTGCATTGTAAGGATAAACAACGTCAACCACATCGAAGGTCACATCTTCAGTTCTTGCGTTGTCTCCTTCGCCGAAGGTTACTGGTAGGTTAATTTTTCCCAATGCTTGGATAACCTTTCCAGTGAAGCCGATTAATGGTATTCCTGCAGGTTGTAGTGTTTCGTTTTCCAGCTTCATCTTTCTATATGTAGAGGCGAAGAGGATGTCAGCTGAACTTCCTCCATCGACAAGTATTCTGAGTACATCGAACCCTTTTATATTTTCCTTGATGACCAGTGGGTCTGAGTGAGGTTGGTCAAGGTCCCTTGCGTCTTCTTTTCCGAAGGTGATGTGGACGTGGGACCACTTGGTTTTCACAAACGGAGCCCTTGACGTCACGTTATGTACCCTTCGTATGTATTCTTTTCTTGCCCTTCTTGAGTCTAGTTGCTGGGTCGATCCTCCGGAGATAGCGTTAATAGTTTGTCTTTGAGACGTGTAGCTTGTTTCTGTGTTTCTTCCATTGTTTTGCTGGTTCATTTCTGGAGGCGGTGGCAGCGCTGCCAGGCTTTGAGGTTGGGAGTAGGCATACTGTTGTGCCTGATGCGAAGCTTCTCTTGGGTAGTTGACAACATGATTGACAGAGTGCGAAGGGTATATTGACATTGGGTTCCCTTGAGACTAGTTTTCACGATAGTTACTTGTGTGTCTGATGGCCTTCTTTGCCTCTCTTTCTGCAGTCCATTCCTGTTTGAATTGTTGCAGATTTTGGCACTGCTTTGTTGTATGGCCTTTTCCTTCGCCATGCAACTCGTAGTATGGAGTGCGAGAACTGCTTCTCTGATTGTTTTCTCTGTTTTTGTCTTCGCCATCTCTATCATGGTTGCTTCGCTCTTTCCCTCTTTTGTCGTCTTTGGTTCTCTTTTCATCGTCCATTTTTTCTCTGTTTTCGAGGTTGTGTATCCTTCGATTGTTATGATCTTTCGAACTGTCTCTGTTATCATCGTGCCTCCTGCTTCGACTCGCTTTTTTTTCTTCTTTATACTTCTTTTCATCTTTGACTAGCTGGGATTGTTTCTTTTCGTCTTCTTTTTTCCTTCGGAACTCATCATCCGATCTCGCGTATTTCTCGAAGGTGTCCAATAGTGCGAAGATAGTTTTGGGTCTCTTTTTTGTTAGTGCAGAATGGAAAGGGCCAGCCCTCAAGCCTTCCGTTAGTGCATCAATAACTGTCGAAGCTCCTACGTCCTTTGCTCTTGACTTTATTTCCATGAATCTCTGCATGTATTCCCTTAAGCCTTCGTCTGGTTTCTGCTTGCAAGAAAATAGTCTTCCCTGATGAATTTCTGATGCTTGGAAGCCTTGGAAATTATTTATGAACTCTCTTCTTAATTCGAACAAAGAATTAATTGATCCTGGTTCAAGAGTGGAAAACCATGTCTTTGCTACTCCTTCGACTGCCATCACCAAAGCTTTCGCGTATGTTGAGTTTGATCCTCCGCCTGATTCTACTGCGGCTTCGAAAGACATGGGGAACTCTCTCGGACATGTTTTTTCTTGGTATGCCTTTATCTTCGGCATTTTGAAATTGACCGGCCAATGTTCGCTCTGTAGCTCTTCGCTCAAAGGAGAGTTCTCGTTGTAGATGATGCATTGCTGGTTGTCCTTGCCAGAGCTGCTTACTTCGTACACCATCTTGTGCTCGGTTTGTTTGCGAGTCTTGTGGTGCATGTCTTGTTCTTGCTTCCTCAGGTTCTCCATTTCCTCATTGTATTTGTTTAACTTACTATCCATTACGTTGATCTCTTGTTGGGCTTACGCTATTTTTTCGAGCATGTCTTTTTTCAGCTTCGCTGTCTTTTCGATGATGGCCAACTTCTTCTCTCTTTCGATTCTTTCTTGCTCTATGGTGCGAAGCCTTTCAGTTATGTTACGTGTTTCGTCGTCCTCTTGCTGGAAGCTTCCTGCTTGAGATGTTTCAGCGTTGTTTACTTGCATAGCTCTTAAAGCTTCTTCTTTTCTTGCCACCTCTTCGGCTCTTGCTATCTCTTCTGCTCGTGCGGTTTTGTCCCGCTCTTCTTGTTCTCTTGCTGTTCTGACTTCTGCTTCCTTCGCTAGCCTTTCATTTTCGGCTTCGATTTCTGCGCGTTGTGTGTCACTGACGTTTGTTCTCGGCTTTGCTTTGGCCATGTTGATCGTGGTCGTGGGTTCACCCTGCGTGACGGCGCCAAATGTTGGGGGATCGAAGGTCTCCGTATGACGTATCGAAGCCCTCCAACGGTTGATAGAAGCGTCCTGGTCCTGGCGAAGCCCTCGAAGGTAGATGATGCCTTTGAATCACCTCGCGAAGCCCTCCTTGTTCGTCGTCGCCGCCTTCTGGTTGGAGCGAAGCCCTCCTTCCTGGTCCGCGGTGCCGGACGAAGGTGTTCTTACTCAAGTTCCCTGCAGTCTGTTGCGCGAAGCTCTCCTTCACCCGCGATGCTGGGCGAAGGGGTTAAACGATTAGAGAGATCTGAGTGCGGTGCAAATGATTCCTCCTTTGGCTCGTGGCCCGAAAACCCGATGTCATTACAGGATCATCTTGCTCCATATTTATAGGGGGTGAGATGATTATATTTACAAGTGTGCCATTGGCTACTTTAGCATGGTTCTTAGCTTGGTAAACTTCAGACTCCTGTGCCGTCCACTTCTTTCATTCTTCTTTCGCTGGTGGCTGTTGACCTTCGCGTAGGTCAGAGGGGCCTCGGTGTAGTCCCCAACAGAAAGCCATGATTTGAATCCAATGATAGAAAGCAACCAGTCTGATACTATGCGCACGTGGAGAATGTGATCAATAATTAATTGGGAGGTCTTTGAAACACTGAGTGCCCCAATGGGAGACTTTAGGCTACTCCCAATGGAAGTTTCATTCTCATTAAATAAGATGTCATGCAAGCACTTTTGATGATGTGACAAGAGATTAATTAGAAGAGAGATGAAAGGAGTTTCATCTAAATCAAACCACATATGCACTATTTCCAACACATTTTGTGTCCTGCATGTACTTCATGGAAACATCAAACATGAAACTATACGCATTGTATGACATGTTTCATCCATCAAATAAGTGTCTTGTTGCTTATGTGGCAGCACTAGAAACAACAAATTGAAACCTCCCATTGGGAGTAGCCTTATAGCTACACTCATCATGTAGATTGCACAAAGGTTATGCATCTAATGGCTCTCTCAAGTCCCACGAAGATTTTAATGCTTGCATGTTGTGTTCATTTAGTGCTATTTTAGAAATCATGAACAAGATTTTGCTAGATTCCCTCGGTTCACTAAATCTTTTTCACATTATAAAAAAACCGACATGATAATGCTCAAATTTGGCAAGATGTCCTCCTTGGGACACTCAAAACAAACTGGTTTCCTATCAAAAAAAAAAAAAACTGGTTTCGATTTTTATGGAATCCATTAGGTGCACGGTAGCAAAATTAGCAATAGTTTGATTTGAGATTTAAAACTGGACTTAGGGTATAACAATATTATTTAACATTTCAGTTTTGTTAAAGTGTATAATATCTTATAATTTCTTTTACATGTTTAACAATTGTATATAGGTTATCATTCAATGAAGCACACATTCTAGACTCATGATGAAGCCAAAATTGTCTACTATATAAGACAAATTATTGCATCATTCTATGTTAGAAAATAACATACATATTTGCATAATTGAAAATACATCAGTATTTTACAATTTGAGATAAATGTTCTACATGTATGTATTTAAGGATTTGTTTGCTGCTGGAAGCGACACAAGTTCTAGCACAGTTGAATGGGCCATGGTGGAGTTGCTTCAAACACCTTTTGCAATGGCCATAGCTCGTGATGAACTTAGAAGAGTTGTTGGCTTGAGAAGAAACATTGAAGAATCGGACATTTGCAAGTTGCCCTATCTTCAAGCTGTGGTAAAAGAAACTATTAGACTGCATCCTCCTGGTCCGTTGTTATTACCACGTCAAGCTGAGAAGACGACAAAAATAATGGGTTACACAATACCTAAAGGTTCTCGTGTGCTGATAAATATCTGGGCAATGGGTCGTGATGCGAACATATGGGCTGAACCAGAAAAGTTTAAGCCAGAGAGATTTTTGGACAAGACATTTGATTTCAAAAGTGGAAACTTTGAGCTCATCCCATTTGGTGCTGGACGTCGGATCTGCCCTGGCATGCCATTGGCTATCAGGATGGTACATCTGGTTCTTGGATCGCTGTTAAACCAGTTCAAATGGAAGCTCCCAGATGAGGTGGAAAGAAACGGAGTTGATATGACTGAAAAATTTGGCGTGACACTAGTAAAGGCAGTGCCACTTTGTGCTATACCTACACATGCTGTTTGAGCCTCAAATATTGTACTCAAAACTTTATTCGAACCCTACGTGTGATATATTGTTTGGCATGGTTTATTATGTCCAAGTAATAACTGTGCAAATTCGTACGCTGAGCTTTTTTTTATATATAAAAAAAATTGGAACCATGAAACATCGTGCGGCCATGTGCATGCGTATAGCTGCAATGGACTGGCTGTAGTTGGCATACTGCTTTTTTACATGAGCATCCCATGGAACTGATATAACTTGTATATATGATGACAATTGTCACGGTTTAACATGATTAGGAGTGGTCGCATCAGTGTACAGTCCTAGCTTGGAAGGTACCTCTGCGACTTTTCCTTGAACTCCTATTAATTCAATAAAAAAAATATTAAGAAAATGAAGGGTTCTTATTAAATTGGTGATGGAGGGTGAAACAAAATTCTTGTTCCTGTGAAATGGCCTGGAGTCTAGTGGTTAAAAGAGCCTTAGTAACACTTGAAGTCCTCGATTCGACACCCGGTGCAAGTGAATATTCTAGGATTTAACGGAGTTATACTTTCAGCGCGTCAATTTGGAAGATTTTCCGGCTTAGTCTTCGAAGATGCTCATAAAGGGAGGGTTTGCACATGTACGTTCATATGACTGAGTGTGCATGCGTTATGAATTTCTGAGTTGTACTGTGTAATCACAAAAAAAATAGTTGTTTCTGTACTAATGAAAAATTAAGGTGAAGGTTTGAAAATTAGTAAGTTCTCCACACTTAAAATTTTGAGAGGTCCGGCATGCCTGGTGTAGATTTGACCCAAAGCCCAGCCCGGCCCAAACAATTTTTCACAGAAAAATAGGAAATCTATAGGATGGCGTGATCGACATTCGATGCCGCCGTACTATCCTGAACTCGACGCCGCCACCCGATTCGCAGTCTTCACCTTGTGACGTCTGCCGCTGCCGCAGTGCCGTGCCGCAGCTCGGCTCAACGAGACTGCAATGGCACTGGCGGCTAGCCATTCTCGAGGCGGCAAGAAGATTGGGCGCTTGGTTGTCTAGACGACCGGGCTAACCATGAGCAGGACTCGTTTGTTGCTCGGATGCCGTTGCTCAGCCGCAGCACGCAATAACGTTCGACGCATGCCAAACCGGATCGTCTGTCCACTATTGGGTGTTCGAACGGCCAAATAGGCTACTGTTGGTGTGAAATCTCCCTGGACAAATGTAAGTGTGTGAGCTTCTGTTGAGCGTATTTAAGATTTGATATTTTTCAAGTCTTTACTAGAATTTATTTATTCTTTTGACCTTCATTGAGTCATTTAAATTAACTCTTTATAGGATGTTTTACATAATCTAGGATTTTTTTTTTTGCAAAAGAGATAAAATATAGGATATTTCTTAAGAATATAGAAACAATTTCTTAAAAAATGACTAGTCATACTCTAAGTTTAAATTCTAGATCCGCCACTGCTCACTTCCCTCGTCAACGACAACCTCACCAAGAAGATGGCGATTGGGTGATCTCCGCCGTGACCTCACCGGCCGCTACTGAGCTGTAAACTACTCCCTCTTGTGTCAAAAAACTTGTCATTTAGGACATTAACACGGTTTCCAAAACACTAACTTGACTAATACTTTTTGCTGTAAAATATTTATAAAATATAGCTAAAATATACTTTTATGAAATCACATTTCAATACGAATCTACTCATATCATTTTCACATTTCTAAACTTACCGCGTAAAAAAATATTTGAAGTCAAATTTAAAAAAATATTTGAAGTCAAATTTAAAACGTTTGACTTAAGACAATTTTAAAACGACAAGTTTTTGACACAAGATGGAGTATTCCCTAACACCCCCGCTCCCACCCCACCCCACCCCAATAATTATGATTTAATAAAATTTATTTCATATCAATGCAAAGTTGATATGCAAGGAAAACTACATCCGAGGCCCAACAACCCGTTCAACTCACATGTGGCAACAAGCAATAAGTTATTTACTTGTTGTCCTCAGCTGGCTTTCCCATTATGGTGTGACGGCTCCATCGTCTTGATTTAGTCTCTTTTTTCTTATTAGTGAAACACAGTACAAATACAACACCCACAAACATGCATCAATACTTACCCCTATGAACATACCCACACAACCTTACTAATGTGAACACGGGTGGGTTTGGCGTTGATCTTTCAGTGAGAGATGGGGGACAACTTTGATTTGAAATCGAGAGACATTCATGGCCCGACTATAACCAGCAAGGATGCGTCATAGCAACCGATACACCAACGCTCCAGAGATTTCGCAAACTTGTGGAACACAATCAACCAAAACACAAGGGTAATTCCTGCAAGCAATCGAACAACAAATAAGAACAAGATAAACAAGGATCAGAAATACACAAGGTGGGGTTCAGAATCAAGTAGAACAGATGGTCTAGTCGACACACGCATCTACAAAGAAGTAGCAGTGGGTAAACTTACAATCAACCAAAACCCAAACTGAAAGTGGTGGCTATAGGGGTATATGAGAGGGTTTAGGACGACCTGGACGTGGTGAGGGACGTCCCTTAGCCCAAGAACGCACCTCTATTGGGCCCAACTTGATACAAGGCCCAAAGGCTAAATAACGGTAGCGCAGCACCGAGAGAGATTCTGAACGTCTGATTATTTCAACGATCACAATGACTCCGGACGAATTTGGGCCTGGGACCGGCGCCATTGGAAAGTTTATCTTCTTATCTTTTCGTCCATATGTAGATAGTCCAGGATGGATCCCGTATGCGATCCAGGTGCCCGTTTTAGTACAGACTGGTCTTGAAGTCCAAACCGGACTCGAAACCGACTTGAATTGGATCTCAAAGTTTATTTGCATCCCTTGCCAGGGCCCTCCACGCTTTTAAAAACCTCTCCAAATATATCTTCATCATCTCCATGGTTCCTAACAATAATTAATTCATTAGTTAGCAACTTATTCACAAAATCATATATAGAAGACATTAGAAACGAGCTCATCGATAAATTTAGGTGTCATGCTCTAGCTCTTGTGATTAAACCTTGCATGTCCAGAAGTGGAGTGTTGTTCGTATCTATTGGCGGTTGTTATGCGTTCAATTAATATTTATTAATTCCGCAAGCGCACGGATCACCATTGTAGCATTTCATCTTGAAGTATTTCAGGGTTATCGTATTTATTTCTCCGCAGGGAGGAGCGAAAGGAGATCGAATTGTAACAAAGTAAATACATTGTTGTGCAAAATAACTATATCTTACTTAATACGGGAGTAAAAGGGGTACATGATAATATGGGTGGCACTCACCATATAATCCAAGAAAATAAAAAGGTATATAGTAGAAATTACATTGGGTGAACAACGAGATAGAGACAAGGATTCCTATATATTAATCTTACATATTTACTTCTAAGAATTAGTTCTACAATATTATGTACTACAGCTAAGATCATGCGCATACAAGTCATTGTTGTTTCGAAGTACGGCCATTATGCCAAGGCTTTGTGAACCCCAGAACAGCAGGTTCACCTTGGGAATAACCGCTATTGAAAACCCGGTTGGTACGCTTTTGAACGTGGTGGATTGCAGAGGTCTAAACACGCATGTCACACGTGGGGCTACCATCCACCATAAAAGCGGACGCCAATCGTGCATAGGCAAAGCTCTAAGCGCCACGCTTACACCTTGCCTAGAGGAACTACTCCTCATCGAATAGCCCTATCTAAGAATGTAGCATAGCTTTCACTAAGCGCGGACTCCATTCCGGCAAAGCACTTACTCATACTACTTAGACACAATCACGAAACCTACAACAAGACTTCTATGAACACTAACTTAACTAAGTAAATAAATTTAAATAGAAAATAATTACTAAAAGAACACTACAAGAAAAACACCCTTTTAGATACGCTTTATTTACACGGTAGATACGTTTATTTCATGTCTATTGGAATATAGAGACGTTTTCATAAAGCGTGTTGGGGGCGTATCCGCACGGGCCGTGTCATATGCCTGTAGTGATGTATTTTAAAAGCGTGTCTAGCACAAATAACGCGATTTATAGCGACGCTATATACGTATCTACAAACCTATACACACTTTTATAGTTGCGTTCAATCACGTGTTTATGAATTTAGCAACGCTTTAAAGTGTTGCTATTTAGAACATTGCTAAAAAAATATATTTTGTTCCCTCATGCTCTCAGCAAGTATTATTCAAGCAATTCATAGGAGTTGAACCCGTGACCTCTTCATTTCATACAAACTCATTTAACCAACTCATCTCACGTGCAACTTTGACTAGAGTAAGGTATGTATTTTTTTAACTCATGCTATCCAAATGCATTGACGTCTCTAGCATTCCAAATAGCGTGTCAAGAAGCGTCTTTAGATGAGATTACATACGTTTAAAGCGTGGCTAATATCGTATCACTTTGATGTGTTCTCAATATCGCGTCATAAACGTGTTTACGTGGGATACCAACGGAATGAAAGCGCGTCTAGTATCATATAATTTCTCAATGCGTGTCAAGAAGTATCTTTACAGGGCTACTAACGTCAAAACCATGTCAAAAACATGTTTATTTGGCTATTGACGATCAAAGCGTATCTAATAACGTGTTAAATTGACACGATCTCGATACCGTGGCAAAAAGCTTCTTTAGATGCTGATGTATTGACGTTTATAAAAGCGTATCTATAAAAACGTCCTTAGAAGGCCTTTTTTCTTGTAGTAGAAATAAATAAAGAATAAACTAAATAATTATATAAATAATTATGTAAATGCTAAAAGAATAATTCTACAAGAGTTAAAGTACAAGAACAATACCGAAACTCCGAGAAGACTTCCGGAACCCCGAGAGAGCTCTCACTCTACTCTACTCTATTCTAACTCCCAATACTAACTCTGCTTCTACACAAATGAGTAATGAATCTCGTGGATCAGTGAGGTGCGAATTGTTTCTACGGACACCAGGGCTATTTATAGCCTCCTTAGGACAGGAGGGGCTTTATAGCCGAAGGAGATATGGTGGGACCGCCAAGGCAGGCTGGCCGGCCGTCCATTGTGGCGGTTCGCCACGCCTATTGCGTGGACGCTCCAGATTGCCTCCTTGTGTCGGTTCGAAGGTCGGTTCCTTTGTGGGGGGCGGCAGAACTGGAGTGAGGGCCAAGTTGAGACCCAAACAGCCCACCAACTGGTATGTTGGTGGAGTTCTGCCGAACAGGCTTTGGTTTCTGATGTTTAGGCCCATGTACAGCCTGCTGGAGGAAGGCCGAGGCCTTTGGACGCCAAGGGGGGCCGGCCGGCCTATGATGGGGCCGGTCGGCCTGTGTTTTCTTTTGCATGGGCCCTGTTTTCTCCATTATTTCCTCCTGCATCCAAATATTACCAAAACTCATGGAAGTATGTTAGTTCCTAACTACTATGCACAGAATTGTTGGAGGTCGAATGGCGATTTAATGACCGCCAACAGTATCTGAGCTGGTGATGTCCTCATCACCTACCCCTATGAGTGCCTCCGAAATTATGGGCCAGCTGGTATTGAGATTCACGAAGTCATCGCAGACGCCTCACTATTGACGAGGACATCGCCTCCCACTGAATACACAATGCCATTAAATCTAAAAAAATTCGCTCTCATAGGAAGTCGAACCAGGACCTGAGGTGCTATTGAGGCTCTTGTAACCACTAGGCCACAGGCCCTTTTGCGTTTCGATCTTTTTCTTAATGTGACGGTAAATGTATTTCCATGTATGTCAAGCATGCTACACATACCTTTGTGAACTAGAGTTTACGAAGTGATACATGAACCCTCGTGATACCGTGATAGTGGAGATTAGTCCCGCATAGTTGTTGCCGTATATTGATAGATAACAAAGGGTTATATATATGTAGACCAGGTCAGAATGCAACCGACGATTGTGATCACGTGACATGCGCACCAGACAGGCACGACAACCCTAGGGGCACGCTGGAGGTGCAGGCTGGCCCAACAGGAAATAAACCAACATTCTAACACTGAGCTCTAAATTGTTACTTAATCCCCCAAAATTATGATTTAGTCAATTTCGTTTCATATCCATGCGTGGTTGTGCGGGGGGCCTTTCACCAATTTGATCACATTGGCAGTGGCAAGATGATGGACGAGGCCATCACTAATGGATTTGCCGATCAACTTTGGGTTGGTCTAAGATCTCATCGGAGTCATGGCACCACTGCATAGGATCTAGTACCCGACTCAAGGTCTCATCCTCGTGTTGTGGCGAGTCAATGTGCCTGAGATCATCTGGACAGGCACCGAAGGTTGTCGTTGTGGACAGTGGACCTCCATAGTCTATGATCTGTATGTATTTAGATCCATGTGGGCTGATGGATAGTGGTAGTAAGTGTGTGGTGATCACCACGGTTCTGTTGATAAGGACTCCAACAATTTTGGTCCATAAAACTGGTGATCGTCGAGACAAAATTGGCAACATACACAGATATGAACTTCATAGCTAGTATGAATGTCGGATGGATTTTCTCGCTGCTATCCAGCAACTCATGTTGGCCATGTCAACGACTATGTTGTTGAGGACTTTGTGGCCTTGAGTTCAAATGTATTTGCTAGCGTCAAGTGGTGCATTTGAGTTGTGTTACCGCTATTTCTTCATGTTGATGGTGTATATGTTTTAGTTCTTTCTCCACGATGTGGATGGTATTTGGACTTTTAGGGATTCATCAAGATGCGTGCAAGTAAGATTTACAATGAATGTGTGAGGACTTCTAGATGCAGGGTGGAGATTTTCTTTTTATTTATATTAAGCCAATTTGTCTCGGTTCTTGTTGGTGTTTGATGTATTTCGGCTATATGTACCAATGTGGTGCAGAGGCCGGAAATCTATTTCATTATGAAATAAAGCTTCCCTTATCTAAAAAAAATCCATGCGTGGATGATATGCCCAGGCTAAACATAACTACATTTTGTCACACGAAACTGGTCGGATTTTCTTCGGCGCTTACACTAATAAAGCGAAATGGTTGGTTTTCTTCTCAGAGTCGTTAATTGCGTGCCTAAAACAAAACCTATTTCGTGTACCGTGTGGGGACTAGGAACGCATGCCAGGCCCAACAACCCGTGCGACTCACACGTGGCAATATGCAGCAAGATATTTACTTGCTGTTCTTGCCCATGGGATGGTACAGGCAACCCTTGGGGCGAACTTTCCACAGGGATACAACCATGGACCAAATAGGAAAGAAAACAAAGCATGCATATACTGTGCACATGCCACATATAACAAGGAAAACCGTAGGAACCCATGCAGAGAGAAGCCAGGGCCGCCGAGACAATAAACTTTGTTTTGGTTGACGAGTTCTTCCATTTCTAATCGTCAGCGGCGGCTACATAACCTTTCACTTCTTATATATCTGTGCCTGGAGAAGTCTAGCATCAATCGCCCACCAGCCCGAGTGACATTCAACCACACTGCCCACTGTTCGCCCCTTGGCAATTACAGTTAACAATGAGCCTGTTCGGTTGCCCGTAACTGGCTGGGCTGGACGCTGGCTGATTTGGCTGATCAGCCCAGCCGTTCGGCTGCTCGACGGCCTCCGCACAAACCCCTGCAGCCCGCCCAGCCTCCAGCCGTTGCCTGGTTCACCGCTCGCTGGATGGCTGGCTGATCAGCCCAGCCTCTAGCCCAGCGAGAAACATGCAACTGAACAAGCCTGCTGCGGCGCTGCTTCTTCCATGGCTAGCATGGCTCCTCGTCTCCTTCCTGTCCGTCCACTTCCTCAATCTCCTGAAACGCAGCCGCCGCGGCCTCCCGCCTGGCCCCCGGCCGCTTCCCATCATCGGAAGCCTCCACCTGCTGGGCGACCAGCCGCACCGCTCCCTGGCTGGCCTGGCCAAGACCCACGGCGCCCCGCTCATGTCCATCCAGCTCGGCACGGTCACCACGGTGGTGGCCTCCCATCCGGACGCCGCACGGGAGATCCTGCAGCGCCACGACGCGGTCTTCTCCAACCGATCGCCCCCCGACGCGACGGGGCTCCACTCCAAGAACTCCTCGGTGTGGCTGCCCAACGCGCCGCGGTGGCGCGCGATGCGCAAGCTCATGGGCACCGAGATGTTCGCGCCGCACCGGCTCGACGCGCTGGGCCACCTCCGCCGCGAAAAGGTCCAGGAGCTCGTGGCCCACGTCGCGCGGCTTGCGGACCAGGGCCGGCCCGTGAACGTGGGCCGCGTCGCGTTCGTCACCAGCCTCAACCTGGTTTCGGGCACCATCTTCTCGCGCGACCTGACGAGCCTCGACGACCAGGGCGACGCCGGGGAGTTCCAGGAGGTGATCACGGACATCATGGAGGCCGTCGGGTGCCCCAACGTGTCCGACTTCTTCCCGGCGGTCGCGGCAGCCGACCTGCAGGGGTGGCGCCGGAGTCTGGCCAAGCTGTTCGCGCGGCTGCACAGGATTTTCGACCAGGACATCGACAAAAGAGTCAGCGATCGCCGGAACGGCGAGCCCCGGAAGAACGACTTCCTAGACCTGTTGCTGGACGCCGCCGCTCGGGAGGACGATGTGGCGGGGTTGGACCGTGACACGCTTCGGTCAATGTTCACGGTAAGCAATCAAAATGAACTCTTCTTCCTGATACGTTGGATTCCGCAGGGTCAGCACACCAGCTTGGACCTACCTTTTGAATTTTATCAGATATGTTTGTACAAAAGTAGGGGCCTGGGTATGATAAATTTTACACGTTGCCTCTCTCTCCATTCCTTTTAGCTAGCGTATAGAGTCTATTGTAGGTGTATCTTCCGGGTGTCTCCGTAAGTCAATGCCATGAATTTGTTTGCCACTGTGATGCATCAGTTGGTGCGTCGTAAGCAGTCAGACAAGCGAAACTGGAGTATTATGTTTCCACTCCGAATACAGTATATTCTGGATAACGTTAGAGAGATATAATGGAGGGCTGCTACTGCATGACGTGCGGGACCTTGGCCTAGTTATCAACTGCAACCAATCTATGCATGTATAAATGTCGCGATCACCTGATAGCGGTGTTGACCAGACACTTGCGTGTTTATAACAACACGAGTGGCTTTTTTTTAGAGTAAATTTCACAAAGCCATCAAAACTACAGTTTTATAGTCACTAACTTACCAGGTATAGTGCATGTTTTATAAACCCACCAATATTTTAGTGTGCTGTTTCAAGAAACCACCGTATTTTTAATTCATACCGTATCTCATATTCTGGTCGTACATGTAAGCCGCATAGTAAAAATCCGAGACAGTACGAATTTGATGGTTCAGTATAGAGTTGACATGTGAGACCAGAATATGCGATACGATATAAGTTAAAAATATGGCGGTTTCTTCAAATAACACCCTAATATATTGGTGGGTTTGAAAAATATGCACTATACTTGGTGGGTTTGTGACTATAAAGACAAAGTTTTAGTGGGTTTGTGAAATTTACTTTTTTTTTAATTTTTTACATGCAGCAAGCGTGAAAATGTACTTTTCAACGACAAATATGGCGCACTTGCTTGCTTGGCCTTACAGGGACTAGCAAAGACGGTGCGCTAGCTTTGTCTTATCTTGTGGATTTCTTTTTTTTTCGTTTCAAAATAAAAACAATTACATTCCGATGTGTCTATTGCTAGTCACTAGTAATAAGGAATTGCCATACTTGAGCTGTTGAATCACAGAACACCAAAGATGTATCATTGTTGTAAACTACCAACAAGAGGCAATGCGTTCCAACGTATATCTTAATATATGTTATATCAGTAATTTCATCATATTTTATTACAGGATTTGTTCTCTGCGGGGAGTGATACGAGTTCTAGCACAGTGGAATGGGCAATGGTGGAGTTGCTTCGAAGCCCACACTCAATGGCTAAAGCTTGCGATGAGCTTGCAAGAGTTGTCGGCTCAGGAAAAGACATTGAAGAATCTGATATTGGCCAGCTTCCCTATCTTCAAGCCGTAGTCAAAGAAACATTTCGACTGCATCCTGCAGTTCCATTGCTGCTACCACGCGATACTCAGGTTGACGTAAAAATAATGGGTTATACAATTCCCAAAGGTTCTCGTGTATTTGTAAATGTATGGGCGATGGGTCGAGACAAGGAAGTATGGCCTGAACCTGAGAAATTCATGCCTGAGAGATTTCTGGGACGGACAGTGGACCTAAGAGGTGGGGACTTTGATCTCATCCCTTTCGGTGGAGGGCGTCGGATCTGCCCTGGAATGCCACTGGCTATTAGGATGGTGCATCTGCTTCTGGCATCACTATTGCACAAGTTCGAATGGAAGCTCCCTGCTGACGCTGAAAGAAATGGAGTTGATATGACCGAGAAATTTGGCGTCACACTGGCAAAGGCCGTTCCTCTTTTTGCTATAGCTTCACCACGTTGAATTGTAACATGTCAGGCTTGCTGTTCCGGACAGTACCTTTTAGCATTCTTGTTTAATAGTGACTTCTTGTCATGATTGTATTTAAATCATAAGTGTCGTGTAGTGATTTGTTCTTCTACTGGTTAATCAAGTGACGAGTCATGGAAATTATACATGTCCAAAAATCAGAAATGTATCTGCTTCAACTTTATGCAAAAATGGTTAAACATACGTACGTATCCGGACGACCAGGAATAAAATCAAAAAAGATATATGCATTTCAAGAATGTCTCCATAATTTTTTGCGATCTCCTACTCATGGAGACTACCAAACTAAACGGATCGTGGAGGCAGGTGGAATGACTTCCAAGACGTGAAAGGGGTCTTGGTCTAGTGGTTAAGGAATCCGAGTAGCACCTTTGAGATCCTGGGTTCGACTTCTGGTAGGAGCGAATTTTCTAGGATTTAACGGCATTTGTACTTTCAGCGGTAGGCGACGTGGCCGTCGACAGCGAGGCGCCAGCGGTGACTTCGTCAATCTGGAGGATTTGCCGGCTCAGTTTTCGAAAATGCTCATAAGGGTAGGGTTTGCGTATGTGCGTTTATAGGGGGTGAATGTACGTGCGTTGTGAGTGTCTGAGTTATACTGTGTAATCACACACAAAAAAGAATGACTTCCAAGACGTGGTTATAGAGAGATCATGGAACCGCCCATGGCAGTTAGAATCTGTCTGACTTCCGGCGTTCGCCAGGTCAGAACCTATCCGGCTCTATAAAGGAGTCTACAATACAAGGCTATGATTTGGCATCTCTCGTAGAGGTTTTCCACATAGCTTGATCTTCGTTAGTATTATTTTCACTGGAATCACTATGTAAGAAAGGCATAAAGGAGATAGGGGGTGTTCGGCGTTTTAGAGTCTAAAATTTAGAGGGGTCTAAACAAAAAGAATCTTGTCTTAAATAAAGTTTAATTATAAAACTAACTGCAGAACCTCCTTCTAAATCGCGAGACGAATTTAATGAAGGTAGTTAAGACATGATTAGACGATATTTACTGTAGCATCACTGTAGCAAAACATAGATTAATTAGGCTCATTAGATTCGTCTCGTAAAGATGTACCCATCTGTAAAAGGGTTTTGTCATTAAACTTTATTTAATACTATTAAATAATAAGATTCTCTTTAGAGCTAAAGTTTAGAGGGGTACACCGAACGCGCCCATACTCTTATCGGAGATACCATCGGGCCAAGTTCTGTGCTTGCAGGTGCTCCTATTGGCGGTTCGCGTTGTGTCACTGCTGTGCCCCAGGAAGCTGCTCCCAGCAGCGCTCCTGTGCCCGCGCGTGTCCCTGTTGCCATGCTGGCACGGACGCCCCGCCCCTGTCGCATCCCCAGCACGCGCGCCTCGCAACTCCATCATCGGGCGAGCCCCCGCCACGTCCGAGCAGGCTGCCTCCACTGGGCCTGTGCTTGGCCCACAGGCCGCGTCGTCGCCCAGCGCTGCCACCAGCGCGCACGACGCCCCTGTTGTTGCTCCCGGTTCTGCTGCCCCTGTGGTGTCTCAACCACAGGTCGCTGCCAGCGGCACCGGGCGCACACTCGCCAGCAAACTGGTGGCCATCGCTCCTGTTGAAAATGTGCATAGCATGCGCACTCGAGGCAAGGAAGGATTTCGGCAACCAGTTGATCGCCTCAATCTGCAGGCGACAATCTTGTCTCCATTGCCCAAGTCGTTTCGCATAGCCATGACAGATTCCAATTGGCGTGCGGCCATGCAAGCTGAGTTTGACACTCTCCAAGCAAATGATACCTGGACTCTTGTGCCTCGTCCTGCTGGAGTTAACGTGGTTACCGGCAAATGGTTTTTTTGCCACAAGCTCCTGTCCGATGGCTCTTTGGACTGGTACAAAGCTCGTTGGGTTCTGCGGGGTTTCATGCAACGTCCTGGGATTGATTTTGACGAGACCTTCAGTCTTGTTGTCAAGCCTGCTACAGTTCGTGTGGTTCTTACTTTGGCATTGTCTCGCTCTTAGCCCATTCACCAGCTGGATGTCAAGAACGCGTTCCTCCATGGCACCCTTTCAAAGACAGTCTCTTGTGTCCAACCATCTAGCTTTGTTGACCCGTCTCGACCTGAACATGTTTGCCGGTTGAACAAATCACTATATGGGTTAAAGCAAGCTCCCCGGCCTCGTACAGTCATTTCGCCTCACATCTTACCTCTCAGTTTTGTTGAGGCAAAGGCTTCGTCAACTGTCATCGCAAAATTCAAAAATCATCAACCATCACAACTTGATAATTGAAACCAAACAGATCGGAATCGTCGCCGAGAGGGATTGGCAACGTATACGTGAGAAAAAAGAGGAAAACGAAAACCAAACCTTGGCGTCGACGTTGCGGATCTCGCTGTCCAGTAGGGTTGCGGCGGAGCAGATGGAGGCGTAGGTTGCGCAAGTTAGGGCTAGGAACGGGGACAGGAGAGCACGCGAGTGAGGGGAGGTGTACAGGGACCGGAGCGCTGCCGCAGCGTGAAGAGGAGGTGAAGATGCGCCACCTTGTGCTTCGGGAGGTGCGTCGCGGGGGAAGGATGTGGAGGCGCACCGGCGAGGAGGGGGACAGTGACAAGAGGGCGAGGAGGGGGACGGTCTCGGAGGGAGGAAGAGCGATGGCGGCACGAGCAGCCACGGCGCCGTTGAGCGAGGGAGCCGAGAGCGGGTTTTGTTTTTTCCATCGGGGTGGGGCGTCGCGTGTGTGAGGTGGGCCCCACCTGTCGGCACGCCGTTTTCTTTACGGTGGGAGAAGGGTGCGACGTACGGGAATAAACTCATAAGACAATTAATAAGGCGTAGAGAAGGAGTGTATGTGAACCTGGTATATGGTGCGGTCACGTTTTATTGGTTTTCGATATAGGGCAACAAAGTTAGAGTCGGTTTAGTTCTGGAGTCATGTCCTGTAAGGTGAAGTCCAGCCATCCTATAAATAGAATAGGGTCACGGCATATTGGAACCCCGGTCAATTATCAAACACATCTACTATTTTGTTTTTCTTTTTGTTTCTCTTTACTGCTTTGTCGAGTAAAGTAGTCGTCTCTTCCACGTAATTGAAGTTCTTTTTGTTGATTTGTCGCGTAAATCATCCAGTGATCACCACGTTAGTGTGATCAGTATCCTTTGTTGTTCTTGCTTTAAAAGCAGCCGACAACCTTTCCGTAATCAAGGTCTTTACCCTTTTCTTGATCGAGATTGTACTGTTGGCCCAACATCTGTATTTTGGCGCTAACAGTGATCTCATGGAACACGCTCGTCGCCTAACTGACTCGGGCCGGCAGGCGTGACGGCGTACGCTCTCCGCCGCCTCTCCGAGATGTTCCGGCGTGACCAGCGACTCTCATGCCTACATCAGATCAAATTTGTCTTACTAAATATTATCTACAAAAGTAGAGGCCGTTCAATATGTTGCTCAAAGCTATAGCTGTCCGTTGCAAACGCACGGGCAAAATTGGCAGTAGGAAATAAAACAAAGCATGCATACTGTGCGCATGCCACATAGCAAGACAAACAGTAGGAACGCACATGCAGAGAGAAGCGCCGCAACAATAAAGTTTGTTTTGGTTGACGAGTTCTTCCATTTCTAATCGTCAGCGGCTACGTAACCTTTCGCAGCTTATATATATGCCTGGAGAAGTCTGGCATCAAAATGCCAACCAGCCCGAGGGACATTCAATTGTGCTCACTGCTCCTCCCTTGGCAACAGTGTTTTAAATAGCGGGCTATGGATTTGTAGCGGCTTGCCTCTAAAACAATTAAATGGGGCTATAGCGGAGCAATAGCGGGCTAAATCAGCTACGTTGTACGTGAAAGCAAATAGCGACAGACCTTCTAAAACAGCTATAGCGGGCTATAGAGGCAGCTATAGCCGGCTATTTAAAACCTTGCTTGGCAATCATCGCAAGGTGTTAACTTGAATGGCCTCTTTTGTGCTGCTTCCTTGGCTAGCATGGCTCCTCGTCTCCTTCCTCTCCGTCTACTTCCTAAACCTCCTGAAACGCAGCCGCCGCGGCCTCCCTCCGGGGCCCCGGCCGCTGCCGATCATCGGCAGCCTCCACCTGCTGGGCGACCAGCCGCACCGCTCCCTGGCGCGCCTGGCAAAGACCCACGGCGCCCCGCTCATGTCCATCCAGCTCGGCGCCGTGACAACGGTGGTGGCCTCCCACCCGGACGCCGCCCGCGAGATCCTGCAGCGACACGACGCCATCTTCTCCAACCGTTCGCCCCCCGACGCCACGGGGCTCCACTCCAAGAACTCCTCGATCTGGCTGCCCAACGCGCCACGGTGGCGCGCGATGCGAAAGCTCATGGGCACCGAGCTCTTCGCGCCGCACCGGCTCGACGCGCTGGGCCACCTCCGCCGCGAGAAAGTCCAGGAGCTCGTCGCCCACGTCGCGCGGCTTGCGGACCAGGGCCGGCCCGTGAACGTCGGGCAGGTCACGTTCGTCACCAGCCTCAACCTGGTTTCGCGCACCTTCTTCTCGCGCGACCTGACGAGCCTCGACGACCATGGAGACGCCGGGGAGTTCCAGGAGGTGATCACGGACATCATGGAGGCCGTGGGGTGCCCCAACATCTCGGACTTCTTCCCGGCGGTCGCGGCCGCCGACCTCCAAGGGTGGCGCCGGAGGCTGGCCAAGCTGTTCGCGCGCCTGCACAGGATTTTCGACCAGGAGATCGATAAAAGAGTCAGCGATCGCCGGAACGGCGAGCCCAGGAAGAACGACTTCCTCGACCTGTTGCTGGACGCCGCCGCACGGGAGGACGATGCGGCGGGGTTGGACCGTGACACGCTTCGGTCAATGTTCACGGTAAGCAATCAAAGTGAACTAACTCTTCTTCCAGATACATTGCATTGCATGATCGGCACACCAGCTTGGACCACTTTTTTCTCCTTTTTTGCGACTCAGCTTGGACCGTTTGAATTTTATCAGATATATTTGTGGAAATATGGGCATGGGTATGATATTATTTACACGTTTCATTTCTTCTCTCTGCATTTCGTTTAGCTAGCTTATAGAGTCTACACTGACACTGTAGGTGTATCTAAATATCTTCTGGGTGTCACCGTAAGTCAATGCCATTAAATTTTTGTGCCACACAGTATTTGAGGCCTCATTGGTGCTTCATAAGCGGTCAGCTGCGCTGTCGCGATCAGAGCCATTGAGCAAGACAAAACCATGTTTCTACTCCAAATATAGTATTCTGGATAACGTTAGACCTTACGCGAGGGGCCTTTGGCTAAGTGTCAACTGCCACGAATCCAGGCATATCTAAATGTCACCGTAATAACCTTAATTACAGTCTCCTCAAAAAAATAACCTTAATTACAACGGTGTTGACCAGACAGTTGCGTGTTGAGAATAATATGAATTACTTTTATTTTATTTTTTTACGTGCAGCAACTGTGAAAATGCACTTTTGAACAACAAAGATGACGCCCGTGTAGAGACTAGCTTTGTTCTCTGCATTCCGTTTAGTGCCATCAAATTTTGTGCCAGAGTATATGATGCACCAGTTGGTGCTTTGTAAGCGGCCAGCTGCGCTGTCGCAATCAGAGCCATTGGACAAGAGAAATCATGTTTCCACTCGAAATATATATAGTACATTCTGGATAGATTAATAATGGACGACGTACAACTATTGCCTTATACGTGAGGCCCTTGTCTAGGCGTCAACAGCCACGAATCCAGGTGTCACCATCACCTTAGGCCATCCTCAATGCAAGTTTCATTGCACTATTACCAAAACTAGATTTTTGATAAACGAGTCAGCAGGGTTTCATTGGAATGAAACTCCTCTCTATTCTTATGAAACTTCACCTTCTCTCTCTTCATAAAATTGCTGATGTGGCATATATTTTAATGCTCATGAAACTCAATATGAAACTTCCATTGAGACTGGCCTAGCGGTGTTGACCAGGCACTTGCGTGTTTAGAACAACATGAGTGGCTTTTATTTTGGTACATATATGCGGCAAGTGTGAAAATGCTCTTTTGAAAAACAAAGGTGACGCACTTGCTTGCTTGGCCTTATAGAGACTAGCCTTGTCTCATCTTGAGGATTTATTTTCTTCTGTTTGAAAATAAAAACGATTACATGCCGTACAATCCTTAATAATGAACGAAGCATTTGTAGTATGTAACGTAATTAATAAGGCATAGTGATATTTGAGCACCACAGAACACCAAAGATGTGTGATTTTCGCAAACCAGCAAGAGGCGGTAATCTTTCCAATGAAGTATAGTATAAAATGGTGCCTTTCTGTTATATCAGTAATTTAATCATATTTTATTACAGGATTTGTTCTCTGCTGGGAGTTATACAAGTTCTAGCACAGTGGAATGGGCAATGGTGGAGTTGCTTCAAAGCCCACACTCAATGGCTAAAGCTTGCGATGAGCTTGCAAGAGTTGTTGGTGCACGAAAGGACATCGAAGAATCTGATATTGGCCAGCTTCCCTATCTTCAAGCCGTAGTGAAAGAAACATTTCGACTGCATCCTGCAGTTCCTTGTTGCTACCACGCGATACTCAGGTTGACGTAAAAATAATGGGTTATACAATTCCCCAAGGTTCTCGTGTATTTGTAAATGTATGGGCGATGGGTCGAGACAAGGAAGTATGGCCTGAGCCTGAGAAATTCATGCCGGAAAGATTTCTGGGACGGACAGTGGACCTAAGAGGTGGGGACTTTGATCTCATCCCTTTCGGTGGAGGGCGTCGGATCTGCCCTGGAATGCCACTAGCTATTAGGATGGTGCATCTGCTTCTGGCATCACTATTGCACAAGTTCGAATGGAAGCTCCCTGCTGACGCTCAAAGAAATGGAGTTGATATGACCGAGAAATTTGGCGTCACACTGGCAAAGGCCGTTCCTCTTTATGCTATTGCTTTACCACGTTGAATTCTAACATGTCAGGCTGTTCCGGCCAGTACTTTTTAGCATTCTTGTTTAACGGTGACTTCTTGTCATGTTTGTATTTAAATCATAAGTGTCGCGTAGTGGTTTGTTCTTCAACTAGTTAATTAAGTGGCAAGTCATGGAAATTACATGTCCAAAAATCAGAAGTGTATCTGCTTCAACTTTATGCAGAAATGGTTAAACAGACGTATTTATCCTTTTTTTTTGCGATGAAAACAGACGTATTTATCCGGACGACCAGGAATAAAATCAAAAAGGATATGTGCATTTCAAGAATGTCTCCATAATTTTTTGCGATATCCTACTCATGGAGACTGCCAAACTAAACGGATCGTTGAGGCGGGTGGAAGGACTTCCATGACGTGGTGACAGATATCGTGGAGGACGATGGCGGTTAGAATCTGTCTGACTTCTTTCCGGCGCCGTTCGCCAGTCAGAACCTGTCCGGTTCTACACTACAAAGGAGTCTACAATACAAGGCTATGAATTGGCATCTATCGTAGAGGTTTTCCACATAGCTTGACCTTCATTAGTATTATTTTCAGTGGAATGACGTTCATTACAAGGCAGAGAAACTATCTTCCTTGGACAACTCTATTATTTATCACCATTTGGGAGTCACGTTTGACGAGTTGGATTCTTGCATTAGAACATTTTAATCAAGTACAATTTGATAACTATTGGGGTCTTTCTACTGTCCATGTATGGACAGATTGCTCCAAGTGACTCCCAACGAATTTTCAAACATATGATCTTAGTTTTAATGCATGTGAACATATGTGCTCTTACGATTTTCTTTTAATGAGTTATATACCACTATGGATTGTGTAATGATATCTTTTCTTCCAAGACCAATAGGGAATCTGACTCAAAACAATGATTAAGGCATCGGAATTAATAGCCTTAGCATTCCAAATTCATATATCACAGCTCAACAGAGAAGCTATTTTGTGACTTTATCATTGATTTCTTGTATGTCTCGTGGAGGTATTATCCCATTCATGTGCATGCTGACATCTGATTTTCACTTCCGGCTTTTCACATGCTTCTATGTGCAGCTCGCTGGCTTCAGATGACACGCAAACACCATTTTTAGGCAAGTCTAATGATGCCATCCTCTCCCAGGTAATAGGTTGTGCTGCTAGTAAGCTTTCATAAGTTTTTAATAGGTCAGCGATGACAACTCAAAAGTTCTTAGTGAGATAGTTAGATATCATTGAACTGCAGAAATTAGGGCCATACTCAAGATCCAATTGTACGTGGTGGCTTCTTTACAAGAGAAATGATGTGGATATGTATTACCCACAACGGACACTACAAAATTGACCTGACATCAGGCATCAGGTGCAGCATTGAAAATGTTCTGATGTCTAAGACAATTTCTCCAAAATCACAAATACATAAGTTAAGACTGACATAGATCCAATCATTTTGCCGTATCATCAGCAGCGGAGTTCAAGCAAAGCTGATTCTCGTAGTTGCCATGGGATTACATTAAGACAAACCATTTCATCAGCATTGAATAGGTCGTGTTATTTGAAAGTTGTGTCTAACTGACAGTCAAATGCGCACAATGCACTCTAGTCAGTCAACAATAACTTATTCAAGCTAGGAACCTGTGCAGTTACTAGTACTTCTTATTCAAATGTCAGAAAAATGAACTTGACATCGGCTGCCCAATTGATTTATATGAGTTATACATCACATAGCTGTTGAATGTCTTGCATTGCTGCAGCCCCATAAGTAGATTGTTGCATTAAAAGAGCAGGGGATGCAAAGTTGCACATGCAGGATTTTTTGTTTCTCTATGTAGTAGCAATAGGAGGCAAGAAGGGAGAATCAGATAACGTGCCAAGCACTGAAGCCTGCGTGTCCGGGAAAAACTTCATCCCTGGAAGCTCTGTCACTGTCCCATCCCGCGACACAGCAATAGGATAGCTGAGAAGGTGCCCGGGGAGGTCACCATCAAGATTGTTGCTGCTGTAGAGCTCCCAAAAGGTGCTAGCCATCTTGTTCACCATCTGAATGCATTTGAGGCTTGCCGGGTTCTGGAACTCCTCTTTCAGTGTGCCAAGGTGCTCATACCACAGTGACATACGGAAGCCGTGGACCTGCCCTCTGGCAACCTGGTTTCCAGTGTTCAGGTGGAACGACTGGTATGCACCCATAGCGATTTCCGAGTCCCTACCCCCATCCATGGACCGCTGGTTGATGTTCGCCGATCCAACAATTATGTATTCATCGTCAACTGAAAAACAATAGCAGATTTTGTGTTAGTAGATTTTAGATAAACATGGAGAAGGCACAACTAAGCCCATGGTAGTTTCATGACATTGGGTGTTCTGAGTTTTGTGAAGCTCCTCTTAGTTTTCTATAAATACTGGAATATTTCAAACTAATAAAATTTCTCAACTGAATGTATATGCCACCAGGACGTTTGACATACCTATCATCATCTTGGAGTGAACATAGATCATGGAGCGTCGAGCATTCTGGGCCCGAGCATACGTAGACCCATCCATTGGGTGACCTGCAGGTTCATATTCACCACTTAACTTTACCTCCCTGTTCCCCAAGCAGAAGAAGGAAAGGTAATCCTTCGGATTGGCGTCGATCTTTTTTGCCTCCAGTGCAATGGAAATGTCATAGTACATCATTTCCATCGTCCTCCTTTGCCAGTCCAGAATAGCCTGCACTTGGTCACCTGCAGGATCGCCTTCAGGCCACATTGGAACAACCACATAAACAGCAAAAGGTTCACCAGCTTGGATCTTGCTCACAATCTTTAATGAGAGCTCCCTGGGTATCAGATGCAAGGCATTGATGTCCTCCGGCCTTATACCATCGGCTTTCCACCCATAGGAGCTGCCAAGAAAGTACTGGTTCTCGATGTAGATGAAATTCTTGGCGCGGCGTATTGCATGGATGTAGGCATCCTGGATGCTCCTGTCAATGATATTGTTCTTGCCACTGACAAGTCCCATTTTCGCTGCCTCCTCCGGGGTCTTGGGATAGCCAGAGCAAGCACTACCATCAATGGACCTGAACACTTGCACGCTCCAAGTCTCCTGGTCATCAGGGAGCACCGCCTGCGAAGGTGGTACAATCACATCTTCCATACCTCCAAGATCAACGAGGACGTCCTTTCCGCCTTGCTTCCTCCACCTCTGCTCAAAGTTGTGGAGCACATCCCATGCGGCCGGGCCTTCAATCTTTGAGTGGATGTCATGCCATGGCTCTCTGGGGCCACCCTTATCAATGGATCCGCCAGGGATGTTGCCCTGGTAGAAGTCATTGCTGTGGTCCGTGTTCAGTGTCCTGAACAGGGAGTGGCCCTGCGTGTCGTAACGGCCGTTGCAGAGGTCAAGGCCACCAACAAAGCTAACAATGCG
Source organism: Eragrostis curvula (assembly GCA_007726485.1). Taxonomy (NCBI): domain Eukaryota; kingdom Viridiplantae; phylum Streptophyta; class Magnoliopsida; order Poales; family Poaceae; genus Eragrostis; species Eragrostis curvula. The sequence goes on from CM017439.1 coordinate 33,037,797, forward strand.
GCGGTGGCCCGTGCCTTTCATCTCGTGGTCAACGATGACAGTCTTCTGGTGGTGGGACATCAGCTTCTTCTCTCCACCCTGGATGAAGCTGCTGCCGGTATCGGCGTTGCGGGGGCAGAGGACGCAATGCACGTCACTGCCACTGAAGTAGGCCAGCGTCTTGTAATCGTTTGTTCCCATCATTCCTTTGAGTATGCCAAGGTTCAGAAGGGAGGAGGGGTCATCCCACACCAGCATGACCACACGAACGCCCTCCCGAGCTTTACGCTTGAGAAGCTCGCCGACGGTGATGCCGCCTCCAGGGTGCTGCCGTCTTCCGTCACGCACCAGCGTTATCTCAGTGTACACCGACCATCCTGTTAGGTACACCAGGTGGCGCGCGTTGCTGATGGCATCGAAGATGTCCTCCCAGCACCTGCCCGGCTCATACAATCGGCCTCCGGCGAGCGGGATCTTCGGCTTGAACTCATCCGGCGTGTGTGCGTCCTGGTACAATGTGATCTTGCACCCCGGCCGCTGCTTGAAGAAGGTGTACGGCACTCCGGGATAATGAGCATCGCCGATGCCGCTGCTCCATCCACGGTGGTCTGCAGCAACATCGGTGAACCGCACCCGCACGTGTATCTTTGGCCCGTGCGGGAGCGGCTTCTTGTCTTCATTGAGGATGTCGAGCCACTGATCGACCTCTTGCCCCCCGACGATGTCCCATACAGGGAGGTAGGCACGGCCGACGAGCAGGGCGTCGATAGGCTGCCAGAGCTTGATGGTGAAGACGACGTTGGAGCTGAAGTGAGCGCAGTAGATGTGGAACGACTCATTCCACTGTGGGTTTGCCGGGTTGTCGTCAACGAGCCGGGTTCGGCCCACGCGCGCCCGGTTGAGGTCGATCGTTGCGTACATCCGGGCCTGCCCCATGGGAGACCCGTTGACCAGCTTCTGGAACCCTTCCAGGAACTGCATACAGTGCAAACCAAGATAGGATCCGTGTCAGTACTAGTGAGCCCCAGGCGTAAACTCATTAGCTAAATGTAATAAGCCCCGGAATCAATGCAGAATATTAAAGTTCATAAATTATGGTTTATATTTATTTTAGTTATGGCTGGTAAACCAATGTTTCAGTTCATCTGCCATGGTGTGTACTCGTTAAACGGAAGCTTGCCGTGGTGGCGGAGCCAAGCCTCATTGGCAGGGTAGTCCTTGATACCAAAATATTGATTTTTTCTTTGAAAATTGAAAATTTGCCTTAGCAATCAACATTAGCCTACCAGAACTACCAGTTGGCTCCGCCCACCGTGTGGCAGGCGATTTCATTTCCATAAATCAATGGCTTTGATACAAGTCCTCGCAAATGGCTTTGATACAAGTGGCCCTAGCCGGTATTGTAAAGTGCGGTAAGGTGTGTATATCTACTTCATAGCTATGGATATGCTATATAATATATGCATAGTTGTATAAGCGCAGGGATGTATGTATCTTACCTTAGGGATGTTGGATTTGAAGCCTTTGGCCTCGACGATGGTGGCGTCGAGGGTGCCGTGCAGCAGCAGGTGAGCCATTGCCGCCCTCTCCTCGATCTTCCTCTCCTCAGCTGCCCTTGGGCAAACACCGCTTCTCCTCTATGAAGCGTCCAATAAGAGGCAGAAGCTAATATGATGAGGAAGATATTTTGTGTGCGCTAGTGAAAGTGAAAGCTGTGCTCAGCAGCAGAGGGGAATGCAGCTTTATAGCCGCAGGGCCTCACATGTGCACATCGCGCGCGTTGCGCACGAGCCTTTACAGGAAGTTGCTTTGTTCGTTCTCAGCTCCATACATGGTAGAGGCAGCTAAGAGGTAGCAGCTAGTTTTCAAAGAATTGAAGAGGAGTTGGGTCCATGTTTAAGTCTCTCATTTTCGTTAGAGGCTGCCTCTTGAGGAAGAGTTAGCTGCCTTCTCTCTCTTCTTTTTCTCTAATAAATAATTCTAAAAATTAGCTAAGAGACAACTATTGGAGACGCTCTAATTTTTATATCAATTAAATGCAATTTGAGCACATGGTTTCTTTTAGGGACTCGTGAAGCAAAGGTAGAGACAGGGTTCACATGGTGCCAATGGGCTGTAAATAAGCAGTTGGATTCTCATCAATCTATTGGCATCCACATGCAAGGATCGGGAGGTAGAACTTGAACAAAGCTACCAATTGGCCCCTGCAAAAAAGTTTATCCGTTTGGACATTGAGATGGGTGCTTTTTCTTTTGACTGTAGCTAGTGGTGCCTTGAGTTTAGAGTTGCAAGTTGCTGAGTCGAAATCCAATGAAAGATTCCAAGGCTACTCGTGATCTAGTTTCACAACTGTATACTGCAAGGTTGGATTAACAAGGCCGGAATGTACAGTGTCGATAAAAAAGAAAAAGAAAACGGGAAGGAAGCACATAAAAATGATTGTGGACGATAATTAAGGCTTATTTGTTAATGTTTGGATTCAAATTCCTGCAAAAAAACGAAACCTGAATCCCAAAGAAACATGCATGTTGCTTTAATTCTGACAAATTAGATATCAGTAAATTGCACGTAAGGGTCCAAGACAAACGACAGCTGAAATGGATCCTTTAGAGCCGTTGCAGCACCTCAAGGTTGCTGCCTACTCCCTCTGTATTTTAAATGATGTCGTTCTGACAGTGTGAGTTAGTTCTTTTTTTAGTTCATCTTGGCTGTCCGAAGCGACATCATTATGCGAAGGGATGTAGTAGTAGATTATGGTTGCAAGTGTAAATCCATTGAAAGATTCCAACGCGCTACACGTTTCTCAGCAGACAACCGGTCATATTATTGGCTAAATAATGTCCAAGAGTTAAACGTGAAACATGCTCCGTAACAGCGGACTGCAGGTTACAGACTTGCACGTACCAGAAAACAAGATAAGAGGCTTTCCGCTTTTCCATTTCACTTATCAAGAACCCAAGGCCAACATCTGTCAAGGAATCATATAAGCTAGTCAAGCAGTGCTTTTGGTAGGTATTAAAATTTAAATACAGCCATTTTACATACTCCGAAGCTCTGATATTATTCCCTCCAAAAAAAAGCTCCAATATTACTTACGTTTCAAATTCCATGATACAAAGTTACATGATAACGCTGCACATTCAAGTTGGAATAAGGCAGATCCTGGAAGGCCTAGACCCAGTCTTTGAAGGGACACCCTTTGTAGCTTTCGAGTACCAGCAACCTGGTGGGACAGCCCAGTAGCGGCCAGTTTGGGTGGTTCTTACTCTCTTCCACCTTCCAAAACTTGTTATAGATGGAGACAAAAATGTTTTGGATGACAAAACAAAACGTTCCAAACGGAGGAGCAAATTGTTCCTTTCGGGGCGGACCAAAAAAATGTTCCAGCCCAAGAAAAAAATAATTTTGGGTTGAGGAAATAAATGTTCTAGGCCAAGAAAAAATTTGTTCCAATGGAGCTCTCATCTGTGTTGAGCTAGGGCACGACACGCAGCGTGGGCACGTGGGCGTGGGGCGCAGCATGGGGAGGGCAGTGCGTGGCGGAGCATGGCAACGTCGCGGCGCAGGAGCAGTGGCACTGCGCGACGCGGGTGCCGGGAGGAGCAGAGCCGGCGAACGGGGAGGAGGAATAAGAAAAAGGGAGGTCCGTACGATTTTTGTTGCGCATGAATCTTAAAGATGGGCGTGAAGGGCCGGTAGCACTCAAAGTGTTGTATAGGACTCTTGTCTTTGAAGCCTTGGCTCACAACACGCATATCATTCCTTGGTATCGAAGCAAAATGCTGATGGAGCCTTACACTGGGCTGGATACTTTTTGCTCCAATATGCTGACATCTAGAATAAAATTTCACATAAATGAGCTCATTTTATTGTCACAAAAAGGGGCAATAGAGGCGGCAGCCCAAATGCCCTAGTGGCGGACCCGAACGAAGACCGCCTCTACAGGCTTGTCGAGGTCAAACAGGAAACGGGCCGCCACTACTGTAGATCTGTAGTGGCAGCCCTGTTGCAAATCACCTTGGCAAGATGTAAGTGCTTTCGACCCTTCCTATATCGAAACACATGTCAACATTTTGTCATAGTACTAAACGATGACAAATGATTTTCTCAGTAGCATGGGCTCTATGTGCCGACGTAAGGAATATCCTGACATGAAAAAGCGTTGGAAGGTAGGGTACCTCAACCAGCACATGATTACTCAAGGCACAGTCAACCCTGAAGTAAATGAAAGACGCCTAGAGTTCATGGGTAAGAGTAAACAGGAGCTAACTACAATAAAAAAGCAAATGACAACAGAAGCAAGGGGTCGAGTTGCGACTTACATATGTAATTGCTTCCTAAAGTGGTAGGACATGAAGTACAATTTTGATCCCTACAACTTCAAGTAATTAAGTTCAACCACTACCTATGTCTCTCCTGCCAAATGGTCAAGATATATATGTGGAATACTAACTAACATGATCGTTTTTGTAGCAACCACTGGATCTGTATAGTTCTTGTTCCAATGAATGGGTACTACCTGTTGACGGTGTAAAATCCATGAAATTACCGTCAACATATCGGTAAATAAAAGGCTAATCACCAAGGTTCTGGTCAATTATGCAATAAAGTGGGCCTGCACCGAGGAAAATGCAGGCCGGCCGGCCCCATCATAGGCCGGTTGGGCCCCCTTGGCGCCCAAAGGCCTCGGCCTCCCTCCAGCAGGCTGTAAATGGGCTTAAACATCACAAATCAAAGCCTGTTCAGCAGAATTCCACCGACATACCGTCTGGTGGGCTGTTTGGGCCTCAACTTGGCCCTTACTCCAGTTCTGCCGCCCCCACGAAGTAACCGACCTTCGGACCGACTTCAGGAGGCAATCTGGAGCGTCCACGCAAGAGGCGGTGGCGAACCGACACAAGGGACGGCCGGCCTGGCTTGGTGGCCCCGCCACTCCACCTCGCGCTATAAGACTCCCCTGGTCCTAAAGACCCTATAAATACCCCAGTGGTCTGCAGAAACAATTCGCACTTCACTGATCTAAGAGATCCATTACTCATTTGTGTACAAGTAGAGTTAGTATCCTACACGATAGTGACCATGTGATGGTATAAATGTCCAGAAAATAGAAGGTATGAAACTAGGAGTTTCTAAGCGTGTCGAATCTTGCAGGTCGCCTTAGGACACACGTATGTTGTACATGAAGTACATAACGTGAGGCCAGTAAGCCATCACAGAAACACGCACACACGCACAGAATCATAATCATCAGCTTGCAAGCCGATACATGCATTACAGAAAAGAAAAAGGGCCGAAACCCTAACCCTAATCCGACGAGTTCTTCAACTCGCCGGAACCCTAACCCAATATAGCAGCCGCAACCCGCCGAGCCCGCAGCCTGGCCCGGCACGGATCCAAGCAGATCCAGCCGGATCCAACCCTAACTGGGTCGGGATCCAGCCCAGATCCACCCAGACCCGGGTGGGGCCCGTCGCCTCGCCTTCCTCCTCGCGTGCGCTGAACCGCCGCCGCCCCTGTCGCCTCTGACCGCCGCACGGCACCAGCGACCTCGCGGGCCACCGGATCTGGCCGCCGGCACCCGGATCTGCCGGCGGCACACCCACCCGAGGGCTCCCTCCGCCGGATGGAGGAGCCCCGGGCACCGGAGCATGATGGCGACGACTTGTCGTCATCCATGCCGTCCTCGCGCCGCCGCATTGCGCGCCACTCCGCGTCCTTGCCTCGCTGGAGCCGTGGCCCGCTGCCTCCGTGCCCCGCCTCACCCCACCTCGGGCGCGTCGCCGCACGCCGCCGCGCCCCCGCCACTGCGCGCCGTCGCATAAGGACGTGCAGGGCCTCGTTGTCCGTCGCGCGCCGCCGCACCGGGCCACGCGCCGCCGCACCAGGCTGCGCGGGTCTCAGCCGCCTCGCCGCAACTGAGGCGTGGGCCTCCTCACCGAAGCTCCGCGCCATGGCGACGCAGCGGGCTGCACTGCCGCGCTCGTGCGCGCGTGGGTGCGCGCCGCCACCGTCGCACTGGAAGGAGAGGAGAGGGGGAGGGAATGGGGATTAGGGTTTGCAACCCTATCCTTTCCCCCTTATATACCGGCTCGGGAGGCCGGTGGGGGGCGGGTGGACCGGTTGGGACATGGTGGGCCGTGAAGCCGGCCCGAATGGCCGGCTTGATTCGGAAAATCAACAAGAAAATTGAGGAAAAAGGAAAAATCCGGTGAATTTGCAAAAAAACACCCTTGAATTGAAAGAATATTGCGGCTAGGCTATGAATTCTTGCAGAATACCCCCTGACTTTTTCGGAATAGAACCCGCAGTCCATAAATTTTACAATTTGGCCCAAATTGTTTTGAAATTACATTTTGGCCCTGAAATTTTGTAAAATTGACCCTGAAGTCTCTTTAAATTGTCTGGTTGTTGTTATTTTGCATCATACACCTTCAAGTTTTCCAGATTTGAACCCGCAGTACAAATATTTTGCAAATAGGTCCAGATTGTTTTGTATATACAATTTGACCCGGAATTTTTGCAAATAAGACCTTGTAGTCTCTGGAATTTGTCTGAACACTATGATTTTGCAAATAACACCTTGGGTTTGTGGGTAATTATGTCAGAAACATATAAACTTGCAGTTTTTAGCGGTTAGAACCTTCTATTTGTGCATATTAACCTAAAGAACATGGATCATGTTATTTTACAAATAACACCATGAGAGAATAAGAATTTCCTGTAGAATTGTGTGTGCATAGTGTTTTTGAAGCATGACCCTTGCGTTTTATGCATTTGCAGTTTGATGATCTGAAATCATATTTGAATATATAACGAACTAAAAACTGGCAGCTTTTCTGTGTATATGAGCTCTCTTAATCTTGAAGAATTTTGGCACTCTTTTGAGAGACTCATATTTTTTTTCCTGGCATGGTTAGGTAATTAATTTTGAAGATTTATGAATACCTTATAGCTAGGATGCTTCCCAGAATTGTATCCATTTTTTTTTTTGCACCCATTTACTTGTTTACACGTAGTAAACTTATATGCACATTTATTTTGAAACATTTGTCCAATTTCTAGTAGAATAAATATCCTGATTAACCTAGAATGGTTACTATTAAACCTTGAATGGTTCCCTTTAGTCTGGTCACTAAATACCAAATTTTTTCCTAGAAGTGAAATATTTCTTGAAGAAATTATGCAACCCATGCAGGGTGAATTATGCTAGTTGTGCAGAACAATTAGTAGTTGTATGATATTTTGGTATACAGTGATTTGAATTGGAGTTATCGTAAAGTATTTTGGGACTCATTGAATGAGTAAATCAAGAACATAACCCAAATATTGGCACAGGAATGTCAGTATATTTGAAATGACTTGAAGTTTCATATCAGTATACTTTAGGAATTATGTTTCTATTGAGTGAATTATTGTTGTTAGTAAGAAGCTATTGAACGTATCATCACTGAAGATGATATACTATCAACAATAACGAGTTACTTGTAGTACTCATAAGTATAAGCTTTTGGAATCATGTAGAGACCAAAAGTGAATCATTTGGCAACATAAGCAAATCCAGGCTATTACCATTGTCTTAAGTACAGAATACTTGGTCATTGGTTCAACATTCGACAAATTCATAGAAGAATTGAGAATGAATATACTAGGAAGCTTGCAGCTAGTATAACAGGATTATTGGACATAAATCTTGAAGATTAAATCTATGTACTGTAGCTCTCATGAAGAAGAGATAAAGCAATCATAGAAGATTGTTAATGGTACAATAGAGATCATCACTAAAAACCTTGAAGAATTGAACATTAATTCTGAAAATTGATGATAGCCTCCTGAATGAGGATGTTTTTTCGGTGATGAAATAGAATGTGTGCATGGGGACTCAGCATAGTCTTCCAAAGTTGAAAGAACCTACCTAGTAGTAGTTATGGTATGGTGGTGAATCAACCTAATAATTCTTGAAGAATTAAATGGATCATGCAAATTTTTAGAAGAGTGAGCATTTAATTTATCCTGAAGAGATATTAAGATTGAAGCTTAAGCCTGAAGCATGCATATAATATTCTCGGTTGCAATTGGATTTGTTCGTTATCTACGATATAGCATGAAGTCTATATGTAGCTTGGTTTTGGCTTGGTTTTTCTTGCCTTTACGTTTTAATATCTGAAGTATATTTTGTTAAATTCTGCTTGGAATTTATGGAATATATGCTAAACATAATGATATGCCAAGTCTGTTAGTAGTAATCATTTGCAATGATATTTGTCCACTATGAAGCCATATATAACCTTGTAGGTTATTGCATAAGTTCTTTGTGCACTACCAAGTAGGTAGAATGGAAACTGTATTTCCTTGAAAGCACATGAACCAATGCAAGAAGGTAGAATGGAAAATACTGGCATTATATTTGATTGTGAAGATCAATTTTGCCTTGCAATAGTGTGATCCTCCATATTGTACCGAATACAATATCTACCCTACTCACATTATTTGTTACAAGGAGTATAATTGCAATCTGTGATACAATAGCACTGTGTCATAGAGAATGCAAGAAGCATTCAACGAACTTGAAGTTTAGTAATGGTGTGAAAAGGGGGAGGATGATGTTGATTGATGATGGCATATATGGATATACTAGAAAATCTAATAGACATGATCTAATCCTGTATGATTGGGTCTAACCATTGCACATGAACATGTTGCTTGAAGCATAGCCTTTGAAATTATTTTATCGTTCGAGTTGTGTATGAATTTCAAGAAGAAAACACAATCTGCACAAATGTGTTGGCTTGCACGTCATTATTTTAGCAATTATTAAACTTGCATGGTTTATATATCTATCTTCTGCTTTGCGCTTGCACTATGGCCTGTCGCCATTTGCGCTATCCCACACTTATGGATTGAATGTCATATCGAATGTATTGACACTACACTCCTTTCATGTAACTAAGGCTTTCTAACCTCTATGTTGCATCACGAATTGTGCACTGAATGCACACAAAAGACTGAAACTAGTAGTTATCAGTTAATCTCTGATCACGAAGGTCGAGAATAGGGGGATAAAAGTGGTCTAATATGAGATATACTCAACTCAATATGAGTACACAGAATTAGATGGATGCATTTGCTAATCTATTTATGCAGAAACTCGTGATAATGAAATTGATTTGGCTATTTGAATTGTTTATGGAATAGACCTGCAAGTCTAATATGGCAATCAAACATTCTGGAAGAACAAAATTTCTTGGATGTTTTAACATTATGAAACTTGTAGTTTCGTTTACACCTTGAAGTGTTTATTTGACCTTGAAGTGTTTCAATTTGAATTTTGTGGTTTATACAATTAAATCCATTTTGTTGCGATGAAAAAGAAATTAGACATTATCATTGTTTTTCCGACATGATAGAATGGCTCCATCTGTAATTGAGAGCATGTCTAGCTCACTGCATATATCATCATAAGTGCATGAATATTTAGCAAATATTTCACCATCTTGGCATACATTTGAGGGCTAATGTTGGGGACTACACCGAAGCCCCTCCCTGACCCACGCGAAGACCAACAGCCAAGGGCGAAGACAAAACGGAGAAGACAATCAGACTAAGAGCCGTGCCAATACAGCCAATGGCATACATGTAAATATGATCACTCTCCCCCTTATAAATATGGAGGGAGATGATCCTGTAATGACATCTGTTTTTCGGGCCACGAGCCAAAGGGAGAATCATTCGCACCGTATTCATACCTCTCTAATCACTCGACCCCTTCGCCCGGCATCGCGGGTGAAGGAGGGCTTCGTGCAACTAAACTGCAGGGAACCTGAGCAAGAACCTCTTCGTCCGGCATCGCGGACCACAAAAGAGGGCTTCGCTCCAACCAGAAGGCAACGACGACGAGCAAAAAGGGCTTCGCGAGGTGATTCGAAGGCATCGACAACCTACGAGGGCTTCGCCAGAACCAGAACGTTTCCATCAACCGTTGGAGGGCTTCGATCCATCCCATCAAGACCTTCGATCCCCCAACAGCTCCCACTTGAAGTTTGGTGATATAACCTGAACGTTATGTCAATTGAATGCCTATGATAGGGGATATCACTAGAGATTGTATGCTATAATGCCGGCATTAGGGGGAGAATGAACCCAGAATTGAATGCCTTACATTATCATTCCTTGAATGCTTCAAGAGGGAATGGAATCACGCACTGAATATGCGCATGAAGCGTATACATACGCATGAAGCGTAAATGCCAGAATAATCTTGAAGAGAGGAGTAACTAGAAGTTATTAATTTGAAGTTTACAAGAAGTAAACCGAATGCCGTGTGTGATATATCACGAGGACGCTTGTGCTTATATCACCGGTCGACTTGTTTGTCATTGATGTAAAATCTATTGGGACGCCTTTGGATTCTATATCAATGGACACTTGTCATTTGAATCTATTCATGCACGAAAGAATCATGACTCCTCCATCTCTTGAAGAGAGCACTTCGCGAAGAAGGATCAAGAACCTCATGAATAGAGGTCATCATCATGAAGATGAGCAACCGACACTATTGTGCACACAGAAGTGTTGGGAATGCAGAACAATCGAAGAATATGAGAATAGAAGAAAAGTTGTACAACATCTTCTCATGAATTGCAATTGTTTCTCTCACAAAAGAGAGAACCCGGATCCGGTAACAAAGTCCATGGCAAAGACGCTTGTAGCAGTCAGCGAAGAATGCAATTGAGGATATGAACCGTAGTGGTGAAAGTATATGGTTCATAAGTCTCTGAAAGACTGATATTCTCATACTATGAATGAAATTCTGCTGCATCTTTGGTAAAATATGAAGAATGAAAGAATATGCAGTTAGTCACAGGATTATGCAAATCCGAATGACAAGATCCTCGAAGGACAATGAATAATTCCCGAAGTGAATTATCGCGACAAATAAAGTCTCCTTGAAAGGATAACATAAGTCTCTAAGATATAATATTATCTCGAAGGATGATATACGTATCACTGAGCCTCTCGCAAGAGAGAATGTATCTCACAGAAGAGAACAATATCCTGAAGAATATCTTTGAAGGAATAAGTCACGAAATGACTTGCCAATTGAATCTTGAATAACATCATCTATTTCAGAAGTGAATATAGACCCGACTATATGGGAATCATAATATCTTAAAGTTATGTGTACTCCGAAAGTACAAACTAACATAAAAATAATTATTTCCTACATTACCCCGTTAGGTAATGGAATATTGATGGTGTTTATCTCCAAGAGAATATCAAGATTGATTGAAGAACTGTTCTGATCCGGAAGGATGAACGTTACATATTCGCAATAATGAAATGTCTTGGCTTGAAGCAAGATATACTATATCAAGAAGATATAGATATTTACGAATTATCGCCATGCATGTGGCATCCCAAAAAAAATCTTGTCTTGACTCAATGATAGGCTACAGATATAGATCATTTGAGAAGTATAACCCCAATAATCCTCGGAAAGGATTAATCCTCTGTAAGGATAATACTTAGTTTGTATTGCACAACTTAGCAAATAAGTAATTGTTTGATCGAATCAAGTATTTATGAATGAAGTATGTTGCTCCACTGCTCTCATCATAGTAGTCAGAAGAACTATGAGAAAGGTCTATGAAAGACTTAGCATTGTGGTATTAAGTAACCATTTGCTCGTGCACATTTAGGCAAAATGTGACTAAGACATATTAAACTCAGAAGTTTAAAGAATGTCATCATGAGGGAGAGCATATATAGATTATCTGAAATAATCATTGAATACATCACTTAATTGTTTATGATCTAGAAGATCACTATCTTAAAGATAATAACCAAGAAGGTTTAATGTTATACTATTTTTCCCTTTGTGAATTTTTATTTGAAGGTTTCTCACATAAAGGTTTTTAACGAGGCAACATGTGCAAATGCAACTTGCATTAATATTTGTATTCTTTTTCCTATATGAGTTGTCACTTGAAGGGCACTCTTGCAAGGTTTTGAGGAAGCAATATTATGCAATATAAGTAACGGTACCATTTACTCTTTTCTCCATTTTTTCCCACTGGGTTTTTATAAAGGAGGTTTTAATGAGGGCAACGTATCCTATGAGAACCAGGTTCGTGTGAGAACTATGAGAACTCTAATCTGGGCCACATGATCTTGATCCAACGGAGGCACATAGGGAGAGGTGGGAGGGGGGATTTGCAAAAGTATGATTAAGTGAGCGGTGATTTTGCAAATCTCCCCTCCCATCTGAATTCAAGCGCACTATTGGATCAAGATCATGTGATTCAGATTGGAGTTCTCATAGTTCTCACACGAACCTGGTTCTCATAGGATACGTTGCCTTTAATGAGACATGGATGTCGTCGTAAAATGCCCAAGGGGCAGTGTTATAATAATAACTCTTGTTGGACTAAGAAAGTAAGTTCTAGAAGAACCTATCCTACTCCTAAGTCTATATGTGAGCAATTTACCAAACGAGTTCCTATCCTAGAAGGAAAGATGACCTCTCCTCGAGTATAAATAGTGGAACACCTCAAGTATTGTAATCACCGATTTATTTAGAATAATAAAGAGAAGGCTCCACTTTACATTGTGTTTTGCCTCTTGTCTACTTTGTGTTTTGTTCTCTACCGCCGATTACGTTATTAAAAAAAATGTTCATGCAATGCAAAGGACCATTTGCCTCTTAAAATTACCTCCTTGTTGGAGTTAGCCTTATCTCAAAAAAATATGCAAACTCACATTTTATTTTTTATGGCAATCCATAAACCCAAGCTTGGCACCATCGCCGCCGAACAATTCAGCCTCTTCGTCCGCCAGACAGGAACCCCCAAATTCTCCTCACCCTACTCCATCTACAATTCCCAATCGACTCGAATCGAAACACCAAACCCTAACCATGCCACCAGCCGGGATGGCACCACCCGTCCCGGACGCGGAGAGCTCTCCGGCGCCCACCGTGAACAAGGAAAAGACCCCAGCGGAGCCGGTGGAAGCCGGTGTTGCGGTTGCGGTTCAAGAGGGTGCTATGGAGGTGGATACCGCCACTGCAGTTGAGGAACCCGATGAGGTGGAGCCTGAGGAGGATGCTGGGGCGGAGCCCCAGGAGGCCACGGCCACCGGGGCCGAGTCCGATGACGAGGCGGAGGATGATCCGGACGAGGACCCCGGGGAAGAGGAGGAAGATGATGAGAATCCAAGGGAGGAGGCTGAGGCAGCGGTTAAGGACGGCAGCGATGAGGCGACCGTGATGGAGCCACTGGCGGTAGTGAAGCCTGGGGAGGTGCAGGAGGAGGAAGATGGATCCGAAGAGACAGAGGAGGACGAAGATGAGGAATCCGAGGAGGACGAAGATGAGGAGGCAAACAAGGGCGTGGAGGAAGGCGGGGATGTGGAGGATGGCACGAAGGGCTCGGTGGATGTATCTCCGGCGGACCGTAAGTGCAATTTATAACATTTCCATATATCCAGTCTGATGATAGTGATAATCTTTATCATTCGTTTAGATGGTATGTGCTTGCATGGTTAGGAATTGCTGTGTGTAAGAAATTCAGAGTTCATTTATCCTTTGCCACGAGGTTGCATGCTATTGGTTGTATATTTCATTAGAAATCCCGAGTCAAAATGGGCACGTGGTATAGTAGCAATGAATAACCTTCTCCCAATTTTGTCGGTTAGCCATTGAGGCAGTCTGCCGACTGAAATAATGCCTCATGACAATTGAGGTGGTCATTCTAGTTTTTTTTTTTTTTGTCTCTGTTAGGATCACACAATTAACTATAAAAGGTGAAATGAGTAAAGGAATCACAACTACAGTAGAACAATTGTCACAAGCAGGGGAGACCACGACTGATAAACTCTTAAGTTGTGGTCTATATGTAAGGACACTAAGGTCTCTTGATCAAATTGATCTTTTTATTTTGAGTCTTTTCAAATTTTCAGATCTATATGTGCCTCTATTTTGTGCCTGGTAATCTTTGTCAGTTCCACATTTTAATCTTCATATTTGCGTGCCCTACCCTACTAATGGAACCACTCAGAAGAGTCATCTTTTTGTTTCTGTCTTTCTCCAGATATGAATGAAATACCCCAAGGGGAACATGATAGACGTGTCAACAAAAATAAAGATAAAATTGCTGATCAATTGATCAATGACAGTGATGCTGGTGGAAGCAGTGGTGATGTGCAGAACTCTGAACTTGCTGGAGCACTTGAAATAATGGTTGATGAATTGCCTAAGGATTGTGTTGAGGAAGACGTAGCAGTGGTCTTCTCTGAATGTGGGGAGATCAAATCTGTTAGGATAATTAGAAACTCATCAACTGAAAAGAGCAAAGACATTGCATTTATTTGCTATGCCAGCATTGAAGCTGCAAACAAGGCTCTCACTGAATTTAAGGAGGGAATTGAGGTTTTGAATCTGACAAAATGAATCCTTATATCCCTTCTGTGTAGATATTTTAATATGTCATAGGTTACTGCATAATGACCATATTCTGTTTTGCATGTTATTTTCATCAGGTAAAAGGAATAAAGGTCAGGGTATCTGCTTGTCAAGATAATAATACCCTTTACCTGGGCAACATATGCAAGAGCTGGACAGAAGATCAGGTACGGAACAACATGCTTTAACTTATTTCCTCAAAACCATTTCATACATTTTATAATCTTTCAATACGAAGACATTTCAATCTCTGCTATTGGCTGTCGATCAGACATATGTTGACAATGAAAACATTTCCTTACACGAAGTGTGTGTTCAGACTCCATTTGGATATCTTAAAATGAAACAAATTAAAGGAGTCTTCATTTACGTAGAAAGTAATTTTTGGTATCTTTGTTGTGTAACACTATTGATTTTGTAAATATTCAAAGGGTATATCAAAATAGGTACAATTGATATCTCGATAGATATATGAATTGTCCGGTTTATTTAAATTTATAATAACCAAAAATAGATTGTAGTCAGTCCGGAAGTCTCATAGACTACAATTACCTCCTGAATGTTTCCTTTTATATATACATAATTATCTTGTTTAAACAAATTAATAATTTGAATGCTGGTTGGTTGAAGCCGCCAGTGAAAGGCTGCTTTGTTCTTACTATTATCTGTTGGTACTTTATTATACTTGTGTTTCTTTCTGAAATAGTAGTAGAACAAAGTCAGAAATCTCCAAATGATAACACATTATTGAAATATTAGAAGCCTTTATTCTTACTAATTTGTTAATACTTCATTATACTTTGTGTTCTTTCTTTAATAATAGTGAACAAAGTTCAGAAATCTCCATATGAAAACCTGCTGTTGAACCATTAGCATTTAATTTATATTTGTTTGATTTTTCTAGGTGCTGGCTACCTTAAACAATATTGGGATTCAAGAATGCGAGATAAGTTTGCCGCCTTGTAAGGGAAGAAACAGAGGGTTTGCTTTTCTTAAATTTAAGTCACATTACTATGCTAGAGCCGCATTTCGTCGGTTAATGAAACCAGATGCTATTTTTGGGGCTGATGGAAGTGTAAGGGTATCTTTTTACCGAAAACCTACAAAACCAAGTGACGATCTTATGGAGGTAAGCATTCACCCTCAACTTGTGGTTTTGGACTAGGCTATAGTTTAACTTTTGAAACATTCAGTTTGAAAATACGGAGGTCTTATTTATAGATCATTCTTGACGGGAAATTTCTTAATATCATATATTTGTTGGTTTACTTAAAGTATATTCGAATAAAATTTACTGGCCAAACTTATATTTGGGACCATGTGGGTGTCTAAAAACGTGAAGTGTTTGTAAGCTGGCGGGACCATGCAGAAAAGGTTCTATGAAGCCTATTTCTGAAAGAGTAGTTCATAGTACGCAAGTCGTGGTTGCCACTCTTTTCTTATGAGATTAGGGCAGTACCACATGAAAGATGGTCTTTATGCTTGACCTTTTGAAAACACATAAATTTCGGTGGCACTTTTGCTGAAACTGGATCATGTTATATGTTTATGTTTTTTGGCCTATACTTTAAACATGTACTTGAAAAAAAAATCCTGTGAAACTCAATGTGGTGCTATTGTGTGAACAGTGTGTTTACTTGCTCGTAAGTCCATTCTCTCAAAAGATTGCTTGTGAGTCTTCGATATTGTTAAGATTGGATTGAATCTAAGTTTTCTAAGTGTCAGTTCATTCCCTGATTCTCTTTATAAACAGAGGTAGTGTATCATTAAAGGGCAAGATGGAATTACGGGGAAACCCTCTAGCTTTCACACCTCCAGCACCCATGCCATGCCTCAGTTCTTCCCAAATTCCTTCTTAGGCCTTTGATAGATACTCTTCCTATGAGCTAATTGTCTAGAAGCTGGGCATATGAAATATTTACTAAACTGTGTTACTGAACTGCGCAGTAGTGCATCATTTCCTCTGTCTGTATGAAGTTTAATAGTTTGGTTTTTTGACCAGAAAACATCAGTACAATCTGCCATCCTAAACTAGTGTTGCCTTCGTGCTCTTCTAAAACATATAACAGTGTGACATAGGTTTACTTCCTTGGGCCTCTGTTACGTGGATTGAAGTTTACAGGACCTTGTTCGTCAGCTTACATTCATATTGTCACTGCCAGCAAAAAAAATAGACCTCTCCATTTTTAGTATGTAGTAACATAGTAGGAATTCCTTTTTTGCCATTGCAAAAAGAATTTGGTCCTTTATTTACCACTGGTGTCTCACTGACAGTGGCAAATAAGGGATTGTACAAAATTGCGGTGGCAGGTAGGAAATTGTTCCTAGTGATATTGGTAGAGTAACAATTTTCAAGGAACTCAAGAAACGTAAGATCCCTCTGATCAGTGACCATGTGCCAGGGTACTGTTTTCCTCCATTGTGTGCACCTTTTTGAATTCTCCAGTTAGCTGTTGGTTTTTCCTCCAAGGCATCTTGTGTTTTGGATTCTGGTGTAAACTTACAGCATTGCCTCGTAGAGTTGTTGGCATTGCAAGTTTCATCAAACATTTGCCCTTAACTGCCATGCTTAAACTAATTTTTTTCTTTAATTGTGCTGAATATCTGTTCATTTCTCATTCTTCATGTAAACTGCTAAAGGATAATCAGCAAATTCGATTATCCAGGTGCTTGAGTCAGATCCCTTACTTTAATATTTAGGTGTGAGTTTTTTGCATTGATGGTGCACACTGTTTTGGGAATGAATAAATTGATTCAAACCCTTTTTAAATATTTTTGGAAACTAACCCTTCTTTTTATTTGCGTGATGTCATATCGTACCTAGCCAAATAACCTTTGCCTAATTTTTTTTTAAAAAAGCTTTGTATATTCATCTGCGATATATCCCAGGAAGGAAAGCATGTCAAATCAATGGTTTTTGAGGCATCGCCTATGTGTCCAAGCTTGTCCCCAACGCCTTAGTATGCAGAGGTCTTAGTTACGCCTTGTTGCCTAGGTGTCGCCTCGGCAGTTCGTAGGCAGTAAGGCATGTCCCTATGCCACAACACCTTCAAAATCATGGTCAAATCAGTAGTCAAGTTCTAATGTTGGCGTACTACTGGTCAAGTTAGGGACTATTTTCATTTATGCAGATCACCAATTCGTAAATCATACTTTATAATTCTTGATGAAGTTACTTTGACATTATCAGACGTTATCATTTCTTTGTAACTCAGTCATATTCTTTGTAGGCTAAAAGAGTATACTTGGAACATGTTCCTCTTTCTTGGAATGAGGATAAAGTTAAAGAGTGCTGTGAAGGATATGGAAAGATTCTAAAAATTGACCTTTTCCAGATATCAAAGAATATGAAAAGTGAAATGTTTTCTTTTGTTGAATTTGTATCCAGCAAGAATGCATTAGCTTGTGTGGAAGGAATAAATGATGCAAATATTGTTGATGGAGCCTTCAAGGTATTTTGTGTTCTGTTTTCTTCAGCCTACATTTGTTTTCAGTAACTTGCTGACATGGGCATTCTCTCTCGTTACCAAGTTGTCTGCATGTCTTGCTCGACCTAAAAATGGTGCTACTTCGGAAGGTGCTACCTCATCTAAGAAGGAAGATGACGAAGCAAAGAAGTTTTGTGTAGACAAGAATTCACTACAAAAATTGCCAAAAGGCAATAAGAGCAGGCTAACCTCTTCGACAAAGGAGGTAGTTGTGAAGAAAAATGCACCAAGTAAACTGCCAAGAGGTAATGACAGAAAGAGAACCTCACAAGAAGCTGCAGAAGAGCCGCAAACATCCAAATCTTCTGAAGGGGAAAGAAAACTTGGGAAGAATAAAAATACCTCTGTAAACCAAAGACAGTCGAAGAAAGCAAGGAATAATCGTATGTTCTATCTAATAATTAATTAGACAATTATTTGATGAATCAAACCATTTCTTATACTAATGACTGCAGGTAATGTTGATGGGAGCAATCTAACCTATCAAAGTGCTGCAGTACTGCAAACATCCAACCCTTCTACTGGGAAAAGGAAACTTGGCAAAAATAGAAATACACATATAAACGAAAGGCCACTGAAGATAGCACATAACAATAGTATGTTCTCTCATAAATCATTGGATATTTATTTGATGAACCAAAACTGTTTCTTACACCTGAATATGCAGGCACAGTTAGGCAGCCCAGGAGAACTAGGGGCACAGGGCAACCTGCAGGACCTGCATCTAACTCTCGAACTCACCATAGTCTGGGCGGAAGTTCAAGATCCAAAGCATATGCCTCTGATCTGGTACTACTTGAAAGTTTTATTTAGATCTTTATATTCTTATTCCCATGAACAAAATTCTCATATATTTTATATAATACAAGTTTTGTATTCATGCCTTCTAGGAACCTCATGCTGGATACATCCCTCCTGCAAATCAAGTTCACAGCACCAATGCATATCATCAGCGGAGGTTCATTCTTGTTTCCAACTTGTTACTTATTGTTATGTATATCTGGATTTTGGTGGATCTGAGGGAAATTAATTAAGGCAGACCTTGGGACGATAGCCCGAGATGGCAAGGGCAAGGATTTTCCTTAATCATTGCTTGTCTCTTTTATTATTGTCCCTCCCCGCTTTATTATATCTGAAGGATCACATAACAGCCAAGTAGCTAAGAGATTGAATCTAATTTAGTTTAATCTTAAACCATAGCAACCTCCTCATCTAATAATATCAAACTTAATGAGCACACAAACAAATATGGTATGGACATGAGCTTATTTATAGAGTTCGCACTCTATTGTCCACAACCATAAGATCAATAACATTTTTTGCGTTGAGATTTGGCTTAGCTTGCAACTGATTTCAGTTTTATTTTATGCTCTCACAGAACTGCACAGTATGACCTCCATCCGATAGATGCTCATCCTTATGCTAGAGGTATGTTTTGCAAATTATAATGTTTTTTACCTTGGCATTTATTAATAAAAGTGATAATAGAGACATGTTATGTGAGTTACCTGACCTCCCCATTTGTATATCTCCAAAACATCTTGTGCCTGATTGGATGTAATATTTGATTACCAATGCCATAGTTTTGTTTATATGTCATGTATGAAGTGCTAGGTATGAAGTATGATCTTTTGGTTGTTGCAATATTTAATAAATTTTGTTTGACCAGTGTATGTTGGGTTGAACAATTTACATTATCCCAAATAGTTGGAGTAGGCTAGCGATGAAACCTGTCAGAACCCACAAAAGAAGATGATGCAATATAAACGTATTATAATTGTATTAATGTTAATGATAGTAAAAGAAGATTTCAGTGGTAGAATAGTGTTGATAAGATTTCAGATATATATCAAAAGAGAGTTATAAGTTGTTAAATCTTTTCCTTTAGTACTACATTACTTGAGCCACTGAGGTAGCAGTATCGCTTATTTTCTCATGTCCCTATATCCCACTGCTGTTTTGGCACAAGCCACTATGGATTTGAGAGCTTGATTAGTTTGACATATGTTTCTTGGTGCTTGGGTCTTTTTCCCTGCAAACCTGTGGTTGTCACATTAGTTTATTAGAACATGCTATGTTTGCTTGCATTTCAATGGGCCAACAATTTTAGTGTAATCTAAAATTAGTCTTTTTCCCTTTCGGGCAGAAACAGCATTGTCACGATCAACCTACTCTGATTACACAAGTCGTGCTCAATATCAGGTAACTCATTGCAATCTATTTGTTTGATTTTCTCATATTTGAAGTATACATGGTCAGTTCTGTACCTATGGTAAAATTACTAAACTGGCATTGGTGTCAAATATAAGCTTGTTATTAATTGGATGCATAACCATACATCACCTATCGTCATAATTAGAAGGCAGCTGGCACCAATGATTTCCTAGACGGTAAACGGTAGACAGTCAGTCGACCATCGTTTAGCGTTTAAATATGTTTAAACGGCTGTTTAGGCATAGACGGTGGTCACCTGTCGCGTTTAGACGCTGTTTAAACGGAGTTTAATTCCGTTTAGGAAAAGAAGGGATGGCACCTGGGCAATCCGAATGAAAAGAGGTGTCAGTTTCTCTGGTGTGATTTTTTTTTTTAATTTAAATGTATCAACATGCTATCTCTAGTATATGCAGTAGCACAAACACTATCTAGTCAATGAATTTGTTAGTCCAGAACTATGGCTTCCAGAGCGCTTGTCATTCTCCAAGAACCTGAACCTGGTTGCACAATCCAGTCAAGGTAAACATCTGCCTGGATTTACCAGTCAACATACGCCAGTAAGGCCTAAGCATCCCTATGGTTTGTGTTTGATCGGGCCTATGATAGTTCTCAGGTCTGCATCAGACATTTTGTGTACGCCTATCAATTGCTGATAACCGGTGAACTTATCTAGTGAATAGTGATTTCTTCAGATCATATGACTTTCTGAAGCTTTGCAATCATTCGATCCATGTCTGAGTTATTTTTATTGTTTGTGCAGACTGGATATGAATATATCTACCCTCCCCCACCTACAAGTGAATCTTATTACACAGGAAGGGGTCTGTTCATCCCTCGGAGGGGAGAATAGCGACTAAAATTCCATGATAACAGAAGCAGTTCTTTTTGACTGGCATCCTGATGTGGATATAAGAACTGAATTCCATAAAAGTGTACATAGACGATTCCATAGGTGCTATCGGTTCCAAGAATGTTTCAGTTGAGCCCCTTGTCACACATGTTTTATGGTTCTGTGTTTGTGTAGATAACGCTACTAAATTAGATGTATGCCGCTCAAATGGGAAGCTAGAAACAGGGTCGAATGCACTTAGACTTTACATGCTGCTAGTACTTCGCCTATAACAATCCAACTACTACGATGAGCTTGTTGAGGTTAGAGCAGGGGGCCGTTCCGTCCCGCCTCTGCCCACCATGGGAGCTCCTCCTATACAGTATGGGGCCTTTTATGCATAGGGCGACTTGTAAGATTATAGGTCAGCCTAATAGCCCATCAAATTTGGCTGGCTCACTAACTAGTCCACCAACAGACCATCAACATTTTTAAACAATTCTTTCAACATTCTTTTAAACCCATGTACATTTTCAGACAACAGATTAACATTTTTGTTGGAAATGTTGACATAGCACATCTGAAATGTTGACCAGTGTAAACAAAATGTTGACACAATACATTCAAAATGTTGACGAAAATTTTAAAATCTAAAAAAATTCAAAAATATTCATATTGGATCTTATTTGTAGAATTATTTGTAATAAACATGTAGGTTCAAACGGATTTGAAAAAATAACTTAGGGTTTAGGAGAAAAATGCGTTTAAAGTTTAGAAAACTTTTCTTTTTCTCCCTCCTCCCACCGCTTCAATTAGAATGCGCCACATGTTGTGCAGCTGTAAGCCGTTGGATTTCCTTTTGTATGAATCTTAACGTGTTCTATCAAAAGGATCCTATAGAACGGGCTACATATAGGATTCACCCCTATACATAACCCAAGGCTTCGAGCCCATCACGGCCTATCAGAGGAAATCGCGGACCATCAAAACTTCCGAGAGGGCTCACAGAGCCGAAGCGTGCGAAAGACCACGGCAGAAGGAAGGCCAGGCTTTGCATGGGTTTGGGGCAACGCGATACGGGCGTCGTGGAGGCCGGGGCGCGTAACAATTTTTTATTAGACAAAGAGCAATTTTCTCAACCGGTAGAACAATTGTTCTTGATTGATGGAACAATTTCTCTAGTTGAAGTAACAATTGTTCCAGAGATGGAACATTGGATTTTCTTCCTTGGAACAATTTGATTAAACTGATGGAACATTTGATTTAATCGTTTGGAACATTGGACTTGCTTAAAGATGGTGGGTCGCCGACACCACCTGGTTTCCGACAGCAATGGATTCTGTGAATGGCGGCGGCGGGCAAGAAGCCGACGAAGTTGGTGAAGGTCGTGGCGATGGGCAGGAATCGTGAACCCCACTGCGGCGTACGAGGCTGCAACGCGTGAGGAACCGCTCCAGAGTGAAGAGAATGTTCCGGTTCCCAACGAAGCATCAGTGAAGAATGAGCATCTTGCTCGGAGAGGCAAGGGCAGGGAAGGTCCCAACATGCTTTCATGGTGATTAGGGGGGGGGGGGGGGGGGGGAGGGGGGGGGAGGATGCGTTTATATTGCCTTGGGCGGAGGCTAAGATCTGCGGTTATAGCATTAACCCTAGGCATTTGGACATGCTATTTCAGCTACTCCCTCTGTTTTAAAATATATACAGTTCTGGCTATGTTTTGAGATGTCCAAATTCATTGAACATTCTTTGAATCTGGGCAAGCATATGTCTAAATTCAGAGAATATTCAATCAACGCATGCACGTTAACATTGGAAACACAAAATAACACTACTACTACTGAAAAAAATCCAGGTACTAACAAGTTTGATCCTGAATGTTGATACCACCATAAGTCTCATGGTCATATACATCATGCATGGCTACCCCTAAAAGCTTTCCGCAGATTAGCATATAGCACATCATTTAAGAATTCGAAATTATAATTAATGTTGACGAAAATTTCAATCTGTGCTAAACTGATCTGTAGTGCAAACCAGTAACTTAGCCTATTCTTCAGCGTTCTGTGTTCATGTAATCACAGCAAGTCAGCAAAAGGTCCCCTCGTCATCCAAATTCTTCCTAAGTCTCGAACTATGCCACCTCAGGGTTTGGACTGCTTTGCTTCCGAATCTAGAGATTCCCCAGCTTTCCTCTTCTTGGACTGAGCAACCAATCTTTTAACATAAGAAATGTAAGCATCAACATTAAATTTTCTCTTGCAGCCAGCGTAGTTCATGTAACGTATCTTTCCAAATACCGGACGCTCCTTCCAGCCCTGAAAGCATGTGTACATTTACTCGTAAGCTTCCAGAATGTGGATCAATAATCTATTCCATGCTCATGTAAAGCATCGATGAATGTTTTATGAAGTGGCCCAAATGGCCAAATACACCAACCTGATCGTGGAGACCACATATAGACCACATGCAACCAACGTAGCCACTTGGATCCCTGCCATCTATGTGATACTGCAAAAGATTAATTTGTAAGGCTATGCTGTAACACATTTTTAAACTAACTCGGAATGTTGCAGGCAAGTACTATTAAATAAAAAACTCTATTAACAGGGGAAAAGCAGGTATTAGCACTACCATATTTCAAGCTATTTTACTACTCACGAAGACCTTTTGATCACCCACAATTCAATATTTACTTCAAATAAAATGACCATTTCAGAAAAGGTTATTGTAGCTTGTCAGGAACATCCTTGACATCTATCCGACGCAAGACGATGGTCCCATACTTTTTTCCTTAAAAGAGGATAGACAGTAGTAAGATTGGTGGAGGATCAAGAGTGCTGCACTTCAAAGGATGTAATTTGATGATGCATATACAATAGTTCTACAAACAACTAGTCTTAACTAAAATTGGGATAAAAGAATTATTTGATGATGCTGACATGCTAAAGCCATCAAATCAGAAGGGGCAGAAGTGCAAAAATCTAAACAAAAAAAAAATTCAGGAACCAGATGCTTACATAAACAATAAATGCTAAAGTTTTTCAGTAAATGTTTTGGTAGCTGAAAGTACAGTCAAGCGGCAATAATCAGTAGAAGAACATACTGTTATGGTCACTGGTCAGCACCTGGCTCTACCATATACTCAAATCACGTGTAGATTTTGGCAACTCAATTAGTAGAATGTTCTAAGATTAAAAAAAAAATCATATGGGCTTTACGCTTCGTAACGACTCAAACTACAGCAAGTTTCCTCCACTCAAATTTCATGCATTTTGATGTATTAGGGACACAAATAAGACATGACAAAAGTACAACTAGACATTGCCTCACAAACTTGCTTTTTACATTTACCTTGTCATTCAAATATATTGCTACTGAAAGTGCTTCTTCAGGGCCATTAGTCCATTCTAGAATCTTTTTAGCCCAATACATTCTGCAGAAAATTCATAATACAGAACTAAGTGACAATTATACCGAACAATAAATATTTCAGAAACAGAAATGTAGCACATGAACAAAGGTTGGTAATTAATTTCAACTTTCATCGACTAATCTCAGAAAACTCCTACTTGATACCTAATAATTAATGTCAACATTATATCAGTTATAATTCAAATACAAAATGGATTAAATAGGAGAACCGAGAGTCTTCTGATGTCAAAATATGTATGTCCTGGACCAAAAAAATGTTATAGAAACAAAATTGGAAAAATAAACACATGATCTTGTCACTATTCAGCTATTTAAGTCATAATGGGTTGTGCCTCATTGTCACAATGTAGATAAACGCTGATGCAGCATAACATTTTCTTTATCCTTGGTTTGTTTAAGCAGCAAGGTACGATACTTGAACTCAAATACTATTCCATTGTAATTGATATAGATGGGAAAAAATAGCAGAGGTTAAAAACACATAAAATGGGCATAAATCATGATAATTTAAGTAGGTGGAACATATTTTACCGCATGAATCCATGCATTTTCCCATGATGCACCATCTCCAACTGTGATGCATTCCATAACTGGCGAAGGTTGGAAAAAAAAAAGGAAACACATGTAACGATTTGAATGAGAGGACAAAATGACTTAATTATCTGAAATAGAGAACAAGGCATCTGCTGGTACATACAGGATCAGACGTTTTTGCATTCTCGAGTTGCTCCCTACTGCAAGTCAAAACAAAATGCTAATTAAGAAAAACACTTTGTGACAATGAACCGTTTGCCTTATTAATGCCGAGCAGATAAATGTAGTGGCAAAATTTTACAACGCACTCATCTGTTTTAATTTTGATGACATTAGTTAGTGCAAATTTGTACTAACCAGCGTCAACAAATTGAA
This sequence comes from Eragrostis curvula, assembly GCA_007726485.1. NCBI lineage: Eukaryota > Viridiplantae > Streptophyta > Magnoliopsida > Poales > Poaceae > Eragrostis > Eragrostis curvula. The sequence continues at coordinate 33,063,106 of CM017439.1, forward strand.
ATCAGAGTAGTATAAATTATGGGGCATAACTTACTCACGTATAGATATGCTCTCTTCTATCAGCAGCATGCTCCATTAATGTCTTTCTAGCCCACTCCCATGCACCAGCTAGTGAATCATAGTGAGGTTGGTAATAGCAGAAGTTATCAGCTAGTTCCCTCCTTATTATCAGTTCCTCCAGGAATGCATCAACTGACTGTTTCCAAAGATATGGTATTAGTTCGATGAGTGACATATGGACCTAAGCTTTAACATAGGTATTCAGAGTTGCAGTTTGTTCGATACACTAACATACTCAGCCATTAAATATGTTTCATAATCAAGGATACCTTGGGACTAAGATGGCGGCGCCTTTTTGCTTCTAGAGCACACCGCTGTGCAGAAATCTGCCCAAAATGCAAGTAAGGCGATAGACAAGACAAGGCGCGTGGCTTTGTAGGATCGTTTCGGTCTGCTTCATAGCTCTTAATCCTCTTTGTCAAGAAACCATCCTTGCTCCCTAGAAGCACCTCCATTGCTGCTGCCTCTCCAGGCTCACACCAGTCAATTTCCGGCACATTTTCCGCCTCACTGTACCAAAAAAAAAAAAATGCAGACTCATTCAACACTCATCATCAACGCTATCTGTGAGTTCAATATAAAAATTTAATCCACTTCAGAACGTTATTCTCCACTCTGCACCTGAAAACCCTGTCGATCAGCGCATCCCAGTCAACCTCCTCTGGCATCTCCATGTTCCATTGCGCCGTCAACGGCATCTCGGGGTACTCCACCAGGTAATCGTCCATTACCTTGTTCATCTTGCCTCGTAATGTCTTGGCCGAGTACTCCAGCTTTCCTGATGCCGCCCACACTGGCACCACGTTGTGAGCGTCCACCTGTGTCAGTGGCACAGCATTGAGCATTCACAACACGTTCTCCAAAAGACTCATCAAATCCACGATTCCGTCTTTAGCGACACACCAATTGGGAAGGAAAAAAAATACTGTAGCACGGATCGCACTCACCTGGTGCACGGCCACGCCGGGCGCGTCGCGCCGCAGGTCGCGGACCACGGCGTCCAGGGCCTCCCGCACTGGCCGCAGCGGCGAGAAATCCGCGACGAGCGTGGACGCCCCGAGCCGCCGCACCAGTGTCGGCACCGCGGCTGGCCCGTCCTCGAGGAAAAAGAACGGGAGGCCGCGCGCGCGCGCATCGGCGGCGAGGTGGCGGAGGCCGCGGAGGAGGAACCCCAGCTGGCGGCGGCACGCGCTGAGGAGGAAGGGGCGCGGGAACATGGCGAAGGCGATGGCGACCGGGGCGGCCGGAACGGCGGCCGCCGCGAGGCCGGCCGCGTGGAGGAGCGCCCAGTTGTCGGCGAGCCGCTGGTCCCGCAGCATCCAGTACACCACCGGGCCCGGGCCGGTCGTGTCTCGACCGCCGCCCGGGTGGATCACCCGCACGCGGGAGGGGTGGACCGGACTCGGGCTCGCCGGGGTTGGGTTCGCAGAGGCCGGCGTCATCGTGCCGGGGGGTGAGACGGCGGCAAGGGGGCGCGGGGAAAGAAGAGGGAAGGGCGCGTTTTCGCGCGTGTTTTGGGTGAGCGCGGCGTTCGCAGGACGGAGCCACAGGTTTCATCGGCGGCATTTGGATGGGGGCCGCTGGTGCATGGACCACGCCTTGGCAGGAAGCGCACAAGCGGTGGGAGTTACGGCCAGGGCGCGGCCACGTCGGCTGCGCCGTGACAGTGGGGCCCAATAGTTATGGACTTGGATAGACCTGATCTATAGAGGTAGAATTCACTTTAAAAAAAAATAGTCTAAAAAAAAACAGTCTGTTCGCCTCGCTGTTTTGCAGCTGTTTTACTGTAGCGGCTGCTAAAGAAAGAACTGCGAATACTGTAGCGATTGCTAAAGAAATAACTTAAACACTGTAGCTGCTGAATCGAACAAGCTGAAAATCACTTTGGCTTTTCTTTGTGTTCTGTCCTTATTTCGACGAGAAGAGAAATGAGAATCAACGGGTGCCCAATGAAAATTTAAAATATAACATATAATTTTCGGCGACCACGACCTCGACGGGTGCAGTCGTGCAGCAGCCGAGCGCAGCCTCCGACAAGCTCACGAGCTACTGCTGGGCGCAACCTCGGCACTCGACGGGCGGCCTCGGCGTCCGGGGCCTCGGCGGGCGGCGGCTGACCGGGGCCTCGGCGGGCGGCGGCTGAGCACGACCTTGCCCAAGACGAGCAAGGGCTGTTGACTTCGGCCTCGATGGCTTAATGGCGTAGGCTTCGACTGCGGCAGGCGCAAGCTTCTTTCTTTTCTAGCAGAGTTCATTGCTATTGACATTGTTGTGTTTTGGTTCTGAATCTGAGAATCCCGCTTGCATGTGTAAATCGAGTAAATGAATTATATGTGGAATCTTTGTTCTCTTTAAGCATATGAAAGTGGATAAAAAATGATCGGATCGAACAGTGGCGGAGGATGGGAAAAATTCAAGGTACGGCGAAATCGCAGTAGTTGGCCCATTCAACAATAAAAGAGTATTATGAACTGGCTTATGTAACATCCCACCCTAATGAAGACCCAAATCTGGTGATTAGTGCATGTTGATCACAAATGCTAATGATCACTTTAGAAAAGTTTTTTTTTTAAAAGCAAATCATTTGAAAATGGTCAAATATGAACTTGAACTAGAAATTCAAAATTTTGTATACAGGTGGGCCCATTTGAAAATTTCCTTGACATCCAGGGCCAAAAAGAAATTTTTGGAGAATTTTGTGGATTTTTCTACAAAAGGAAATGGGCTCAATTAAATCAAAGTTCATTATTAAAAATCTGTCTTAATTGAATTTTAGTTCAAAATATAAATCGAATTAGGAAAAGTTGTAATAAGGAAAAATGTTCATCTCAGTGAAATCTTCCAGAACTGATTTTATCAGATTTTTTGGAGCACAGTAAAGTTTGGTTTCAATCAAATCAATTCAACACGTGCAAATTCAAATGAAAATTCGAAAATTTCACTGTAGCGCCGGGTGTCGCCGCCGCCGCGCGCGCTTCTCCCTCTGCCCATCCCGCCGGGACTGTGGCCGCCGTCAGCGCAGCACAGCGACGAGGACTCGTTCAACCCCCCTGGACTCCAGCTGGCGCTCTCCCTTGCTCTCTTCGCCAGCGTCCTCGCCCAGAGCTACCACACGCGACGAGCCGCCATTGCCGCCCCTCCCGCTGAGCTCGAGCTCACCGCCATCCCGTCCCTCTCTGAGCTCGGTCCCAACAGAGAAAAGGTGCGCCAGGAGCCCCTCAACCTCAGCCACAACACAAACTTCAAGTTCTCCCACCCGGCAGTGAGAATCGACGCGAAGTCCGACCATGGCCGCCGGGTGAACGCCGTCGAGCTCCGAGCAAAATTCGATCATCTCGGTGAGCCTCTCCTCGATTCCTTGCTTTGGGTAATGCACACCCCACCTGCGCACACCCCCGAGCTGACCTCGTCGCCCTTCACGCAGTGGAGTAGCCGGAATCCCCTTCTTCTCCGCCGCCGTTCGCCGGACCGCGCCGCCCCTCCGACGAACTCCCCTCTCCGGCCTTCCTCCACGTGCACACGTGCTACGGTGAGCATCTCCATCACTCCGTGAAGCTCATGCGCGCCCTAACTCACCCCCTCGCTGCCTCCTCTCGCCGGAACACTGCGCGCCGCCGCTCGCCGCCGCCGCCATCGCCGCCGACCTTCTTCCCGGCCGCGCGCACATGCACACCAGCCCGCGTTAGGATCGCCTCGTTGCCCTTTACACGTTGCCGTTGACCGTTGCGTGAAACTCACCGCCGTTTAGCCGGAACGGCGTCCTCGCCGTCGCTCTGTCGCGCGCGCACCGCCATGCCATGGCATTGCTACAGTGCCGCGTTATCTTTATCCTTTTTGTTTTCTCAGAATTTTGGTCAAACTTGTAAATTCGATAGAAATTCGTATACAGCTCAGAAAAATCCAAAACAAAATTTATTGGTTTCCTTATGAGCAGACCTATCCAGTGGTACAACATAAACATCTGATTTCGTCTCAGTAAATTTTATAAAATTCAAAGAAGAGAATCAGGAAGTAATTTCTATAAAAAGATCTGTAAGTGCAAAAATTCTGAATTTTGGCATGCACACTCCTAATAGGTTCACTGAACATCCCACCAAGTGGTATCTTGAAATGCACCTTCTTTTAGGAGTAATTTTAGTTTTCAGTTTCTAGAAGAATCTTTTTATTGATTTTATTCCTGCACCTTTTTGCACCAAATTTTGGATATGTTACTGTACCTAGGATGAAGATGCTAAATAAAAATACAAATGTAATTTTAGATCTTCCAGAACCCTTTTTAAAGAATTTAGAAGAGGAACCCTTATTTGCGCGTAAGGAAATTCCTAAATCCAAAGTAATTGTGTAAATCACTTGGGACCAAAATGCAAAAACCTGATAAATGGCCCTGCCAGCATGTTGCATTTGCATAATAACATCACCATGTCATTTGGTCAAGGAAGTTCCATGAACTATCTTTGATTTTGTTTATATTGTTGCATTCATTTAGGAACCGACGCCGGACTCGAGGACGTGGAGATCGTGGCCGAGGAGACCGGCGCTGACCTGAACGTGCTCGAGTGTGCTAACCACCAGCCCCAAGGCAAGCCCCGGTGCATCTCACCTTGTTTTAAAAGATTTTCCGTTTATCACTATATGTGGAGTCATGAATTGTGCATTTACGTTTTAGGAGTTGTATGGAACCGTAGTTGCATTTGATTTGCATACTCCTATGGGTGGGTTCAGTTTTATACAGCCGCGTGATAGACTCCGCTATACTTAATAGGGTTGTGTCATCGGTAGAAAATCGAGTGGTACGGAGACCGCTCGGTATAAGTGGGGTCGGATTTACCTTATGCTCTCACAGGATGATGATAATGAATTTGAGACCGAACGGGAAAGTTCATGTGTAGGTTGAGGTGACAAGGCTCGCCTTGTTCGCCATAGCCCCGTTTGTGTCGATTCAGGACCGTTCGTTGTGGCCCCGCTGAGCAAGTTTGAACAGTACCGAGTGCATGCTAGTAGAATGGGAACTAGTAAACTGAGTAGCTCGATGTTGCATGTGTTGGACGGTGCACCCCCTCTCTTTTGGTGATGAAGATGGAATGGTGGTTGCGGGTTTGTGTAGGAAGTGAGGGCACATGGGCTAACCACGGATTGCCTGGCGCGGGTATCGCGTGGAGGACGTGTGTCCGGGAGAGGTGAAATCGGCTCGACCTTATGATGTCTTGTGAAAAGTTGCCGTGCGTAACTCCTTCGAGTAGCGTACGTCGTGTATTCGGGTTTCGCCTGCAGGTGTAAATCGATTCGAATCGCCGTCCCTCGCGGTTATTGAGTACCACTTGTTCACTGTGTCACATCGTAGTAAGAAGTGCACCTGATGATGTTTATATGTTATTGTACTTCAATTAATTGTATTGCAACCATGTATGGCTTAGTTAGGTGGCTAATATTTATATTTATGCAAGAACCCTTTTAACCTGGCTAAAATATGAAAATAAGGATCAATTATAAGTGCCGTTTTTGCAATTAAATTTCACCCCCTGGTCAACCCCCTGCATATTAGAAGTCGGTCTTAGATGGCCAATTTGACGGGTAAGACTTGCTGAGTATTAGTTGCTCAGGGTTTCGCTGTTTAAAATTTTACTGCAGGTATTCCCGATTGCAACTTCTGCGGGTGTTGTGGTAAAATAGTGTGGGAGGGTGAACCGCCCAAGGACTGGTCCATTGAGTGGGTTCCCTCTTCTCCCCGCCAAGAGCAAGGTGAGTGAGATCGTGTCTACGGGCCGGACATGGTTTCATTGTATATATGTATCGTCGTGTGTTTCGCTTCCGCTCGTGTTATGTAATCGGATTTCGAACTCTTTTATGTAAAATAAATCGAACTTCGAACTGGATGTCTTATGTTAATTATGGAACCAATATAATAACTGAACTTAATGTAAAATTATTTTATTTATGCTTATGTGTGTGGTCTATGCATACTTGCTTCGCCAAGTATTCCCCGATTAAGATCCTGGTTAGCAAACCCCTCATTAATTTGAGTCGGGATGCTACAGCTTAGCTCTCACAAAAACGGTTTTACTTCATCAATTAAGCCTATCACAGAAGCTTCTTCCACCTCCGTGCGCTCTCATGGCGGACAATAGACAATACGTTCGAAGATTTCTGCTTGCAACCATGCTGTGCAAGCCCAGATTTGAAGATTTATGCAGCTAAATCAAGGACTCAAGGTATGGCAGCCGCCACACCTTGCCATACCGGGTCCTCCGCCTCTGGGATCGAATCAATATTGATTTTGGTTTCCCACAATTTTTGTTTGGGATCGAACCTTATTCAGGGAAAGGAACTACCGTGGGGGTCGACCTTCACGAAAACTCTTTGCATAAACCTGGCGTCAACATAATTTTCGTGAGAGTGGCTGCCAGGAAATGCCGCCACGAAACTATTTCCTGGAGGTGGACCGACAGGAAAATGTAATTTTAGTGGCGTCGTATTCGTGAGGACATTTGCGTGACGGTTGACCCTCATGAATCATTTTCCTGGCGGTTTTGGGTATTTTCGTGGCGGTTTTAAGCGCACAGGAAAAATCGAGTCTGTTGTAGTGTACCCAACATTTGAGGGCCAAAACAAAAATAAAATATTAAAGTCATCGTCTATCTCACAGCAAATCCGGTGGCAAGGCAACGACATCAGTTCATACAACACCTAGCCAAGCTTCTCTAGTTCTCTGTCATTCACTTCAAGCTCAGTCTCATTGTGGCTCTGACGGTGACCTTCCTCAATTTTCTCATTCTCATCATCTGAAATTCAATCTTCTTGTTGAGCCCCTGTAGGAATCGAGAGCTTCATATTGATCTACACTTCTTCACAATTTTAGGCCTACCCTGATTTCTTAAATGCATGATCTTTACCTCTAAAATATAATTGATACATTAATCATTTAACGATGTCTAGCTTTATTCTCATGTTGCTATTGTACTGACATAACCAATAGTTGTGTAGTTCACATTTTGCTTATTTATTTCTTAATTTGACATCAGCTTTTGAAGATGAGAATATGAAGGAGAGTTAAAGTTGGAATCGAGGCTAAGGAGTTCTATTGTGACAGTCGTATGCCTTGAGACACGCTTACACTCAAGCTTTGTATGTTCGAAGGATCTTTATATTATTCGGCTGCTTTGTGTAACATTCTGGTTTGAAAACTCTTTTGGTTATTTTCTCAGCTTGTGTATCTTGCTCGTAATGACTAAGACTGAGTACATGTATGAAATTTGGAGCTTGGCATAGTATATAATGTACTTTGTGTGAGCATTCTTCTGGACGGTCACCTTTATGCAGTATGAAATGTTGGCCCGCTAAAGCATGCATCTTTGCAAGGTTTAAATCTGTCTTGATGACAAACGAATAGTCTCAATATCTCATTGTGTCCTCAGTTAGCTAGGTGCATGGTAGATAGATGCCTTTGTTTTTAGCAACTGCTAGGATGGATATTGGAGATCCACCTACCTAATTGATACTTAGGAATTAGCGGGGTGTATGTATCTTCCTCAGTGCCAACCAATCATAGTACTAACAAAGAAATTTCTTTTCCAAAGGAATTTTAAATGTTTTTCAAACAAGTATTGCTTCAAAAACCTAATTTTCTGCATTACTAAAGCCCTATGGCTTGCTCCTTTTTAGAAAGAGACATCACTTTAGGAACGAAAAGAAGCTATAAGTTTATTAAGGCTATGTCTGAATCCCAAGTATTTACGTGACATCAGGCTGCTATCTAGTTTTTACCGTTGACTTCACCTTTAGTTGTGTAGACGGTCTTGGGAAGTAAAGGTGTTTGTCGCTGAAAGTCATATTTTAAAATATTTTACAAGTATGCTTTTAATATATAGGGTAGATCACAAAATGAGGATCCGAGTTGTTATAGAAATTCTCCTACACATACGTACTCTTCATAGGCCCTAACGGAGGAAAAGAGAAGTACACAAGACAACATGGGACAGATATTGTACCAGAGACCTCACTCTTTAATTTCCAGTTACCACTTAGACTGAGTTTGGGGGTGTTCGTTTCATGGGGGTCTAAAATTTAGAGGGGTCTAAAAAAAAGAATCTTATCATTTAAGAGTATTAAATAAAGTTTAATTACAAAACTAACTGCAGAACCCCTGGTCTAATTCGCGAGACGAATCTAATGAGGGTAAGCAATCCGTGCTTAGACGATGGTTACTGTAGCATTACTGTAGCAAAACATAGCTTACTTAGCCTCGTTAGATTCGTCTCGTAAAGATGTACCCATCTGTAAAAAGGTTTTGTCATTAGACTTTATTTAGTACTAGATTCTCTTTATTTAGAGGCCTCTAAAATTTAGCGCTAAAAGAAACGAACAGGGCCTTTGTCTTCTCTGTTTTATATATGAAAAAAAAATCTACTTAACCTGACATATAAAAAGCCATGCTTGTGTCACCCTCTGTACCACGCTTCCGGCCCAGGCACCACCCACACTTCAGGCCCGGCTAAAAAAATCGTGCCTCGTGATGCCAGCCACTTCTGTACCACGCTTCCGGCCCAGGCACCACCCACACTTCAGACACTTTGATCATCTATATCAAATGTATCCGTGGATATCTTACAAACAAGTTATACAATAATAATGGACTTTGTCCCATTAAACAACCATATATAAACAGTTTGATCATTTATGGCAGAAAGTACCACTTATTGGCACCCCAGATGGTACATTTGGGTTGATCAGATCCACTGTCCACCAAACCAATTTAATTAAGCCAAATTGAAACCATGACAACTCTATCCTCGTGCCGTGCCAACCAAGCGCCCTTCCTTAAGTAGGGCTTCCCCTGGTTATAGGGGTTCTTAGTTGCCCCTGTTCCGTGACGAAGGCGTCTTCCTCGTTATTACGGACAGGGATCTGCGCGCAAGTGCATGCATGTGTGCGTCCAGGGGTCCTTAATCATGTGAGGGAACAGCGTGATATGTGATGCTCCGTGGTTCGCTCTGGCTGCTCATTAGCCCATGTTTCGCTCCAGGACATTCTAGGCCAAGAGATGTGAACGATTCACGATTCACTATGTAGTAAGATTCGTTGCTCTACTTGCCCCAAAAACAATGGGGCAATAAATGGACAGCATCCACAGCGGCCACATGCTGGCGCACGTTCCCTGCCCGCTACCGTCCACCGGGCACCGTCTATGAAAGGCCGGAGACTGCCGGCATGGGTCCTCACTCGTCAGCCCATATCGGACTCCCTTCGATAAGTGAGCTGCCTAGCTTAGCTATCTTGACGCGAAACAGCTCTCGTGATCAGTGAATCTAGGCATCTAGCTAGCCAGCCAGCTAGCCCAGTCGCCGGCCATGGCTCTCTCCACCAAGCTCGCCGCCGTGCTCGTCGCCGCCGCCGTCGTGGTGTGCGCCCTCGCCGCAGCGCCGACGGCCACGGCCTACGGCGCCGACGGCGGCGCGTACCTCCCGCCGGAGGACTGCCCGACGCAGATCAAGTACTTCAAAAACTGCCTGGCGCGTTACGAGCTCGACCGCAGCGCGTGCTGCGACGTGGTGGCGGACCACAAGTGCCTGTGCCAGCTGGAGCGGGAGGTGGTGGCGGTGCCCTGCCACCCCCACCCCCGCCGCTACGGCCGTCCCTGCAAGAACGGCACCGCGCCGGGGGTGAAGCGCTCCGAGCTGCAGGGCCTCAAGTGCTTCCAGAAGCTCAAGTGCTAGCTGCTGCTGTCGTGAGTACGTATCAGCCATAAGCTACTATAGCGCGCAGTATGTGTGTGTTCATTGTTGCCACTGTGTTCTCCTTGTTCAGCTGCTGTGTGGATCTATGTACTGGATCATCGTAGTCTCCTACCTACCGATCGAGCTTTGTACTGTGCCTACCTTATCTTTCTCTCTCCGGGTTTGTCATCTCATCATGTCCTACGAGTTCGGGCATGCATATCAACATGTGCTTCTGTGACTATATATATATTCTAAATCTCGATGACAGATTTTAATTATTTGTGCATTTCGTGACTCTACCACACTTCAAGATCGCTATATTCTAAATATGGTCATCCATCTTCTTGGCATGGATCCGGAAATATGTCAGTGAACGATATCTGGAAATATATGAGCGAATGATCATAAAGCTAGGGAACCAAACGAATGCAAAGTGGTATGGTTTACTAACTAAGGCACATCTCTCTTTGGCTGTTTCGCCTCCGTTCCGATAGCTCGAGCCTAGCCAAACGCCCCAAGCAGACATCTTCGGGACCACTGCTATGCAAACCCGTACGTGGATCTGTGGAGCTCAAAAGGACGGCAGGAAGAACGTTACCAAAAAGTGTTCTTCTATAAACTAAATTATTATTTTATGAGCATATGAGCACACCCACGGCTCAGCTTGATCTACTTTCTCAGCTTAACATTATATGTCTTCTAAAAGTTTAATATTTTTTCTCACATTACATGTCATTTTCGCTTCCAATGCAGCTCTCTATCGCTCTCCTTGTTCATCCTCTTGTTCTACAGGCTCTTTGGTTTTTTCACCTCTTCTTAATTTCTATGAAGAACATATATCAGAATAACATCTAATGTGAGATTGAGAGAGTAGCGAGCATTCCATGAAACCATGGTGCATCACTACTAGTAATATCCATTGCTTTCAATGACTAAAATATTCTAGGGTATATAGTGTTAGACGAATTGCAGTTTTTTTCTGCCTTTGTACAACACTGTGTTATCTTCATCCACGTATACGTGTGTGTCACTCATGTATTTTACTTATATCTCTTTTACATTTCTAATGTTCTACAGTTCATGATCCAAGACCCGAATAATTAATCAATTTTTATTATGTGGAAGAATGCAATTATATTTTTTTACATCATATAGACCTTGGTTTTGATCTCTTTTTTATGTGTTATGATTCTTTTTAAAATGGTGAATTTAGTATATATGTTCCAATTGAATAGCCAATGGAATGGTAGTTGTCCCGCTAAAATTTCACTACGAGAGGGCGCGTTCGGTGTCCTTTTTACAGATGGGTACATCTTTACGAGACGAATCTAATAAGCCTAATTAATCTATGTTTTGCTACAGTGATGCTACAGTAAATATCGTCTAATCATGTCTTAACTACCCTCATTAAATTCGTCTCGCGATTTAGAGGGAGGTTCTACAGTTAGTTTTGTAATTAAACTTTATTTAAGACAAGATTCTTTTTGTTTAGACCCCTCTAAATTTTAGGCTCTAAAACGCCGAACGCACCCTAAGAAACTTTCCCCACAGTTTGGTGGCAAATGGCTAACATATTATATTGAACTCCCTCCATCCACAAATATAGAGTGTCCTTTTGGTTCTATCTTAAGCCAAACTATTCAAACTTTGACTATCAATTACAAAAAAACTATAAAAATTGAAAACATAAAAATGATGCCACTAGATTCATCCCAAAATGGACTATCATAATATTTAACTTTTTTCAGTTTGAAATGTTTGTATATATTTTTTGTCAAAATTCAAAAAACTCGACTTAGGATAAAACTAAAAGGAACTATGTTTGTGGGCAGAGCTAGGGAGTATCTAATCAATTATATGCAAAAACAAATGTGGCTAATGACTTTGTTGGGAATCATACGAATTATACTAGAAAAGTGTTGGTCATTTCTTACAAATAGTGAAGAGTGCTGGGATCGTCGACCACCTACTAAAACATGTCGGTAAAGATTCAATTCTTGCAATACTTAGATTTTTGTAAGTCACATAACATATTATTTGAATGGCAAAAATTTATCGATAACAAAGTCTCTTTAATAAATATTGATAACAAAATGAAAGGTTAGTGGGATGCCTGAGTTCAAAGTTTGAAATTTTTAGTTCATATGTATATTTTCTCTAAATTGGGGCTGAAAATTTGGATCTCCGGCTAGCTCCAAGTTGAAATGTGTAGTATCATTTTTATCTCGTGATTTATATTATGTTTGTGCCCTAGTTTGAACGTTCAACAAAACAAAATTTACTCACTTTATTTTATTATGGTTAATGAAGAGGCATGCATTATACTTTTTAAATCTGATTGAAGATGACTCTAGAACAAGTACTTCATTAATCATAGTAATATTTTTTTAGCACTGCTAGCTACAAGTACACCAGGCCATCTTCATCGGTTCATCACCACCTCTGCAAATATGAGGATTTTTTTTTTGGTATGCTTTCAGAAACTGCAGGGAAGCAAGAGAATCGATCGCAGATAAAAACAGCTTCATCTAATTACTTTGTTAAGGATACTAGCCTATTAGTGCCCTAGAGTTCGGGTCTAAAAGAAGACATCGAGACCTGAACCGTTCTTGTCTCCCTCTGAACAATCCCCCTTCTCTCATCCTCGCTTGCCTCCCCTATACCGAAGCTCAGTATAGCAGCAGCACGTGCTACTCACAGCGCCACCATTCCATTTTCCCTCACCACCACCATCTCTTCCATCCTCTCCCCGTACCTCAGCTCCCTAAACCCTTCGATTCATTGAACAAGAAAAGGAACACCCAAAGGGGCTTGTATGAAAACTAAAAAACTGGTTTGATGATTTTTTTAGTATATTATTAAGAAGAGGGGAAAAGCTCGCAACGTGGCCAGAGCCTAGTTCCCTAAGGTACTTGGCAAAATCCGACCACGAAGCATTGTTAAATTACAAGAACAATAGAAGGGCAAACGCCCTAACAATCGTAAATAAAAACAACCGAAAAAGAGGCGGGAACAAGCTCCCAAAACAAAGCAACATAAACTAAACTGCGCACCCGCCGAGGAATTCCTGCGACACTGTGACTGTTGGAGTGCTAAGAATTCGAAGATTTCCTTCGAAGCCTCCAAACGACCAAGATTAGAAGAATATGAAGCCATAGGCAACACAACTTGGGTACTCTTTTACGTGGCCTAAGCCACAATTCAACCAAAAGCGACCAGGTTAAGTGAAACAGATTGGAAACCCGAATCAAGTTCTTTGAAAGTCACGGCTTCGGGTGGGAAGAATCCTCAACGGAGACCCATTGATCACCCCCACCGCTGGTTACTTAGAACAACAACGATTACAGGAGTCCATCGCTAGCACAGAAATCGACAAACAACAGAGGAGAGAGAAGAGAGGGGAGGTGAGCCAAGCACGCCAATTTGATCAAGCAACGACAACCACGACCAAGCGGCAGGGAACCTGATCAAGCGACAACGATCATGACCAGGCAACGGTGACCACGACCACGAGTTCCGCGTTCAGGCAACGGCAACCAAGACCAAGCGATAGCTACCACAAGTTCCACGATTAGACGATGGTGACCATGACCAAGCGACAGCGACCACGACCAGGCGACGGCGACGGCGACCACGATCAGGCGACAACGACGACGACCACGAGTTCTGTCCGGCGGAAAGCACGACAAAGCTACCACAAGTTCCACGACCAGACGACCACGACCAAGCGACAGCGACAGCGACGGCGACCACGAGTTCCGCGTCTAGGTGGCGGTGATCACAACCAAGCGATAGCTACCACAAGTTTCACGACCAGACGACTGCGACCATGACCAAGCGACCACGACCACAACCACGTGTTCTGTATCCAGACGACGGTGACGACCACGACCACAACCACAACCAAGCGACCACAATCCCCAGCGATGTTGGCGACCATGACCAAGCGACCGGCGTCCAGACGGCGACGGTGGCGACCACAACCACAACCACGTGTTCCGTGCCCAGACGGCGGCAGCGACCACGACCATGCGACTGTGACCACGACAAAGACCAAGCGACCGCGACCTCGTGTTCCGCATCCAGACTGCGACATTGGCGATCAAAACCAAGCGACCACAACCATATGTTTCGCATCCAAACTGCGGCGGTGGCGACCACGGTCAAGCAATCACAACCACCACCACGTGTGCCGTATCCAGACGGCGGCGACCACGACCTGTTCCACCTCCAGACATTATAGGTTCGTGACCGACGATGACGACCAAAACACGACATGAAAGGCGACCTGGTTAGAACGCTTGAAATATGAAGACCCTATTGTTAGGTTTCTACCAAAGCCTCCATGCGACCAAGATTAGAAAGGCATCAAAGCCAGAGCGTAACATCTTAGGTACTCATTTACACAATCTAAGCCACCAATCGACAAAAAGAAGTGCGCTGAGATAAGATAAGCTTCTAGAGCTTGGAGAAACCCGCCACTGCCAAAAGATTGGCTTTGTCGATGATTTCCTAAGCTAGAGCGACCGGTTGAAGGAGAAGGAAATTGAAAACCCCCGTTGCTGCGATCCTTCCAAAGCCATCCCGCGACCAAGCTGACAAAGAGTAGGAACCTAGGTTAAGAACCTTGAACCTGACAAAGAGCAGCGACCACGACCAAGCAATGGCGACCAGGACCAAGCGACCAAGACCACAACTAAGCGACCAAGCGGCCACGACCACGACCAAGCGATCGCGACCACGACCAAGAGACCATCACCAAGTGACAGTGACCACGACCACAAGTTCCGCGTCGAGGCGGCGACCATAAGCATGAGAAAGACGCGACCAGATCTGGCCTCCCACTACCAGGACTCGCTCCCATCGTAGAGCAACAAGGCATCATATGCGAATGACCACAGGACCAAGAAATTGACCACACAACCAAGAATTCAACCATATGACCAAGATCCAACCATCGACTCCAGCCTGTGTGCTCTTCGTTGGATCCGGAAAAGAAGACGATAGAGCCCGCAGCTGAACGCCGAGAACAGAGGGAAAATCGGGCAGGCGGGTTGTTGCGCCGCCAGGACAAGACCTGCTACCATCGTCCTCGCAGCCGCGCGCGCTAGCACCGGCCCGCTACGGCCATGAGGGCGGCAAGCCCGTTGCCAGACTCACACAGCGCCAAGCCACCCGAGAGCGACCACGAACCATGGTAGGAAAGGGAGAGGGTGGCGGCGCCATTCCAGACCGTACGCGCTGTCCTTGACGCCGACAGATCTGGCCACAGAGATCCGCCGCCGAACCACTGGCGCAAAGGCCCGAGCGACCAAGACCAAAGGAGGATGCTCCAAGCCATCAGCGTAGAGGCCACGACCAGAACTGGCCTCACGCACGCAGATAGTGACGAGCTCCTTGTGCGGATCCGGTTGGGGCGGAGGGCGACGCGGCTGGATCCACACCACCATTGACGCCACGACCTTCATCGAGCTGAGCAAGGGGCTCAAGGGGCACTGGCACCTGGAACCACGTGTCGGCGGCCAGGCCAAAGTGACTGGGCAGCACGCCAAGCCTGGACACCTTGTCGGAGTCCGACACGACAGGCGAGCCGCCGCCTACCAAGTCATGGGCTTTATGACGATCTGCAGCTCCGAGAAGATGGCGTACCGCTCGGTGATGGCGAAATCGTGCATGAACGACGGCTGCTGCACGGAGAGATGGGCACGTCGGGGCCCTTGTTCCCAGCCGCATCGCGCTCCACCGCCACGGCCACCGTCGAGCCTTGCTGCCCGCCGGCATCCGCACCGCCGCCACGGCCGCCGCAGAGTACTCATGTTGCGGGGGAGGCGAGGGGCTGTGAGGAGGGGAAGGGAGAGGGGGCAGGCGAGGATGAAGAGGAAGACGTAGAGGCCGGGAGTCCACCAGCGCCGGGTATAGAGGATCCGCGAACGGCCGCGCACCGCCGGATCTGCTCCTGTAGCCGCGACCCGTCAGATCCGCTCAAGCAACCGCGATCCGCCGGATCCGCGCGCCGCCTGCTCCTGCAGCGACGCGCTGCCAGATCCGCTCCTGCACCGCTACCGCTCGCTCCTGCAGCTGCGCGCCGCGCGCCGGGGCGGAGGAGCCGCGCCACCACCGGATCCGCATCCCGGCCGTCGAGATACGCCGCCGCCCCAGGGAGACGTCCGCGCGACACTTGATTCGAGACGCCGCGAGCTCGGATCGAGACTCGAAGCCGCTGCCGCGTCGCGTGAAGGAGGCGGTCGGGTCGGAGAAGATGCGCCAGACTGCCGCCACGCGAGGGAGAGGGAGGCCGGTGATGGGGAGCCGGGGAAGAAGCACGAAGCACCGCCTCCTCTGCTGCGTCGCGCGCCGCCAAAGAGGAATGTGTGCCCCGAGCTGCCAGCCCGCTCGGCTTCCCGTGCCTCTCTGCTGCTGGCGAGCTCGCCGGAGGGGGAAGGAGAGGGGGGCCCGGCGGCGGCGGCGGCAGCGGGGAAACCCTAGCCTCCCTTCGAGCAGAGCTTCCTCGCTCCGGACGAGGCTCCTTCCTGGACAAGTTCGGGCAGGTCTCTGGTTTGTGCACAAATTTACAGTAAGCGAAGTATTCACAATTCGATGCCAAGACGTTGATGTTGAAGATGTGCTCAGTTTCTTCCCAGGTAGAAGGGGAGAGCTACCATGTACATATCTGGGGCTCCCGCTGCATTTAAGAAAACTAACCCATGGTTTGATGATTTCTTCAGTGGTTCTGCATCAAGGACCTATAATTACTAAAGAATTGATTGGTTTCAAGTATTTTAAGGAAATGATTATATTAGGGATGACTTTATGTTAATACATCCTAGTATTACATGATTAAATCTGAAAAAAATGAAGAATATTTACATTGAAAAAAATCTATATAAAAATATTAGAAGTTGATTCAATTTTGATGTGAATTGGTGTCTATTATGATAGAAGATATGCAATATCTTGTTATTAAAGATAATTTAGAAAGAAAAAGGTCTAGCAATGGTCTTCATAAGATAATTCAGAAAGAAAAATGCGTAGTAATGGTCTTAACAAAATACCTTATCGAACGGAGTGGGACATACAAGGGAGAGGGAGGTGGAGGTTCTTCACTAGCCAGGAAAGCGGTGCCGACGCCGTCGGGTGTGAGGCAAGATGTGGTTCGCGTGAGGGTGTTGCTGCTAGGACCATCGGGTGCGAGGCGAGGAGATGATGAGTTGAAATGTCAATGGCGTATTGGCGTTGCCTATGATTAGGGGTGGACACAAAAACCGATACCCAAACACCGAAACCGAAAAAACCGAGACCGAGACCGAAAAAACCGGAATTTCGGTCTTCGGGTACTTGTTTGGGTAGTACCCTTGGGTAACCGAATTTTATTTGTAAATTTCGGGTAGTACCCTTGAGTACCCGAACTACCCAAACTACCCAAATTAGTATGATGATGTAGGATTTAGCACATAGACTCAAACCATGGTCACATAACATCCTTTGTTACTCATTCATCATATTCATGTTTCTCCTATCATATAATGGTAACTCATTATCAAGTTGATTGCATAGTATATTTTGGGTATAATCAAATTTATTTCATTTTTTCTCTACAAAATTAATGCTAATTTGGGTAGTTTGGGTATAACCGAAGACCGAACCGAAATTTAGGTACTCAAATTTTCATTGTCATTTCGGGTAGCAATTCTAGATAACCGAAAATTGAGAAAACCGAAAAAACCGGACCGAAACATCGGGTATGACCGAACGCCCACCCCTACCTATGATAACAGGATTGATGCACGCTGGTATGTGGGCGGTATCAAACTTCTGAAGCACGAGACCTATCACACTCAGTGTAAAAACCAAACGCAAATCTATGTTATCTGATCACTCCGTTCAACCCAACCAAGCACATTTATCGTATTCATCCGAATTAAAGAGAGCAATTTCGTATTCACATATGTTTAATATCCGATACATATTTCGTACCAAGAACATTCACATCGATATGGATGTACTTATACTATCGATCCAGCCCAGTTTGCTTGTGGGGCATCTTGCAGGATCTAGATCTGAGAACGCTTGTCGTGTTACGATACAGAGAAAACATGTTACAGGTACACCATTGTCCAGATTCTGGTGGCGAGTTCCTCGCGGGTCCACCTGTCTGATGGTGCCAAGCAAGCGAGTTCCTACATCCAAGGCACCCCCACTCCACGGTGTCCCCGTCTCCATTCTCTCCCTCCACCCTGTAACGGAAACCCCACCAAAGTCACGTCACTATGCAATGGGCCCACATATCATGCCGGAGCGCTGGGTCCACAAATCAGTTACAGTCGACGAAAGGCGAGCGCCACCGGCCGTTCAGCAATCATCCTTCCCACCTCACCTCCCCCACGTCCAGGACGGATGGGCCCCTTGTCCAGTTACCCAAACAGTCCACGCCAGCCCAAACGTGGGTCCCGCATGTCCTTGGGCCCACCGTCAGAGAGCTGATCCCCCTCCCGACGCGTGGGTTAACTGAGGCGATCCAGACCGTCTCCTCTTCCCCCTCCGCTTCTCCCGATCTCGGCGGCAGCCAACGACGACGCCGGCCTCTTCCGGCGGCCGCGCGCGAGGGAGAAGAGAGAGGGAGAGATGAAGGGCGGCAGCGGTGGCGCGGCGCCTGGGGACTACGTCTACTTCAAGTCCGTCGTCCCGCTCCACAAGATCTCCGTAAGCGCGCTCTCTCCTCAACCCGTTTCCCTTCCTCCCCTGTCTTGTCTCCGCAGCCTCTCTGTCTCTCCTCCCCTCGCCTGCGTTTGTTACGACGGGGGCAGTCTCAGACCCGACCGGCGGGGCTAGTGTCGGGTGCGCCGCGGCGTCGGTGTGCAGCTTGGTTCGGAGCTTCGCCGTCGGGAGTGGCGCCGTCGGTTCGGGGTCGATCGCCCCCTGTGGTTGCTCCCGGTGGTTCTCTTCTGGTGTCATGTAATGCGGTGATTCAGTTCAATTGCTCGCCCGGAGTGTTTGACTTTTGCGCTCCGACATGGTCTGGGTTTCAAGAGAGTTCAATCTCTGCTCTGCTTTGCGAGGTCCACTTTGATTTTGGCTAGATCATTGGCTCAATGTAATGCTACTCAAATGAGGCAGAGTTGTTGAATCAATTGGGTAAAACTTGGCATACCTGCAGTTCATAACGGGCATTTCTGTTCACTGCAGAGTGATACTTACCTGGTCATGATCAGCCGGTCTAGAGCTTAAGAAGGTTTAGCTTTGGTATTGTGTGGTGTCATGTTGTAACCTGGTTATGCTTAGCTCAAATTTATTTAGGTATTATTTTACTTTGCATGTCTCTCTGTTCAATCTGTGCAAATCATGTTCAATAAAGTTATCTCATAGTAGCAATTAATAGTCCATTTGATTTGATAATGGGAGTGGCTGACCAAATTTAAGTGTGCCTTATCTTATCTTAGGCATGCAAATGGCTTGGTCTGTAGAATGTTAAAGCGGTATCCATTCCTTTTGAAGAGAATAGTAATTTTATTTGTAGTTCTTGTCTACTATTGTGAGTTTTAAGTTATTCTATTTGCCTGGTTTGTTTCTAAGCTATTTATTTTCACTTGATACCTTGTAGATTGGGTCAAAATTGTGGAGGTACTACGATTTTGGGCCAAAGACTGTGCCGCCTCTCGTCTGCATCCCAGGAATTGCAGGGACAGCTGATGTCTACTATAAACAGATCATGTCACTATGTATGAAGGTACCTACTCTACGAGATAATTGTGTCCATCAATCTTACTGTTTGTAGTCCGATTTTGATTATCTTAATTTGAAGAGCCGATAAGTATCTGTAGGGGTGAAAAGGAGTGATCCTTAGGGTATCCCAGCCCTCTTTTTAGTTTAAACAAATAAACTACTTTTTCAAAAGATGAGCTCAACTAGTTCATTTCATTCAATTGAAAAGTTTTGGAGACGGAGCTCACCTGTTTTCACCCATATGTGCTTGTTTTAGCTGGCTATTTTCAAATCCATCCTGCTTGATAGGCAACCCTTTTACATGTTTATTTATCTGGAAATTTATGATAATATTCAGAGGATATGGTATGTACAGATAAGCATACCCCTTCCCCCCTCCCAGAAAAATCCCAAAACTGTGTTAAGGAACCAAAATAGTTTCTACTTCATTACTAGGTGAAATTTTGGAACTGATACAGTGTCAACGAGGATTGTGCAATTGAGAATGTAGGAGAATATTCGACTCGGAGCTGTGCGGACAGGGTAGCGAACTTGGTGAGGGCTTTTCGCAAAAGGTGGCCAGGGAGATGTTCCTAGCCACGGTGACCGAGAACTCTTGTCAATGGGAGGTTTAAGGAATCGGCGGCGTTTATAATCCTAGTGCCCAACTGACAACCATGATAACAAAGGAGAACAAATGCTAACAATCAAATGACAGAATGAACTCCTTCCGTGTTTGCCATGCAAGATGTCGAACTTCATCTTAGTAACTTTCTGTTGCCACCCCTGCTGGCTTCTTGGAAGCCATCGTTCTGTGATGGTACGTTCGCCCGACAAAGGCGTCCATAACAAGAACACAACAGGACCATCTTTGAATACTGATTTACTAAAACATTACGCATAATTGGTATTCCTCAATATTATAAAGTCCATCCTGACTAGCTTCTTACCACATGCACCTGCCACTGGTGTTGGGAGCCACTTCTAAATGCATTTTTCTTCTTCTTTCTTACCCTACAATTATTGCTTGTCTGCAAATACTTCACCAGGCAAACCAGAGATCTCTCCTCCCCCTCTCCCATCCGGATTTAGAGGCGACATAGCACAACATCAGAGCTTGTACATAAAACCGATTACTAGATTACTTTGGGCAATCAGCCTTTAACTGTTTATGCTGCTTCATGAGTGTTGTGAACAGTGTTTAATATAGGTGACACCTTCTTGAAATTCTACCACTATTCCAAGTGCTTCAGAAACCCTATTGATCTCTGTCTGCTATTGCATATGTAGAACCACTTGAAGATTCATTTTTCAATTTTCTTTCAGGGTTATCGAGTGATATCTATTGATGTTCCTCAAGTTTGGAATCACCATGAATGGATCCATTCATTTGAAAAGTTTTTGGACTCCATGAACATCCATCATGTAAGTAAGCATCACACCATTTTCATTCTGAGGTCATGTTTTAGCTTAGTTAGGCGCTGTCATTTTGTTTCTTTGCCATTCTTCTTGCAGATTATGTTTCCGTTTTCTTAGAATTCCATGCTTTTTCTAATTTCTGCTTCCATATTTTGCATATTGCAAACTTTAATTCCAAATTTTCCTTTTCAATTTTATTCAACTTTCTATCATTACATTGACCAGAAAAATTATAACATAGGATAGGTATAGTGAGCTCGGAGCAAACCTATAAAAACTAGTGCAGCCTACTTCCTCCTGTTTTATTTTGTTAACGTTGGTTAGTGTAAAATAAAATCGAGGGAGTACTTGTTATTGAAAAAATGATGATGCTTTTTTATTCTCTCCACTGGAAAGTTGGTAGGTTTGTACTTCCAAGTGCCAACTCTTGTGTGTTTTCTTCTTTCTTGAGAAAACAAGTACAATGGGTTTAGTTCTATTCTTTGTTCCTTTTAAATGTACAGAACAGAGGTCTTAGTTTAGTTCATTGAATTTAAGATATTATTTGAATTGACTGAACCTTCTGAGAATGCAGGTACATATTTATGGTACATCTCTTGGTGGATTTCTCGCACAAATATTTGCTCAGCATCGTCCAAGGAGAGTAAAGTCCTTGGTTCTATCAAATACTTTTCTTGAGACACACAAGTTTGCTGCTGCTATGCCATGGTCTCCAGTGTATGTATAATCTCTTCAAATTTATGAGTTTCAACTTTTGCATGGTAAACTAATGATATACCCATGTACACGCCTGAACGACTTTTATAATTGTGTTGTTTCAAAGGCACTTTAACATATGTTGCTCTCAAACATAAGATCTTCAAGTTTCCAGTATATTTTTTTCACTGAGCAAGAATCTACACATATATCCTTTGTACTGAAATAAAAAAACTGTAAGTCTTAGAGAACATCAAAAAGATTCGAAGATGCACGAATTTCTGTCAAGATACCAGATAAATGAATTGCCTTATGCTGTCTCGGGTCGTCGTTTCTAAATTTCCTTTATTAAGACCAGGTCTTAATTGTTGTTATTCTGGACTTATCTTATTTTCTAGAATATGTTACTTGCTAAGAACTATTTTTCAGTTTAACCTTATTGTATTTCTAAAGAAAGTTATAAATTCAATTTATATATTTAAAGAACTTGTTTTGTTAGGTATATAAGTCAGGGGGGGGGGGGGGGTAGTTTGTCTGTGCTCTGCTCTGTGCTTATTTCTACGCTGTTCTGTTCTTAGAAAATCCAGCACCCGTGCAAATCAAATTATAATTGAACAAACCTTGTCATCCATGTCCCCTCTGTCTTCTTATGGACATGATTGTGCTATAGCTGCCATATTTTCTTTTACACAACTCCATTGTCCAAGCATCGAATAAGTTATTTTCAACAGAGATGAGCTAACCAAGCAGCTGACCTAGAATAATTAATGCTATGCCATTTTTGTACCTTAGTTGATGTTCTCTGCAACATTAATGAGCAGAATGTGGTGACTGAGATGAAGCTGAACATTGTTCAGCAAAAACGCATAACTTTGTGAAAGAATAACCATCACGCAAAGAAGACACTCTTGCAGCCTAATTAAAACTTTTCTATTGTTTTGTAATATTTAGCCAAACAAATACATGTTCAATTTTTTTTTCATTTTGAAATCCTACTTGACTAATCGATATTATTACTAGTGTATAACTATGTCGAACATTTGTGATATTGCAGTGTAAATTGGACCCCTTCCTTTTTGCTGAAGCGATATCTCTTGACAGGAATCCGAGATGGTCCCCACGAACCTTTCATTGCAGACTCAGTAGATTTTATTGTCGGTCAGGTCGGTATCAACTTTAATCACAAATGTTTTGGCATTAATTTTAACTCACATGTTTAAAATGATTTTGTGATCATCTTAAAGTAATCAAAATTGATCTGATAGGTGGTTACATATTCCTAGCACATTACTTGTTTGAACATGACATGGCAGTTTTGTTCCTTGCTAATGTTCTATATTCCCCCTACTTCTCATCTGATAAGATCTTCTGCATGCCAGGTTGAGACATTGTCAAGAGAGGACCTTTCATCGAGGTTGATGTTAAATGTTAATGTTGCATCAGTAGGATCATTGATGCTACCAGATTCACTCATCACTATAATGGATGTAAGTTACCTAACATTAGAGTAATATAGCAGAAACTCATATATTGCTGTTTAAAAATAGCTTTTTCATAATCATTGTTCTCCATTCCATTATTTGGCTACAAGAGTCAAGTGATCTAACATTAGATTTAGAAAACAATTTTAACCTGTACAAGTAGGTTAGGAAATAATAGATGGCTCTGAAAACCTTCGTTGATATGGACTATCAACAGTTGTTATTGCGACAATCGATGACTTTTGACATTCCCATACCCCTATCTATGCTAACTGTGTGCACTGAACATCTTTGCTCAGACAAACGACTACTCTGCTGTTCCTCAGCAGTTGAAGGACCAATTGAATGAAAGATATCCAGGCGCGAGGCGTGCTGTACTGAAGACTGGTGGTGATTTTCCTTTCCTATCACGTCCAGATGAGGTCAATTTATACCTTCAGGTATTGCAGACACGTTTTTTATTACCCTTTCATTGTTATGCATTTTGTGAATACATGAAGAATAATTCTCAGAACATGGTCAGCTACATTTGAGGCGAGTTGGTGTAGAACCAAGGCCAGATCTAGTCCAAGGTTTCACACGAAATGGCAGCGCTGGGAGCTCAAAGGATCCGAAAGATGGAGGGGACAGCTTTCATGATAGCCCTGGAGACAATGGTTACCGTGGTTCAGGTGGCTCTGATCATGTCTCACCCCATTGTGGATCAGAATCACATGATTCCGATGAACAGATACCAACAAGCACAATGCTTGCAAATACTGTACTAGGTACGGCCAGCTGAACTCAGCAGCTTCACTTTTGATGCTCATGATACATCACTACCATGTGTCAGCTTTGTATGTTTTATCTACGTAGTTCTTCTATGTATAAAGCAGTGAATATCCCCTTTTGTCCATCTGTAGAATTGGTTTTGTAGAATATCGTTGAAGCATCTGTGGTAACTGAGTTCCATTCAGTATCGCCAACGGGAAAGAGCACATCAACTGTGGAAAGCACTTTTGTTGTATAATAGGCTTCCGTCTTTCGTAATTGTATCCAGCCTTTTGTGTTTGTAGGCCTGTAAATTGAATCCCATATACCTGAGATATGAATATCAATACTATTGTCCATTTTCCTGAAATAGAAAAAAAGCTAGTTACCTCATTGATTATTTTTGTGTTTGCACTGTTAAAACTGATTATCTTCTCTAGTGTTCATTTTCTACTGGGCTGATCTAACTAATGAAGATTATATTTGACTCGAGTGACACAAGGGATGTTATTTGCGCTTATTACTAGCAGCATATGTTAATCTTGTATATTTTTCATGTTTGCGCTTGTTGTTCAATGTTTGGGGTCATCAGTCACTTTGCTTCTGATGTTTTTTTTAGTTAAGCCATAAACCTGAATAGAAAATTGATCATACTACTATGCTTGAGCAATCATCTACTTGCGCTGATTTGTGATCATATAATTGCCGAATGCAAAATGCATATTTTAAACAGATTAGGTGTGCTGGATTGCATGACTGCCAGACATCTCCCATTCTTTATTTATTTTAATTTTTTTAAAGAAGACCGAATACTGTTACTGGAGAAATAGTGTTCATCATTTTGTAACACATGGTCAGCACTTTTTCCTTTTTACATGGAGATATATAACCCATGGCATCAGCCACATCACTGGTCACAAGATCTTGAACTAAAGTTCATGTTGCGTTCTGATTCCCA
Organism: Eragrostis curvula; assembly: GCA_007726485.1. NCBI lineage: Eukaryota > Viridiplantae > Streptophyta > Magnoliopsida > Poales > Poaceae > Eragrostis > Eragrostis curvula. The sequence goes on from CM017439.1 coordinate 33,087,882, forward strand.
TGCGCTAATAAAGTATGTACTGTCATATTACATTTTCTAGGACCATTGTTTCATGGTCACAACTTACCATGAAAGTGAGCAACCGCCTCTTCATCTTTTGTTTGGTTCTTTGATTCTTCCCTTCTGGTCATCATTTTCTGTCAAAATATGTTATGTAATATTACCCGTCATCATTTTCTTTGATTCTTCGCTTTTGGTTGGTTGTATGGGATGATACATGAATGTGTTTAGTTGCTTGAAATATTTTTTAATCACCATATAACTTAATATATTTTAATAATTATATTTTTATTCATAATTATCAATAAACAACGCTAATATATATTGTAATCAACGCTAATCATAATTTAAGGCATCATTAAACTCCAATAAATACCTAAATAATAATTATTTCTGGTTAATAATATCTAATTATAACCAATTTTAGCTAATATCATTGAGAATAATTCATAGTCACTAATCACAAGGGAGAACGGAACTTGAACGGTGTGGTGCGGCGTTTTTCCTTGACTGAGATGATACAACATCTCAGGGAATATTCTTAGAATTTGTATCACTTGGTCCTGAACGAGTTGGTTTAGTTCAGCCAACCAAACACAGGGCGTACAAGATTCTGCATCATTCTATACATGTACCACTTGGTTCAGAGAACCAAACATTAGTTGTGTTGTTCGGGGTTTGTGTTATTTTTTTTATGGCTTTGTTTTGCCATTGTGTAGCTCCATGTAGTCTTGACAATGCAAATAGAAATGGATGTACCAGTGAAGCCGTAAAAATGAGCGATATAAGTTACCGCTTTCATTCTACGTCCCTTTTTCACTTTGTTTTCGCATTTTATTATACTCCCTCGGTTTTTCTATGACACTCATTAGCGGGCTTTTCACTATATTCACTATGTTTTGTTCTTGTTTTTTTTTTTTTGTTTTGTTATGAAGCCCGTTAGCTCAAAAGGCAAAAGGAATCGAACAAGAGTTAAAAATTAATGGATAAAGTACATTTTACTCCCTCCAAGTTTGGCTCTAGTCCAGATAACCCCCTAAATTTTAATTTGGTTTACTTTACCCTCAACATTTACTAAATCAACTCACTTTACACTTTTTCTCTCCAATCTAATATGATTTCACTCACGTGGAGTACTTTAAGGTTAGTTTTACATACTCAATCCAGATACACATGCATTCCAAAGTGGTCTGAGGCATTCTTGTCGATTTGTAGCTAACAATTTGTCCTAATATCTCTACATCTTGATCTAAGATGGCGTAGCCATCCTCGCTAGTTTTCACCTAAAATTTCACCATGATCGTTGTTTTAGTGGGCTAGCAGCATGTATGAATGAACCTATGTCGAGTTGCATCCACAAAACCACCTTGACATGAGTCTAAGTTAGCGAAATCACTTTGGATTTGAGAGAAAATGTGTAAAATAAACTGATTTGGCAAATGTTAGAGGTAAAGTAAATCAAATTATAGTTTAAAGAGTTATCTGGACTATGGCCAAACCTGAAGGGAGTAAAATGGACTTTATCCAAAATTAATTCACGAAATGAGCGAGTGACCGCGCCAATGTTCTCGAAGGAAAACAAAACCCAAGGGGCCGAACCTTTTGAGTCTGAAAAGCCCAAAACCCTAGACCCCAAAGTTCGCATTCGTGTTCCCCTCCCATCGCTACTACCGCCGCTCGATTCCAGCAACCATGGTGCTCGGCCTCTACCCCTTCACCGACATCGCCGCCGACGGCACCCCCCGCCTCGACGCGGCCGACGGCGAGGAGGTCGTGCGCGTCGAGCGCACCGCTGCTCTCGCCCTTGGCCCCCGCGCGCCGGAGCCCCACGGCACCCTCTTCCTCACCACCAGGTAACACAGCGTCCACCCCGAACCCTTCCGTCCTTCTCTATCCGCTTCGCAATATCCTAACGCGGAGCTTGTGTTGCGTCAGGAGGGTGATCTGGGTCAGCGAGGCGGAGCAGGGCAAGGGCTACGCGGTGGACTTCGTCGCCATCTCACTCCACGCCGTGTCACGCGACCCCGAAGCGTACCCCTCCCCCTGCATCTACACACAGGTGATTTCACGACCGTACAGTTGGTTTCTGATTCCATGCTTGTTTGATGGACATTTTCTGTACGAGCCCATTTGCCCCTGCTTAATTAGGAAGCAAAAAATTGTTGGGTTACCATCTTACAATGCTTTGTTTTTATTACATACTGCTAATGATGACTAGATTGATGAGTTTGTTATCAGCATTTTCTTCTCTAACATAAGCAACCCACTCTAAACTAACTCGATCAAAGGAGAACAGCTAAGTACTATAACAGACATGTCTGGCCTATCATATAGTATTTCAAAAGCATCAACTCACAGCACGAAAAAATAAAATAAAAATAAAGCCAACCCATACCTGCAGTTTGCCTAAGAATGCACATTTGGGCAGGGGCTTGCACATATGAATATATGAGAGATACTCTGGAGGCTCGGTTTATCCAGCAGCCACACCTACCATGGCTGAGTGAAAGATCTTTTCTAGCATCTAGAACACATAGTACGCTACTTGACAAGTCGATAATGTTTAAAGTATTGAATGCACTAATGCAGTTAGTGTGGTAGTGTGCTCATTGGAGTGAGGTACAATGTCCTATATGCTGCCCATCAGACTACTTGCCTTTCACATCAGAGCACATTTGTTTCAATCCTTGCTCATCGTTGTTGGTCCTTATGGTTCATTGGTCTTGTCGTTAGTTCCTTTTATTTTTTATTTTGAACAGCGACTTTTGGCTCAGACTCCTTTTCATACAAGGAAGTTCTAGATTATATAATTTACTAAATTTCCTTCTATTTTAATGAAGGAAGAGTCATTGATTTCTATATAAAATGTACCTTGGCTTGTGTAAACTGTGGGTTTCTTATGTAGGGACTAGGGAATTTAGATTGATATGACTATTTCAAGCAGCTGTGAGATAGTTCTCTGTGCAATAATCACATGATCAGCTCTATATGTTCTTTACTTGCGTTTTAGTAATTGTTTGTTTCAATTAGACCTTAACAACAGAACGTGTGACTCGTAATTGTACTGTCAGGTTGATCCTGGGTTTAATCTTCATTTAGCTCTTATAAAGGATGTTTATTTTTTTGTATTAGATGTGCATTGGTATTGATGATGCCATGTGGATCATTGTGTTTTCGGTACTAAGTCGTAGAGTAGTGCTCCCTCTGTCCCATTTTAGTTGGCATTCTAGACTTGGGCATGGCGATTAAGAAGATGTGAGAAAAGGTGAGTGCACAGGAAATGAGGAGAGAGATAGAGATAGAGTTGTATTGGAAAGAGAGAAATGTGTCTTGGGAAGTGAGAATGGCAAGTATTTTGGGATGGAGGGAGTAGATATTAGTATGAATTGGAGGTGAAGCAAATAATTTGGAGATGATTTTTCTATAAAATATGCCCAAACGCATATGAATCACTGTGTTTGTATACGTTTTGATATTCTTCAATTCACAGTGGCCTTCAATAGTTATGGCATGAATGGTTTTGCTTCATGTGATCCAAATGGGCAGCGTATGCATATTGCAGATCACTTGTTTGCTCTGATTCTGTTGTAGATCAGGTTACCTGTCTTAGGGACTAGGAGTTGTAGCATTACTTGATTCTTTCGGCAGCACATGTTATGAAGTATAATGGTTATCCTACACTGAAATAGGCAATTTCGTCCTCCAACTTTCAAACTTTCCAATGCCTGACTCGGCCCACCAACATGGAACATACGTAGGATCAGGAACTGGACTGAACTGAGTTGAGGTGTCACAGGCAGGGAGATTAGTGGATGGGTTACGTCGTAGATTGTACTTGAAACTAGTCGTAGGCCGTGGCCCTGGACCTCGCCGGCACAGAGATGTCGTGACGGCGCTGCACTCTCCATATATGAAACCAACATCTAATTCGGACTCAAACTCTAAAAAATCTTAACTGAATTAAAACTCTTTCTAAAACCGACTAAGAACTTGATGAGGCTGCCATCCTGGTCTTCTTGTGCCTGGTATACTCGAGTCCCCACATGGCATGTGGGACTTGATTGACTAGTTTGAAAGTTGAGGGACAAAATTGACCTTTGGGGAAAGTTGGAGGACCGAATTGGCCATTCTGCCTTGTATTAACCATGTTCCCTCTTGTTCCTGTTATGGTATCAAGCGCTAGTTCCGATCTGATCCTGTTTTAAGTTTTGGTATCTATGAAGGCTACAATACCCTTTCCTGTCATCAGTTAAACATACTTCATTGGAGTTAAATTTAGTAAACATATTCATAAATAAAGAAAAATACTCCCTACGGTTTTTATATATGATGTTGGTTAGTCTAATCACCATCATATACTTAAAATCAGGGGAGTATAACCTACCTGATGTGGTTCTGTACAATTTAAAGAAAATCCAACCGAACTGGTGGTAAAGAAAATCCAACCGAACAGGTTGTTTGCCCTCTAGATTACTGTGCTTGATCTTTCTCTGATGTCTCCTTATCAAGTTGTTTGAATCATATGAAATGAAAATATTTTTGCTCTCCTATCTGTATTTCACATAGCAAACTGAGACCCTATCGTTTCTAACTGTACAATCCTTTTCTTTCAATTGTTCATGATTGTGTCTTCACAAGGAAAATTACTTTATGCAATCAACATGTGATGCTACCTTTTAATATAGCTCTGTTATATGGTCTTTTTGGCACTACAATGAATGCACTGTTCTTGTTCTTCTCTTTCTTTAAGAGGCGTTACCCAGGGGTGCCAGTGTCCTGTCATTTAATGTTAAACAATGCACAATTACCTACCTACATAGTTGTTTCTCTTGTCTTTACATCGATTTCCAAATATAGGAAGGGAAAGTAACGGAGAGCAAGCAAAAGAAATAAATCTATCAACGACCGACTTCGGACTAGAATCTAGAAATACCTATGGGAAGAAAGCATATTTTAGGTTTACTCCGCGAAATTTTCTGTGTTACTTATTAGCGTTTTTCATCGTTTACTACGAAATTATAGGTTTAATAAACTTAACTAGTGCCAGCAATGTGGCATTATTTGGATAGTTTAACATCTCTGTCTATTATAACTGGCTTCCCCATGAAATATTTCTAATCTGCACAGCTGTGAATCAATTTTCAGGGTCTGGTATGCAGGAAATTACTTGCATCTTGTCCCCGCACTGAATCTAAAAATTTTGATCTCTGTTGATTGGATTTTGTAGATTGAGACTGTAGATGGATCGGATGAGGAGTCTGACGAGTCAGATTCTGAAACAAATGGAGAAATAGAACTCTCAAAAGTCACTGAAATGCGAATTATACCTTCAGATCCTAGTCAATGTATCCTTTTGGTAAATAGTCTTATCAAGATCATTGCTTCTGTTAAGCAAATGTTATCTCCAATGCTCCTGCATTGGTTGAGAGAGTTGCAGAACTGTAGGGCTTCATTTCGTGATTGTGTTATTTATTATTTTGACGTAACCTTGCATTTTTTGTGTGTTTTATGACTGTAACGACTAGTGCCTGTGTTTGAATTCCTAGCTAATACATTTTTTGGGTATATTCAGCTACTCTCAGTAAAATGCCATCTATAAACATTCATCTTCCCTTGCAGGAGATGAGGTTTTTGATTACTTTGTAATTTTGCTAGATGCGTTTGTATTTCCATGAATCATCCCTGTGGCAGTTTTGACAATAAACTCGTATAAGCTGCTGAGCATATGCATTTTCTATTTTCGTTATATCTTGGATCCTTGACAAACCTATCAGTGGATGGCCTCTTTGAAGCATTCTCCCATTGTGCAGAGCTGAATCCCGATCCGAATGCTGGTAAATTCATAGCATCAGCTTGCTGTTTTTAAATCATCAAACTGTGCTCTTTTCATATACATTTTATTTGTCAGAGAGCGATGAGGAAAATGGCTGGGTTCATGGTGATGAAGGTGATGAAGATATGACTGATGGTAAGAATCCTTGATTTAGTATGCATTCTTGTGTCATATTGTCTGCCAAATCTTGAGCATAAATTTCTGTATTTTCTTGCATTCAGGAAGCGATGCTGAGTGTGAGTTCTCAGATGTCAACCCAATAGGTCAAACTGATGACCGTGATATTACACACGCTGTAGTTGAGGTAAGCAGTGGTTTAAAATACTATTTACATTTTCTATTTCTGCTTTTCATGATTAACCTTATAACCATATTGTAACATATAATGAATGGGACCATGTCCTTCTGTTTAGCATTTTGATTTTCAATTGTCATCTGGCGACTCTTCCCTAGCTGTGGACTCAGACCTCTGTCAGAACAATTCTTCTGTTTAGTGTTTGAACTTGTAATTATGTTTGATCTGGCAATGTCGACTAGTCTGTCTTTGTCTCTTGATCAGGCAATGTTACCTTTTGGACCTTCTTTCCCGTAAATTGTCACACCTTTAGTTTGTGTTATCTGCATTAGTTGGTTAATGGTAGAACCGAAGAGCAGTTTTTGCAGCAACATGGTGTATGAAATTGATGTGTCTTTTAAGTCGATTACAATCAAAAAGTTAAAATCTAGCCTTGTCAAGGATTTCTTAGGTCTACCAGATACTGACATCACCCCCCCCCCCCCCCCCCCCCCTATTTCTTTGTTTATAATTTTGTTATCGAACTCATTGAAACCAACAAATTTCTGCCAAGCTCTAACTCTATTGTTAGCTTCATACGCTAAAGTCCATACAAATGTTTATTTTTATTTCTAGCTGATCTTGCTAACGTAAATGTATTTATATATGCAGCTTCAGATCAATGATCAACGTTTTGAGGATGCAGAGGAAGCAGACGAGGAAAGCCAAGGAAATGGACACTAGGAATCCTTCTGTTGTCATGATCCAAGGAAACCAAACAATCGGTTCTTTGTACATCGCAAATTCACCATGGATGCTGCATAGATAGTTTACCTAGAGATCTATTGCTTCTGTTTTCTGTTGTCCCTGTTCCATTATCTGCTGTGGACCACCTTGAAATCTTGCATCAATGGCACATGTGAGAAAAGGTCTTGCTACTCGTCAAGAAACAAAAAGGTCTTGCTACTCGTCAAGAAACAAAATTAGTTGTGGTCTTGTAGCACGTGCTGAAGGATCTTCAATAGGTAGAATGGCATGTGAAAAAAAGTGGCGCACTCTTGTCCCGGCCTTTTTTGTATTGTGTACCTTGTGCATGATCGTCTAGGATCATAGGAACACTGACGATTTTAGGATGGCTGGTCTGCTACTGATGTGAAAACTACTGATGTACTTGTGCATGATTGTCCAACAGATGACTAGTACAGAAAATAGATAACTGTTGCTCCAGGAACCAAAATCCCAAAACGGTAATCGTGCGGGTGAATCAAATGTGTAAATCGAAATTGTAAACTTGTTTAGCTAAATAACTAAAAAAAAAAACTGCTGTATGCCAATCCTCAAAGTTGTGGCCTTTTAGCTGTTTGAGATGTCGAAACGTGTGCAAGAGATGCGAAGTTCTTCGTTCTGATCGGATTTTCACCTCATTTTTGTCCATCAGTTTTTTTTTTTTAGGACTTTGTCCAGGGAGCGTCTATACATAGATCGCGCTATTGGAAGACGACATGTAGCGCGGCCCACCAAACCCATCAACGAGTTTTCTTCTTCCTCGAGAGCGCCCAGTCGCCTCCCTCGCATGCTGCCCCACTGTTACCGAAATGAAGCTCAGAACAATGGTTCGGCAGCTCGGAACAATTGTTCCGGCGGCCGGAACAATTTCTCGTGAAGCTCGGAACAATTGTTCCGGCCGTCGGAAAAATTGTTCCGACGCACACGGGGAAGCCGGCAGCGGCTTGGAAAGCCGGGTGACAGCGCACGCGAGAAAGCAAGGCAGCGGCGGCGGCGCGAGGAAGCAGGCCGACGGCGCGCGCGGGGAATCCGGGCGGCAGCGTGCGCGGAAGCCGGGAGGCGGCGGCGGCGGAGCGGCGCAGATGAGAAAGTAAGCGACGAAGGAAGAAGACACGCTTTTGGCCGTTCGATTCGTCTCGCACACGCATCTCAAAGCGCGCTATACATTGTATTCGCGCAACGCGCGCTAATTATAGGAAAACCGCTTTGTCCATCAGTTAAGCTAGTGTTGGGCCGGTTTTGCCGGGCTTGTTTGTATTGGGCCGAGCTCTAATAATAAACACCTATAAATTCTCTTGTGTTCTCCCTCCCTGAAAACCCTAGCCCCCCCGCGCCGTCCTCTTCATCTTCCCTGAGCAGCTCCGGCGGCAGCCAGCGAGAGCCGAGGAATCCAAGGCAAGCCAAGGCGGAGAAGCATGGCGGCGGCTGCGGTGTACGGAGCCGGCGGGGCGATGAAGGGCGGGAAGCTCGGGATGGAGGGTGCCGTGGACCTGCAGCTCAACCGCATCCGCATCACCCTCTCCTCCAAGAACGTCAAGAACCTCGAGAAGGGTAATCCACCGACCAATCCCGTTCCTCCCGTTCCTCGAGAGACTGGGTTGATAGATCGCCTCGCTAATGTTGGTGTGCCTTGTTTTGCTCGGTCGCAGTGTGCGCCGATCTGGTGAAGGGCGCCAAGGCCAAGGAGCTGCGAGTGAAGGGCCCCGTCAGGATCCCCACCAAGGTCCTCCACATAACCACCCGCAAGTCGCCCTGCGGAGAAGGTAACGCGCCTTGAACAATTGCCTCCCTGCTCGTCTGTGATCGTTGCTTTGGTGAATGGACTAGCATCCCGCTGTTCTCTGTGGGTTGCTAGCTGTTCTGCTTGTTTGTGCATGCTGTCTCGCATTTAATCAGGTCAAATGGGTTCCCAGATGACAACTAGTGAAATTATCTCTGTAGAATGGGCTGGATTGCCTTTCTGTCGTAGATTGGCTTCCCAGATGACAAGTGAAATTAAGGTCATGGGTTTAGTTTTGGTGCTAGTGGCTAGTAAAACGTTTGGGTATTTCCTGAAGGTTGGCTTCCTAACTCCAGGGAATTCAGGGTCCTGCAGCTAATACAACGTTTGAGTCCCTTTTCATTCGTGTTGGCTATGACAGTGTTAGAATTGACACCACTAACATTATGTCGCACTACTGTTGTAATTTGTTGAGAAAAAATCATTTGTTTTACCACATTCTGTTTGTGATTTGTTGAGTATTAACTTTTGGGAGTGGTACATGTCATACCCTTATTGGTATCCTAGTGATTCTTGTACATGGGTTTGCACAGAATGCTGTGTATATGTTATGTCGTTATCATGGGTGCCAAGCTCAATCAAACGCATGCTTCTACGTATGCAGTTTTAGGAGTGATGTTTTAGTTTGGAGCCAAGCACTTAATATGAAGTTGGGAAAACGTTTATTGGTTGATTTGATATGGATGTGAAAGCATAGATTGCCATTGATTTTTGCTCTCCTATCTACTTGACACTATTTCAGCCAATGATATACATGTCTTATCACTCCATAAACAGAGACAATAATTAAAATCTTGGGTCACAGATGTTTATGACAAAGAGCCTTTGTTTGATCCAATAGTTTCTGACAATGTTACACCTCTGCTGTGGACTTAAAGTAGTTAATCTTTCAAATTGTGGAGGAATCCCTGTCATGTTCATGTCCAAATGATTTGTAGAATTCTATTGCATGAAACCAGATCTTGTAGAACAATTTCCCACCTTGTAGTAGCTCATGTCATACTCATCTGCTTCTATAGAATCCTGCTGACTTAAAAGAGAAAGGATCTTACTGGTTGTGAGGACCAGAAAGAACATTCATGTCATACTCACCTTGCATATGCTTTCAAGATATCTATTTTATTTTGGAGCCAATTACGTGATAGGAGGGATTGAGAAGGTTTATTTGAGCTGCATTTGCAACTTTCATATTTTCATTGTTTTTTGTGCTTCAATCTCACTAGACATGAATTAAAAAAGTGGTTCATATGGATTATTATTACATGGAAGAGTGCAACAGTTGTAGACTATTTTGAACAGCCACTGTGGTTGTAATAATCTCACACCTCTACTTTGATCATAAGTTGGTCTTACAGTTTTTTTGAGGAATACCTATGTTGAACATGTCCAAACACTGAGTTGCACAATAGTATCATTTAACAAAGAATCAGATATGTCTGGGAATTGCAGGTGTGATTTATGATTACAGCGGGCTATTGGGTAGCTTTTCATGTTCAATTTCAGTCTCAAAATACTTTGATTGGCAATGTTTAATCGTCGGACCTATTTGATTGGCAAATATCTGTACTTTTGATTGGCAATGTTTATTTTGGCCTCAAAATGCTGGGGAATACTGTTTTTTTAACTAATTGATTAATAAAATATCTTTAGCTCAGTTTGAACTGATGTGTTGCTTTTAATTGTATTACCTGACTCTGCAAACTCATTGTTTGACAAGCATAGCTTATTCTATTGACCACATGCTAATTTATGGATCCACTCTGCTCTAATTCTTTATCAGGGACAAACACTTGGGACCGGTTCGAGTTCCGCATTCACAAGCGGGTGATCGACCTCATCAGCTCCCCTGATGTGGTGAAGCAGATCACCTCCATCACGATTGAGCCTGGTGTTGAGGTCGAGGTGACCATTGCCGATGTGTAACACCATAAGTTACCAAAACCGTAGCTGGTTCATTTTTTTTTCCTTTGGCTACAATCTGGTCTTCCACTGCCATGCTTGCATTGGAAATCCCACTGCTTACTATCTTCCGAATCAATGATTGGATGCTATGAATGTTCTATGTAAGGGGTGTGCAATTACCCGTTTTTGCTAAAGAAATGCATGGGATAGGTGTCTATTTTTTGTGTTGGGAGCTGCTGTTGAAGCTTGAGCAGTTGTCATTAAGGGCAGTTGTCATAAGATTTAGAGTTAATTTTACAAAACCACAACTATTTGGTTTCTTGTTGCAAGGAACCACAACTTTTGCAACCAGTTTCACAAAACCATAACTTTTAGTTTGGTTCTACATGTCAGCCACACAAAAGTGCATAGGGCTAATAGAGGATGACAAGTGGGCTCAAGACAGAAAGTTGTGGTTTTGTGCAACAAGTAGGACAAATAGTTGAGGTTTTGTGAAACTGGTTTCAAAAGTTGTGGTTTTTTGCAACACGGAACCAAATAGTTGTGGTTTTGTGAAATTTACTCTAAGATTTAAGAAGACGAGTGCACTATGCCCCTAATTTTTGTGTTGATCATCTGCGATTGCTCCGTGCCCATCATAATGATAAAATTTTGTCCCGTGGTTTAGTTTATCCTGGTGAGGACCGATCAATTTGATTAAGCAGCATGCACAATGTCTCAACCGTCAGTCCAAGCCGACGCCAGTCTACACTATTGGGAAAAAAAATGTAATTCTTTATCAGGCTTGTATGAACCAATTAAACTGTCAACTTTTAATCGAGTACCAACAAGGCTTGGGCTTCACTGACTCGCTTTGTTGGTACATGTATATACAAGGTGCAAACCTGTTGAAATTATTAATTAGTATCGTGCGTGGCTTGAATCTGACTGCAGAACAAATTCGATTCCGTTGAGAGGCCACTTTGCCCTCCCAAAAGAAACAAAGGATATTATTGAAAGGAACGGGAGAACTTTGGTGCGCTCGCACCACTCCATTCTTGCATTCTCAGCATTGGTCCTGCCAGCATGGGTGTGTCGCACATCAAATTCAGAAACACAGGCACAATGTCATTTTCGATGCCCCATACTTCAGTGTTAGTATCAAGCTAGTTTAGAGAAGGCCCCGCTAAAATAAATACAGCTCCCCTTCGTATTAACAAAACCAGCTTGCACGAAAATCAGTATAACCTGTAGAACAGTCATGCTGGAATTGTCTTGTTGGAAAGTATAATTCATTAATCCTCAATATTTGAATGCTTAAGATGCCGGAATCTTTCCCGTTGATATTTGTCGCGAGTCTACAATGATGTGTGAGGTTGAAGAGATGAACATTATAATCGTATATGGCTAAGAGATGAGAAAGGATAGTATCGAAAGTTTTCCATGTTTATGTAATAATATCTCTTTCTCTAACTTGAAAATTGTAACACAAGTAACTGAGGGGATCTCGTACACACGTAGCAGCACAACTGTACAACACACTAGCGCACTCTAGCAGATGTTACCCCTAATTAAGGCACCAGCAGCAACACGGGACACGGCTGGCTACTTGGGCTGGAACGGCGCCCGGAAAAGATGGAACGACGGCTTGTGCGACGCGAGCACCAGCAGCAGCGCCACCACGGCTGCGATGACCCACGGCGACGCGCCGCCGGAGCCGCCGCCGTCGGCCTGGCCCCCGCGCCACCACGAGGCCGGCACGGCGATCCTGCCCTCGCCGTCGAACAGCGCGTGTTGCGCGAGCACGGCGAGAGCGAGGAGGCCCAGCACGCAGAGCACGAAGAAGCCGGCCTCCGTGCGGCGGCGCAGGTGCTCCTCGTACTCCTCGATCTGCCACGTCAGGTACAGGAAGAAGGTCACGATGCCGGAGAGCGCCAGCACCGGCCCCGGCGGCACGTCGATCGTTGTCTCGGCCATGGATGATGCAAATTAATATTGGAACAGAGATGTGAGCACGTAATATGTGTATCCTCCGAGCTACAATCTAGAGAGAAAGAGAGAGCTTTCACGGCATCCGTGCTGCGATGCTCAGCGCGCGCTTTAATAGGATTGTGCAGAACCTGCGCTTTGGTTGTGTGGCTATGGAGGAGTGGAAGCTGGTGGACGGTTGCCGACGCGCGGTCGGCAGCGCGTGGCCTTTTGCAGGGGCGACGCGTGGCTGGTACTCTCTGGATACTTAGCCGGACTTCGAAGTCATAAACAGCGCGCCGCCCACGCGGAAAAACCAGGTTATTTTTGTTTCTCCCTTTTGACATAGTATCGGCTATTGAAAGTGAAAGAAACTGGCAAGTACAGAAATATCCAACTCTGTTGCAGAGTAGTGCTCACCTGAGTAGGTTCTGTTCTGAATGAAAATTTTCATATACAAGAGCAAATTCGAATATTTTTCTACTTTCATACATGATCATGCGCCGTTGGCTTGAGAGGTGAGATGGGAGGCAGGGAGGAGCTCCCATCCATGACAATGGTGAGGGACCGGACCGACGCTGGTCTAGATCTTGGGTCGGACAGTACACGATTTGGGAGATGGACAAGGGAGTCAGTCGGAGAGGAGAGGATGATATGGGTGAGGAAAGCTATCACACTTTTGTACTCGGGGCAAAATCGAAAGCCATGTTAGAAAAACTTATCGATAGTTGAGAATAACATTCATCTTATAGATAAGAAATCCCAAATAAATAGAAATATGTTGGTACATGTTGTGACAATTTTTTTTTGGGATAATTAGGTACTTTTTTGGATCAATTTGTGCAAAGTGTTTAGGTAGCTACCTAAGTATGGTAAACATTGATTGGTTCTTAATCTTTACTCATATAAATTTATATCTATAAATTTTTATAAAAGGTTGAGTCTGTGGTGAATGACGATCATTTATTGTATCCCGTCTTGCATTCTGAAGTTTCCGGTGGCAAGCAGCACGCCAGCACCGATGTAGTCTGTGGTGAATGACCATCATTTATTGACATTTCCGGTGGCAAGCATTGGCGTCGCTGCTGGTAAAAGCAGAGAAGGAACGAGCGGGTTAGGCCGTTAGGAATACTGTATATCTGGGCTGGATCGGCAAGAAACAGCACAGCCCACGCCATCCTTTCATCCACTATCTGTTTTTTCCCCATGTTTTCCTTTTAACACCAAGTAACTGTGTTTTTGTGGGAAAATGGGCAAGGCACGTATATATTGATGATTTCTTAGGAGACAGTGATCGTGAAATTGAGTTGCTTATAGTACTTATCGTTTTTTTCTGCAAACAATTCAGCAAGTACCAATATTCATTGGACTGCGACCTCGTCCTTTTGCAGCGTTACACTTTTCAAATATTTTTTTCGTTCGTGTCTCACGAAACTATAGTTGCTATAACCCCTCTTTATTCTCTGCTTTCGTTAGGAGGAGTCCCACGTTTCCGTTCCTCTACATGCAGCAGCTCGGGTAACAAAAAATTGGTTTATTACCATTATGTTAAGAAATAAAAAGGGAACGTTATTAATGGAGCAGTTATCTTGCTCACCGAAATAAGCTAACTATGGCCTCTTATTCCAAACATATATGGGTTAGGACTAGGGCTGGACGAAAAGCTCGTGGCTCGTTAGTTCGGCTCGGCTCGTGACTAACTCGGCTCGGCTCGGCTCGGCTCGTTCGCTTTTTCTAACGAGCCGAGCCAGCTTTGTAGCTCGTTATGTTTAACAAGCTGGCTCGAGCTGGCTCGTGAGCCGCTCGCGAGCCAAACGAGCCAGCAAATCCCAACAAACCTAGCGCCCCTTGTTCCTCTCCTCCCTCTTCACACTTTATTCTTTTCCCAAATCGTGCCGCCACCACACTTTGCCTCCTCTTAAGTCCTCATCATGTACCTGCCTCACTGGCCTGTCATTTCGCTCCCTCGCCGTCCACTTGCGAGCTTGACCGGAGGAGCTCCGCAAGGTTATTGCTGCCTCCTTTCCTCTGTCACAACGCTCGCCTCTGTTTCCCTCCGTCATCGACGCTGCAGCCATCAACGCCAAAGCTCATGGCGAGCAGGAGCTCATTGTCCTCACCGCTCTCCCCAAGACCATGGCGACGATGGAAGGGGACCGAGTCAAGATTCAAGCCACGGATACACGACGTGATGCGCGACGGCCGACGGCTGAATCCGGGCGGTCCCCCCCCCCCTCCCCCCTACTCTCTTTGTGCGGTGGTGCCGGCTCCTCCCCATCACCAGGCTCCATCCCCTCTCGGCCGTGATGACCTTCACGATGTCGTTGGCCTCTGCCTCCCCGTCGTCTTGTTCCTTAAGTCACGACATAGATGCTGGAGACGAGCTTAACGAGCTGGCTCGCGAGCCAGCTCGAGCTCATAACGAGCCGAACCGAGCCAGCATTCTAGCTCGTTAAGATAACGAGCCGAGCCGAGCCAGCTCGTTATCCTAACGAGCTGGACCGAGCCGAGCCGAGCCGAGCCGAGCTGGCTCGGTAGTCCAGCCCTAGTTAGGACACTGACTCAGCTTTCAATACTGTACTTTGACTATTACGTCATATACATAAATTCAACAAGATAAATCATTTTAAATGATGAATCTCTATCCACACTAAGTATATGTTTTTTTTTTGAAAACTATGCCAATAAAGTATGATAAATATAAAAAAATAAGGAAAGGATTAGCTTGCTCACAAGTTTTAGAATACTGTAATACATCACTATCAGAAAAGTCAATTGGCGTTGTGTTAAGAGCACACGGGAAAGGGCCAAAAACACTGGGGAAACATTTTCCTCGTGTGTCAAAATACAACGCGCACGGGAATAGGTACATGGGGGCCTTACATGGGAGGAAGGGTTGCCCCATGTGTACAGGGGCGGAGCTAGAGAAATATAGAGGGGGGTGCGGCCGTGTATGCTACACTGAGAGTTGATAGCAACTTTGTACGATGTTCGCACAATAACGTGACTTAATCGCTATATATATGCAAGATTTTAGCATCAATAATCAAACACAACAATAATGATGTAAATAAACAATAAAAGTACATACCCTTTACCAAAATATAATCCTCTACCAAAAGATCCTCACTGACCTTAAAAAAAGAAAAATTCAATTCAAGCAAAACTCCTATATAATGTAGCATCGAAAAATAGAAAATAGATGCATTATACCTCTTATAGATCAAATATACACCATTTTCCCTCCATGTTCATGAAGCGTTGAAGCATGGCATCATTTGTAACTTTAAGAAATCTTTTTTCTCCACATAGCAAATAAGTCTATGGCTCAAGTGATGATCACCCATGCAGTTACTAGGAGATGTTTTCACAATCTTCATGGCCGAGGGAAAATTTCTTGGTTGGCATGGCCCATTCTCCAAATGTTTTCTTATCACCATTTCTCTCTGATTAGGATGGTAAGAATCAATTTCCTTTCTTAATCCTAGGTCAAATTTGATCTCCTCTTCATAATTAATATCATCTCAACAACATGAATTCCTTGCACTACCTAGTGCTTTTCTTTTGTAGTACTTTTCCATGTGTTATTCCTGCATCCACATTAGCATTTAAATTTTAATTAGTTACTAAGATCAGGTGCTTTCACAAATATCAATTAGAAAACAAAAAGGCGCAACCTTAATGAACACCGAATAGGAGTGAACGCACAGAAACAAGATCGAATTGAATTCATTGGATGATCACACTTGTGCAATTTGAAAGAAAAGAATAGAGAATCTTTGAAGTTACTTACAGTGAACAAGATAACTAATGAACACCGAATAGGAGGTAGGAGGGCCACAGGCGGTGCGCTGCGCCCAGCAGGCCGCGTGCCGCGATCGTCGGCTCGGCAGCTTTCTACGTACTCGCCTACTCGATTGGCCAGGCCAGACTCCATTTGATTCACGTCTTCGTGTGATGCGTAGGGAATAGGGATGCGATCAAGGCAAGGCCGCAAGGGATCACTGGAGAAGGCGAAACGAGAGAGATGGGACGTGCGATGCGAGTCATGCGATGAGTATAGGGGCGAGCGAAGTGAGCTAAGTGCCGCTGATGGCCTTCTGCCGTTTTGTTCGGAGGAGTGGGTTGCTGTGTGCCTGTGGGCTTCCTCAAGCTGGGCTGTGGGTGCAGACATTTGGTCCAGGGGGATGCGAATACGGTAAAAGGCTGAGTACTATAAGGTATTTCGCATTTGGGCCTAGGTGCACATGAGAAAGACATGTTTCCCCTTGGTTCAATTAGCATAGGGCGGCGAATCATACTATATATTATTCTTAGTTTCTCCCGGCGGGCCCCGCAGCTATACTGTGCGTTACTGTTACCCTGTAGCAATTGTTGCCAGCCGTCGGATTTACCCTGCGCCGTCCATCTGATGTCATCCACGTTGTGTTCGTCTCGAAGCGTCCATCGTCCTCTCATCTGCCGAGCTCCCACTTCCGATTCCCAGAAGCTTCACGGCGCCGGCAGGCCGGCTCCACACACTCATGCGCCACCGATTGCCTCTCAGCGAGCGCCCGCGACATCTCGCTGCAACCGGCGGCCGCTCCGTTTCCCCGCTTCTCCTCGAGCGCCCGCCGCATCTCCTCACTCCATCCGGCGACCGCCCCATTCCCCGCCTTCTTCTCACAGCAGCTCCCGCGGCATCTCCTCACTCCAACAGACGGTGACCCCGTTCGGCAACACCCAGGTCAGCCGTGCTCTAGGCCACCAGCCCCCTGGGATTGCCGTTTCCGGCGCCAGGTACTTTTCCTTTCGATCTCCACAACTGTTGGGTCGCTCTACGCTCCTAGGAGTCTCCTGCCCTGCTGAGGAGGACCACGTATCCAAGGGAAGTACCGTTTGTTCGTGCCCTTGAGTTAGGACCCGTACTGGAGCTCCATCTGTATGAGGAAGTGCACATATATAATCTGTGGTATGTCTCCTGCTGATGATTTATCTATGGTTTGAAAAATTAGATATTTGAAGAATACAAATTTGTTTGGTTTAGCTCTCATGGCTTTGTTGTTGTTGGTTGATGGGACTAGGAAGTATCTCTGATTATTTTGAGAGGGTTAAATTCCTAATTTCTTCTCCAGCTGTTGCATAGAGTCTTAGATGTTTATGCTTCGAAAATAAACTAGAGACTGCCAATTGGGTTGCTTCACTTATATCTGGTTATTGCTTCACTGTCGTGCCATGCTTCTTGCAGACATGTTTCTGCATCTTCTTCGCAATTACTTCTTAATGCACGTCTAAGCACAGCTAATGCACATTTATTTCCTTAATTGTCTATTGTTGTTGCCATAACTGGACCTTTGTGATTTATTACATTCATGTAAGTTGCCTAACATATTCTATTCTTTTGTTCGCAGCCATCGCCTTCACTTCCCATGTCCACTATGATGCACCATCAGGTATAAGATCACTGTGTTTTGACGCTGTTTATCCTACTAAATACTGGTACATCTTAGGATAACGTCAGTTCTACTACTAATTTTTTACATCTCGAAGAAGAACACATGTTTTTAGTATCTGATTGATTGTTTGTATTGTATCCTATTGCAAATGTAAAAAGCAGAAGTTGAAGAAACTGCAGAATCAGTTGTTGATGAGCATTGGCTAGGAGAGCTTCAGGTTTGAGGCAATTCAACCTTGCCATTGAGTTCAGTTATTTGTTAAATTTCAACAATATTTTGAACCTTTATCCATGATTGAATAAGAATGTGGATGGCACCTGTTGTATAAATGGTTCTGCCTCAGTTTTGTCCTGAATAATATAATCTATCTACAGCTGCTTGCAGTATTCAAATTGGTCACACCTTTGAGTGCGCATCTATATGTTGGACATTGATACTATCTAGGACTACTTTTTGTATGTCATAATGATGATCAGCGTGTTCGTCTCGCTGCTTTGCAGCGGCTGCTTTGCAGCAGCTACAGTGTTCGCAGTTATTTCTTATCACTTGGAGCATCCACCGATTGATCTTCCATCAATCTTTACATCTTATCACTTGGAGCATCCACCGATTTGATTCAGTTTGTCCCATGTTTTGGATCTTTTTTTTACTGACACCATATTCTAGAATCTCAACATTTGTATGTAGTCGTATGAATCTGAAATATACAATTTATTATTATATATTTATTGGTTTTCTTACCTACCTTGATTTTCTTACCTGCAGGTAACGGGGAAGAAGGGTTCCTTCCAAGATATGCCTTCAAAGACAAGAATGATTCAGTTTTAACAGGTTCACACAATAGCGTCGTCGAATTTGTGAAACTACATTCAGGTATCAGTTATTTATGGTATGCCCATGCCCCTAAAATACACCGATTTAGCTCTATCTCATGTTTTGAGTCTCTGTAATTTGCAGCCGTCTGTGGCAGCAAGCAAGAGCAGCACAGCAACAAAACTGATCCACTCCCAAATACCCCTGCTGATATAAGCTCATAAGAAAAACAGTATAATCGGTTAACATCAATCGTGCATTTGTTTACCTGACTCCAATCAAAGTTGTGATTGGGTTATGCTATTTGTTTATATTCAAATATGATGTTTCGGTGCTAAATACGTTTGCATTCTCAATTGAAAGACCATAGAAAAATAGGATTCTCATATACCTTTTTTTTTTCCTGTTTCCACTGCACTAACATATTATTAGTTATGATTCACTTCAGGTCGGGTATCCCACAACATCACAGGGATGCAGCTCATCCACTCAAAAGAGCCTGGGTATTGCTGATTTCAGGTCATATGAAACACGGTATAAGCATACTACATTAACGTTTTCGCTTTCTACGCTACAATCGCAATTTATGACTAGGTTATGTTCTCATGTGTGTGATATCTTGGTGGAGAACTGGCGACTGTGATTTCCAACCCAAAATGAATGATCATTGAAAATACTCTGCTGGTCTCTCTTTTGTTTCGACTATTTCTAGGTAACTGAATATGTTGCCATTTTCTATATTAACATGAAATGTTGGCAGCCCATGATACGCGGACAAAATTTAGTACTAACCATGATTAACGTGCCATCTCTTTTTTCTTATTTTTCGAAGTAATTTCATGATCACTGATCAGCTGTACCCTGTAGGATGTAGAATAACATTTTGTTTCCTTGAATTCATTGGAGCATGAACCTCTGCTGCCTTGGATCCTTTATAAGAATAATTCTTTCTTTTTCTTATAGTACAGCAGATTTTTTCTCACTATCTACAACTCTGGCCTTCCTTTCACCTGCTCTTTCTAATTGTGCCAAATATTCCTTTTACAAAATAGATGGGCCATGGAGCTTGGTTAGCTTTTTAGAACAATGACCCCTTTATAAGAATTGTTATATTGAATAGTCCAGCAAATTTTTTTGCCTGTAACATGTTTTTTTCTGACTCTGAATTGGATTAGGGGCTGTCCCCATTGTCGGTTCAAATAATCTGAAACAGTTCCTATTGCTATATTTTTGAACAAGCTTATCTGATTCTCTATGCAGAAGAAACGCAGTGAATGATGCTCAAGCAAGGGCATAAAAAAACCCCTCAATGAAGTTTTGGCAGAACCAGCTGTGATGGCTTCAGGGAGGAGAACCAACTATTTCAACAATATGAAATGTATTGCTGGTACAAGTGCCCAACCGAATGCCTCGATGCAGAGTAAAGTTCTTAGTATATTTGAAATGTTGGATACAGTGCCTTATGTCAATGCAGTCTTTGAAATGTCACTGAACTTGAAGCAGTGCCTTATGTGAATGCAACTTTGAAATGCAACTACAAATAGTTGTATTCAATTGATTTACCCCCATTTATAATCTCTAGAGTGCCTGTTTGGTTGTTATTTCTTCTTAATTAAAAACCGTCTAGCACCATCTAGAGGTTGAATCTCATTTTTTCAAATTTTGTTTTCCTATCTGTCCAATTGATTTACCCTCATTTAGAATGTCAATTTAATCCAAGGTGCATGTAGGAAAGAAGAGTGCATAGTACTCATGATCTTAGTACCAATTGAGCAACTTTTCACTATGTACCATATACAAAACATGGGTTTCATAACCTTTTGTAGTTGAACCTAGCCCCGCGGCAAACTGCCGCGGGGTTCCCATCTAGTTCTTACACATGGGAGCACAAACAGTCATGGAACAAGATAACTAAGTTGAACCGTGGCAACACACGAACATGCAACTAGATATTCTAAATTACCATCACAACCATGCATTTCTTATTTTTTTTATTCTGTAATTTTTTTTTATAATGACTCATATTTTACATCGAAGAAATTGCAGTACATATGTTCTAGAGATTCTTCCCAAACGAGACATGATTGTAGCTAGGGCTGGACGAAAAGCTCGTGGCTCGTTAGTTCGGCTCGGCTCGTGACTAACTCGGCTCGGCTCGGCTCGGCTCGTTCGCTTTTTCTAACGAGCCGAGCCAGCTTTGTAGCTCGTTATGTTTAACAAGCTGGCTCGAGCTGGCTCGTGAGCCGCTCGCGAGCCAAACGAGCCAGCAAATCCCAACAAACCCAGCGCCCCTTGTTCCTCTCCTCCCTCTTCACACTTTATTCTTTTCCCAAATCGTGCCGCCACCACACTTTGCCTCCTCTTAAGTCCTCATCATGTACCTGCCTCACTGGCCTGTCATTCCGCTCCCTCGCCGTCCACTTGCGAGCTTGACCGGAGGAGCTCCGCAAGGTTATTGCTGCCTCCTTTCCTCTGTCACAACGCTCGCCTCTGTTTCCCTCCGTCATCGACGCTGCAGCCATCAACGCCAAAGCTCATGGCGAGCAGGAGCTCATTGTCCTCACCGCTCTCCCCAAGACCATGGCGACGATGGAAGGGGACCGAGTCAAGATTCAAGCCACGGATACACGACGTGATGCGCGACGGCCGACGGCTGAATCCGGGCGGTCCCCCCCGCTCCCCCCTACTCTCTTTGTGCGGTGGTGCCGGCTCCTCCCCGTCACCAGGCTCCATCCCCTCTCGGCCGTGATGACCTTCACGATGTCGTTGGCCTCTGCCTCCCCGTCGTCTTGTTCCTTAAGTCACGACATAGATGTTGGAGACGAGCTTAACGAGCTGGCTCGCGAGCCAGCTCGAGCTCATAACGAGCCGAGCCGAGCCAGCATTCTAGCTCGTTAAGATAACGAGCCGAGCCGACCGAGCCGAGCCGAGCCGAGCCGAGCTGGCTCGGTAGTCCAGCCCTAATTGTAGCTACCTAGCTATATTATTCCCAAATGAGACATTTCAATGGCTAGAGATTATATTGCCATCCATGGATTGTTTTGTTAGGATTGCACCCATGGATTGTTTTGTTTGCGGCTAAACTAGCCAGCTTGCCAAAATTTCGTCATGATCAAATCACAGGAAGTCCAAAACGTTGGTGAAAAAAAAAAGTTTTATTTGCATCCATGATAATCTGAAGTCGGTGGTAAAATACGGGACCATGCCAAAACTTTCCAAACCTGTAAGTATGACATACGAGATCAATATGTCAATAAAATTTTATTTTGCACCAAATAATGGTCAAAATTATTTTGGGATATCATTTACTGACTACTAGTTGAGACAATATATTTAGTACCTTTTTGGAGAAGAGAAAACAACTATACTATATGCAGTACTACTAGTACTACTATCTGAGTTTTTGGGATATCATTTACTTGAATAACATTTATTGACTATTACTTTGACTATTAATTCAAGTAACATTTGGTTCAATTATATTTACTGCACAAAAGGAACCAGATATGTTGCCCTAACGACAACTTGCTGAGGATGGAGGGAGTACATTTGAATCTTCCAAATTGCCGAATTTAGATTACCCCATCAGAATCTCTGTTACTAGAAGCAAGATCAGAAATACAGAATAAAAATCAGAGAAGCCAAGATTTGTAGACAATCATAGGTAAAACATTGCAATAAAAGCTATTTTTTTCCAACCTTGTATTGCCTTTGATGACACAGATATAACACTTATCTCAAAATGTGTGCTTTGTTTGGTCCAATAACATCTCGTACAAGAAAGTTATACCCAAGGAAAGCACAAGACTTGGATCTTTATTCTTTTGTTTCAAGTAGCTTGAATGCGTTGCTTTGGACTGTCACCAGTTGCGTGAATCCAAAATGTTCAGTGGGTTCGGATTAAGCCGCATGCAAAGAGCCACTGTTATCATTGATGACAGATTGGGTACTGAAGATACTAGGAGGCAAAAGAGCCACTGCTTGAATATATATAGTTTTTTGTGTTGAGTTGCGAGACTCTGGTTCACAGGTACATTGTTTCTAAGCGTTTTTTTTAGAGAATTTTTACGTGCACTATACTACTTAGAGTTAAGAAGTAGTATTAGTCTAATCCGACCGTTCGTTGATGTAGGTATTATTGTAATTGTCCTAGTAATGAATCTTATTACCAGCCGAACATCATCATCATAGCGAACCGGTACGGAAAAAGAAAACTGAAGAGAACAAATCTGCACGGGTGCCGCCGCCGGAGGATGCACACGCGATGTCGCTGACATCGAGAGCCGACGAGTTTGCCTGGGCGTCTCCCGCCGGATCCTCTCCTATCCGCTGGCGGCAGCGCTGATCCGACACCAATTCGCTGAGATGCCTCGTCGTCGTACCTAGACTCCACGGCCTTGTGCTACGTGCAAGCCGTTCTATCTACTTCCGGAGGCAATCCGACTACCAAGCTTCGCTCCTGCGGACATCGCCGTGGCCTTGCCAAAATGCCAACCCGCTTGGACGTGAGGCCTTCCCGTGAGCAGGTGCTGTGCCATCCATGCGCATGACACCTATGTGTTATTCAGGATGAAGCAATGCGATGTTGAGCATCTGCTGTCGCAGCTAGGGCTGGTAATAAAACTCGCAGCTCGCAAGCTAGCTCAACTCGGAGCAAACTCGACTCGACTCGTTTTAATTTTTAACGAGCTGAGTTAGATTTTTAGCTCGTTAATTTTACGAGCTAACTCGAGCCAGCTCATGAGCAGCTCGCGAGCCCAAACGAGCTGCGTGAGAGTAAGAAACCTAGCTCCGACCCAGGCCCTAGTCTCAATTTTTCTTTGCAAAAGCCCAACCCGCGTAGAAGCATGATCGTATAATTAAGGGCAGTCACGGCACCCCTTGCAATTCCACGTGTAGTACATCTACGCACGGCAACGTCATCGGCAAAGGAGCACACGCGATCATCTTGCTTGAAGACTGCAACATGTAAACTCTTTATTCAAATGCTTGTTTAAGACATTTGAGTTACCTTGGACAGATGAACATGCACGAGTGATGATATATGTTATTTATGCATGTGCTGCTGTTTTCTCCTTTTAAAAATCAATTGAAAAAAATATGTTTTCACCCTTAGCTCGTTGAGCCATAATGATCTAGCTCGTGAGTATATAGAGGCGAGCTGAGCTGAGATTTTTGCTCGTTTGCCTTAATGAGCCGAGTCGAGCTAGCTCGATGTTCTAACGAGCTAGAGTGAGTTGAGCCGAGCCGAGTCGAGCTGACTCGGCAGCCAGCCCTAGTCGCAGCCCTATCATATGACTGCAACAGGACACGAACACGTCGTAATCGGCAAATTGTCATGTCTATAAAATACAACTGAACTAGCACTTAGAGTTCCTTGTCGTATCTATTCTGAATTAAAGGCTCAATGATGCATGCATCCTCCTTTTAATTTGTGATATGATGTCATTGTTCATCGTCGTAGCTTAAAATTGAGAAACTGTGTAACAAAATAACTGACATTCGAAAGATGGCAGGGGAATTACTACATAACGCAGTGACATAACTGCATGGTTCATCAGAATTCACGGACGTTATCACCCAATTGGCAACAAAAACATGGTTGTTCGTTCATCTCCTAAAAACAGCAGAGTTGTTCGATAAGATAACCACAACTTAACAGAGTTACACATAGCTGAGATTTTGAGAATCGTACTAGAACATTCTCAAAATCAGAAAATGTTCATGTGTCACGCCAGACGTTTTCCTTAACTTTTGATTTGCTTCCGAGAGGAGACATTATACATTTGTTTAGGTACTACACTTTGCAGCTGAGTTTACCCGCACCCAAAGAATCTTGATCGCGTCATGGCGGAGGTAACAGCAGCCAGCAACCAAGAAGCCTCGCCAGATGGAGGCGATTGATTGACGCGGACGATGCAGGTGACCAAAGCCCCGCGATCGATTTGCTTTGCCGTCCCAGTCGCGGCCGCGACGGCGCTCACTGTCCTCGATGCGTTAGGTGTCGACCTTGGCAACGCCGGCCACAGGAAACACCGAGTTTTCCCTCACGAGGAAGCATCCATCCATGGTGGCAGCGGCTAGGGTTCATCGGACGAAGAGAAAGAAAGACGGCAGGGTTTCTTCCAACAAAAACGACCAGGAATATTGATCTAAATGGAAATCAATTATTTCTTAACGAGAGAGATGATCATTGCTAATAACTATTCCTGTTTAGATCAACAAAATCACTAAGTTGCCATAATTATTTTTTCCATTGATACCCCTTACTTCAATATACTACCATACTACCTTGAGAGCTCTCAAGTAAGTATGAAGTGCATCTAGACGGTTGACGGTTGGATTGGAAAAAATAGACGGCCCGCATTCATTACGGTGCACCGTAAATGTTCTCTTTTTTTATGCATCCCGTTCTATTACTGGGCTGGACATCAGCAAACATTTCGGCGGATTCAAGAGTAGAATAGCTGAAGTCATCGCCAAAAAAGGAAAAGTACAATAGGTGAAGTAAGGAGCTAGACTTAATCAGGAACATGCGGTGGTGACATACATCAAGTTCCTATCCTTCATCCCCACTTATATCCTGCACTAGTAACTTGCCCGTGCGTTGCTACGGGCTAAATATCGTCATGGAAACACAATACCATGATAAGTATGAAATCTTGAAAATTAGTTACAACCATCTTATACTTTTATAAATTGTAGTTCTTATGAAAAAATAAAGTAATTGATAGGACTCCGGGTCTCTCTTCACCTTTTTCTAAATTTATTTATTTAATGTCCATGAATATTAAAAAATAATACCCAAAATTGAGTATAGGTGATTCATTTCGTAGTTACCTAACCTGTTCTTTGAAGCGTTTAAAAAATCTACAATAACAAATTAAGACAACGGTGATTCATCTGCCGTAAAATTGAGCCGAAATAACTGAGCAACCCAATTAACAATTCTTCAACTCCTTTAATTATCCTCACATGAAAATGACATACGGCCCAGTTGGCCCAGGGTGATAATACAACTTTCAGCCCAAGTTTCCTGACCAAATTAAATAAGTGGTCGTCTTCAACCTCTGCCCTCTCGATCTCTCTCACGGCTGCGCTTCCAATCTCTTCTCTGCTCTCTTTCCCATTCGGTGAACGAATCCAAGAAATTGGCTGCCGGTCATGGGTTATCAGACCAAGTGACTACCACCGTATTTTGTATCCCCAACTCTAACGCTGATTTGATTTGAGCTTTACGGAAAAAAATAGAGAATCGGGAGGACTCGGAGTCGGCCGGCGGAAGGCTGAAAGGTCGGGCTGATCGACGAACCCAAAACTCCAGCAGGACGCGATGTGGAGCTGGCGGCGCTCGCACTTGACCATAATGGCCGCCAGCACCACGGGCAAAAAATAAAAAATAAATTGAAGGCACCTGTGACCTGTGCTGCGGAGAATGAGATTCGAACCTGGGTCAAGGAAAACAAAGCGAATGGTCTTACCACTGCAGCACACAGAGGTTTCTGATCATAATCCATTGAATTTTAAAAAGACTACTCGAACATATGAATTTGAGTCGAACACAATTCAAATTCGAGGTGAACTCGGATGGAGGTGGTCTGAAAACTGAAAAATCCGGCTGAAAATTGTGGCTGACGACTTTTTTGAGACTATTTATGTAGTAGAGATATTACTCCTTGTTCCAAGAAACCGAATGCCAACACCGTAGCGTAGACGGGACCTGGACGGCGGGGGCGCCTCCCCTGGACACGACCACAAACCAACGCACGCACTCGCCGTCGCTGCGACAAAAATCTCCGCCACAAGATTGCCATCTTGTATGCATGCTCCAAGTCCAAATCTGTCAAGATAATACTCCGAATACAAAATATTACACGAGTTTAGGGGCTCGAGGGGCCTGTCCAGAACCTAATGTTTACTAATCCTTGGTCGGTCCATTAGATTACCAGATGCAAATATTTTTGACGTTTCACATGTTTGAGCTCGGTACGTACAAAGTGCAGCATGTACCGCCTTGTTGACCCAAGTGGTGACAAAAATGTCCATTAGCCTATCACCAGTGCTGAAACAAATTTGATTGAGGATGACACCCGTTGTGGGGGGACACGAGACGTACGTTGCGTGCCATGAAAACACGCTGTAGTTTGGAATGGCATGTTAAGCGAATTAATTTCCTACACACACGGTCGACTGAAACCTACTGTAGTTGTTAGGTCTGGTTTGGATCCATAGAGACTAACAATTAATCGTTGACTAATAGTTAGCTGACTAACAATCAGTCTTTAGGATCATTATTAGTCCCTTGACTGGTTACAAATTAGTAACTTACAAATTAGTCCCTTAAATCTAAACATAGGCTTAGGATCTTGACGGTTTCTATAGACTCTGACCTTAGAAAGACAATTTGCGGTGGTAGGCATGAAAGGAGGAGGCAGGCTGTGGGCAGTGTGGAGACAAGGTGAGTTGTTTGTTTTTAGATGCCTACTACCTCCTCACCGCAAATAAAAAAAGTATATCCTACTACCTCCATTCATAAACACTTTCTCCATTCTTTTTTTTTCCTTGACGTTTCGGACAACCCATTTGCACTGGCTTCTAGCAAAAAAGAAAATAAAAAATCATGTCCTAACGTCATGAACTCAAAGGAGGGAGTATATGACATCTAAGACAGCTACTCTAGTTTACATTGTACAAGATTTGTTTGTCCCAATCGTTATATACTTAAGGATGGAAGGCGTACATGATGGGTAGTGCAAAATGGTTTGAATATATATGCGGAACAGAAAATATATTTGGAACATATAGTGGAATAGTCAGGGAGGATCTTTCAAGGATATATTTTGTACAAACTCCAACCGAGTCGTCGGTGGCGGCCAAGAGTTCGAGTATCTGCTCCAGCACCTGTGCGACCAGACGAAGGGCGCACATCCCTTTTGTGCTGTACATGCTGTGTACGTTTGCCGTCTCGCAAATGCAGGAGGCTGTGGATGCTACGCTGCCCTAGGTGCTCCATTGTCCTCCTGTATGGCCATTCCCCGGCACAAAGTTGCTCAAAGAATCAGCCCCTCGTGCACCTACGTATACCTGTCCCCAAAGCATGCTGGATGGAAACACGCTTTAACATTACAACGTGGCAGTGCTTGTAGACTCACGAGAGATCATATGCTAGTTAACATTGGTGGTTTATCCTGTTAATGAACTGTTAAAGCCATCGATGCATGTGCTTAACAGATGGGTTAAACATAGGGAGTGCTGTAAAAAAAATTGGGGGGGGGGGGGGGGGGGGGTGGCGCGCTCTGGATTCACATGTGGGAAGCATCCTGCCTATTTCCTAACATCTACAGCTCGTAGGACCGCGGACAAATGATTTGGGACCGTTCGATCTTGTAACTAACGGTTTTGATCGAGATATATTGTGGGTGAACTGTAGGATACTTGATACACTGATTCATCACCCCAGCTGACCTTTTGGTTGTTTTGGTCGGTGGTCAAATTGAAGGAACTCATTGTAGTCAGCTTCGACGAATGTGGACTGTACATATACCCTCGCAACATGCATTTGCTCGGCTGAGTTTTCATCTCCGTTTTATTCTTGTGCCCGAGACCTCCTAAGTCATTGATGATCTGAGTCAGCTGTAACAAGCAGGTATATATATATCCAGCCTCTGCGTTTAGAATTTTTTTCCGTTGTTGTGTGCACTGTATGCAAGGATCTTGAGAGTATCTTTCCAGTAAACATTCAGGTGTCATTTTTGCTTGCAACGGAGGTGCAGTGGACAGCATCTGTTATTCTTTAAGGATGTCCGTTCCACTGCACAACACGACATCATACATTGCTTACTTCCTCCCTTTACTTTCCTGCTTTACAGGGTGCTACTACACGTTGCAACGCAAAGCGACAAGCCAGAGAGGCCCACATGCACCGTTCTTCCGCTAAACCAAATGCCACAGCCTCAGCACCCAAGTTCGAGACACATGCATGCGTACACATTTTTTTGCAACAGTACCGGTGAATTAACTGTTTATTTTACATGTACACTGCCCTATATAAAACCCTCTGAACGCCCATGTACCCTGCTGGTCCAAACCACTCCACAAACGCATCACTCACTAGTCACTATCTCCATCCTCAAATCCCGTGTTTCGATCGTACAGAAGAAGCAAGCAAGAGCAAGGTAGAAGCAGCATGCGAGGAAGCAAGGCGGTGAAGTCGGCGACGGCGGCGTGCATGCCGCGGCTGGTGCGCGGCGGCGGCGGCGGCTGCCGCGCTTCCACGGCGCGGCCGGCGGCGTCGGTGTCGCTACTGGAGCGGATCCGCGACGTCGTGCTCCGGCTGATCATGCTGTCCGCCGTGTCCCGTGCCTCCGTGCAGCGCACAAGCAG
Source organism: Eragrostis curvula (assembly GCA_007726485.1). Taxonomy (NCBI): domain Eukaryota; kingdom Viridiplantae; phylum Streptophyta; class Magnoliopsida; order Poales; family Poaceae; genus Eragrostis; species Eragrostis curvula. The sequence goes on from CM017439.1 coordinate 33,117,035, forward strand.
CAGCAGGGCAAAGGCTTCCTCCTCGTCGTCGTCGCCGCGGGCCGGCCGGCGCCGGGACTCCGACGCGTCCGCGGCGGTGGCGTGCCGCCGGGACGACTCGATCCGGAACGAGGCCGTAGAGGACTGCATCGAGTTCCTGAAGCGGTCCTCGGCCGAGGGCGACGCCGCCAAGCTCTCCAGCGCCACCGCAGCCGAGGCGGACGCCGTCGTGGCCAAGACGTCGTCGTCCATGGCCGGTGCCAACACGAAGTTGTCGGCCGCAGTTGGCGACGATAAAGAGACGGCGGTCTTCGTCGTCGTCAACGTCGAGGCCCGCGGTGAGGCCTCTCGCCTGAGCGCCTGATGTAGAGTATCAACCTAGGACTGGGCAAAGTTTCTTCGTTTTGTTTAAGGAATTTTTTGTACCAGCTTGCTCACCTTTTGTGAATGCTTTCACTTTGATTGGTTACAAAAACACAAAGTGCTTCCACTTTGGTTGGCTACAAAAACAGGAGTGCTTGACACAGGTGAGTGGAGCAGTTAATCTGTGTGCGTGTCACTCTCTTTGTTTATTTTGTTGTCTTTTCAGATGCGATTGAGCTGGAAAGAGGAGGCAGAGGGACGGTTAAAGTAGTTAACTACTCATTTAATTTCACCGCTACTAGAAACGTAATTACAGGAAAACTCGGCCGGTGTGGGAAACAACCCCACCCAACAGTATTTTGTTTAGATTGGCCTCAACCAAAATCCGGCCGAAAGAAAAGTCACCCAGTCCTTGCCCATAACTCGTGCTTTGAGGCCCCTGTCCATCCATTACACGGGGACCCGCCCGGCCTCCACAAATCAATTTCTCAACTCATGTATTTTGAGGAAATCATCGAGTAACTTTTTCGCTTTGTGAGAATCAAGGTTTGGACAATGGATTGTAGCCCACCAATTGAATGACTTACAACTGCGCTGTTCACACATTCTCTTGATGAGTAATTATAGAAGAAACTTATATTAGTTGTTCCTCGAATTGTGTATTTAATTTGTTTATATATGTTAATATGGATTCAAGGGTATGCATTCCAATCGTTCAGGAAACCAGACTGTGTTAAGAATTTACAAGCATTGTAGTACACCGCTCCGCGCGTAGGGTACAAAGAGCGCCCTCGACATCTCACTTCACTACTAGCCTATTACATTGGGCATATCACATTCCTGTATGACAAATATACTTTCACTGCAAACAATCGTTTATTTGTCATATGGGAACGATGACACCATCATTCAAAGATCTCCTAGAAGTGCTATACACGCTTCTTGTGAAATGTGCAAATTACTCGCAAAAAGAAAAAGAAATGTGCAAATTATAAGATGTGAACAACAATTTCTGTACACATGAAAAAAAAGGAACAAACGCCTCAAATACTTATGACGGTGTCATCGTTCCCATATGATGTCCAAAAATTTGCACACAAAAAAATGTACCTATTCCTTCTGCGAATGGATGCATGGACCAAATAAGTTCTTGGTATGCCGAAAGAACAATAATTTCTGAGGAGCATAATGGATATTTTAGAGTCTTTTCCAATTTTAATCTCCAATTTGTGCATATATTTTGGTATGACGGATAACTGAAGGCCCCGATTCTTTATAGCTATAGTAAATAAAATCCTTGAAAAATTAGTGAAAACTGTTGTCATTACTAACTAGGTTCTTTCTTGCATTGGATCACGTGCAAGAGCCAACAAATTAAAAACTATTACCATAACACAGCCACGTATACCAATCAGTGTATGCAACTATGGACAGGACTCCAAATCCTTCTATTAATTATATATCTGAAAACTTCAAATGAAGAACGTAAACAGATCACCAGTATGTAAATCCCCGTAGCCATTAATTTATTCATTTATCAGATACACCATAGCTTCATCGAGTAGGACAGAGCAATCTGAAGCAGAGTGTGGTTCTATTTTTTTTGCTTTATTACTTTTTTTTTTTTTTGCAATGGAAACCAGAGTGTGACTCGAATCGGTAGCTATGGTACTAACACTAATAGAAATCATTCTGTAAAGAATAAAAGCAGATACGACTGTGTAATGATCTAGAAATACTGTCTACCACTGTTTATAAGAGAAATTTTGCCACCTCCAAAAAAATTTATCAGAGTATGTGAACGCATTAGAAAGGTCTGGAATTTTCACAATACGCAACTAAACCCTGTCATTGCCCGTTGTCAGTATAGGCCACTGAAGATAAAAACTTACATTTATGAAAAGACTTTAGTGGAGTATCCACCTACTGTGATGGTCAATGGTCATTAACCACGTTCATCCAACATGAGACCATGAACTTGATACCGCCCCTAACATAGTTTTCTCTTGCATTGTAAGTGAAACTCAAGGGGGGTAGCTCCAACCTATTGCCGATCCTGATTAAGCTGATGTGCTGAATTTTGGTGTTCATGATACAATCATACAACAGGACAGCAAACACACCTTCAGGCAGTTGTACCTGGACAGTCTGATCCACACCTGGCTACGTCGTTCTTTTGTTAGAAATAGTGGCCATCAGTAACTGCTCGGAGTTGGTGATCAAAGTTTAGCGCCCTTGACTTCCCACAGAAGGAACTCATCACCTGACCTCTCACTAGAAATGCAAATGAAGTGGGAGGGAGGGGAAACTCCCAGTTGATTTTGAAGGCATGGATAAAGTAGACCGACGAAATCCTACACTGAATTTGAAAACATCAAACATCACAGTAATATACTGGATTAGAATAAAAAGAGGTTGGGTCCTGCTCGTTTGGTGAAGAACGACTCAAGGAACAAATAATATTAGTGTCATTTCCAGCTTGGAACTAATTAAACGGATGTCTCACTGTGTGCGCAGCAGGCTTGTACTGACACAACTAAGCCTCTGACTGGGAGCACTCAGAACAAGTGAACGTGCGAGTTGGCAAATAATTGTGAATTCAAACTTTTTTGCGTAAAAGTTGGCTATGATATGAGCAGCCGCTTCTGATCTTCTGTATGTGTATCCTAAACCACTCTGATGACACTGTTATGCTGCAATACTAGTGGTTCTTAGTACTGTTGTCAAAATATTGCATAAAGAAACCTTTACTGAAATTATGCCAAAATAATTGATGAACATATAACATATTACAAAGTTGTGAAAGTAATTCTCCTGTTTCACTAAGTTTTTTCTTATAATAATGGGTGTAAATCCTCTAGCCTTTATCTGTCATAATGGTGGGTCTACGGGGTAGGAGTAACGAAATCCATGTTTCATTATGAGCCCAAGATCAAATAGTCATGTGGCAAGACAAACGGTTTTATAGCAGGCTGCAAAAGTACGCAACTTCTACTCTGTTATATCTTAAGCCAATGACAACGAAAATCAAATCGCAGCATTTGCAGCAAACTGCATCTCCAGTTCCTGGCTTCAGCAAACTGCATCTCCAGTTCCTGGCTTGTCTGATTATTCCTGCAGTGTTGAAGGCTTTCTGTTATGGGCCGGGAGTGGACTGAGGCTGCCAGGAGGCCGTCACGGGCACTGTTCATGCCCTTGAACATTACCGCGGGAACTGTAGCAACAGGCCCACACGGTGTTTTGTTGGGGGGATCGAAGATCTTGATTGACTCGGCGAAGCCCTCCAACGATGAGTGTATGGTGATTGCGACCTTGCGAAGCCCTCCTGGCGTCTTCGGCGTTCGGATTGCTCCTGGCGAAGCCTTTTCGGCACTCCGAAGTCCTTGAGCTCCTTGGCGAAGCCCTCCTGAAATGTCCGCGATGCTGTACTTGGTTCAACCGCCCAGGCTGTTTCTCGGGTTTTACGTTATACGTTGTTCCGAAGCCCCCAATCGTCTGCGGTGCTGGGCGAAGGGGTTGAGGGGCGACAGAGAAAAGTGGACAGAGTAAATGATGTGTCTTTGGCTCGAGGCCCGAAAAACAGATGTCATTACAGGAGCTATTCCCTCCATATTTATAGGGAGAGGAAATGTCAAAATTACAACGATGCCATTGGGCAATTTTGTTACGTCTCCTAGAGTTTAGGCTTTAGATTGACTCTTGCTCAACATCCTTCGCTGTGTCTTCAGCACCCTTCGCTTGGTAACAAGTACCCTTCGCATGACTCAGGGAGCCTTCGGCATTAACTCCAACATTAGTCTTCAATTGTTGATGTATTTTGATAAAACCTAGGTCAGAAACAATTATTATTATAATTAAGATTATGTCGTGTGCTCTCCTGACTCATGCACGTGCTTGTCGTTTTTGATATGTACTTTTTTCTCGATTCTCGATGCTCTGCTTAACTCTATATATATCCGTAGTGATTGCCTTGTTTCCTCGCGCTGTTTTCGCTCTTGTCTTCACTGTTTTCACTTTCACTCCTATCTTCGCACCATTAGAGATCCCTTTCTCGCACTCTTTTTCAAGATGCCTAATGATCGGAGATCCAGCGAAGAAAATGTTAGGAAGAAGGCGAAGGTCCATAAGTCGTTTTCCAAGGATGGTTCTGATAAGGCTGTCAGTGAGATTCGTCCTCAAATGACTAGTGCCGTCGCTGCCTCGGAGCCCCATTCGAAGGCTCCAGTTTCTTCCTCGAAGGATTCATCAACTCGGCCGGTTTCTGATAAACCAGCCATGTCGTTTCGGCCTCCTAAGGTGTATAACTTGATGGATGTTATTACTGGTCCGAAGGGTGGAAATCAGAGTTCTGCTAAAACTTCGTCGGTTTTAAAAGAAACTCCTCCCAAGAGCCTTGTTGGTCCCGCGAAGGGTTCTTCTTCTTCTTCAGCTGATGCTGGCAAATTTACGGCTTCCGAGAAGGCCAAGACCCAGGACAAAGGTGCGAAGGTTGTTGCGACCGCACCTAGTACTGCTGGATCGAAGGCTAAGATCCAGGACAAGGATGCCGAAGCGGGTGTAATTGTGCCCGTCGCACCTGGATTGAAGGCTAAGATCCAGGACAAGACCCAGGCTTCGGGTGAGGCCCAGATTCAGGACAAGGCTGTGGGTGAAGGTGCTATTTCGAGTTGTCACCTTCCATTACTTAATATGTCTGAGCTTCGCCAGATGGCTGCTAACTTGGGAACTCTTTCAGATCGCTTTGCGGTTCAGCTTCCGCTAGAGCCTCATGTTCAACCCTGTGGTATTCTTAGCCCTTCGGCAGGTGGTGAACTTTTTCTACATTCTGTTTTTGAGGCGATGAAGGAGGAGTTTCTCCCTTTTGACGTGAATTTTGATTCTGTTGAAGCTGCCGAGGGGTCTTCGCTTGCTTGTGACGAGGTTCCAGCTAACACCTTCGTCATGAGTGCTCTGGCTGCTAAGCCTTTTGTTGCTGCTGCTAACAGGATTCGGCTTCCCCAAGTGAAGGTGAGTTGTCTCTCTCTCTCTCTCTCTCTCTCTCTTTTTTGTGTTTCGTTCATAGCATTATTTGCTCTGATTTTTTCTTCTTTTTGGCAGACTCTCGCTATTACCCATGCTTCCCTTCGCCAGTATCGGGAGCTGTCGAAGATGAAGAGTGATCGTGACACTCTTCGCAAGGATCTCGCTGCCCTTGAGACGAAGGTCAAGGAGAAAGAGGATGAACTTGCTCTTAGCGAGAAACGCTTGGCTGAACTTGGTTCAGAGAAAGAGGTGCTCGTTAAGTCTGCCGAGGAGTTTGAGGCGAAGATGGCTTCTTTGGACAAGCAGGTTGAAGACCTGGATGCGTCCCTTGCGAAGGCTGTAAAAAATAACGAAGACCTCATTCCCAAGATCGATGCTGCTGATCAAGAGCTTGCTGGTCTTGTAAAGGCGGAAGAGCTTCGACTGGCTGACGTTTGTGGTCAGGTTCGAGATGCCCTTGTTTCTGTTGGGGCAGCCCTGATCCGCTGCCTGAAGATGCTTTGACTGAGCATTACCAAGGTTGGCTTACTGCCAACATCCCTTATGTCAATGAAGCTTGCAATGCTTTTTCGAAGAATGCTGTGCAACTTGCTGTTCGGGATGTTCTTCACTCGCTCGAAGCTGGAGGCAGTGATGCGTTGGCGAAGGCTATCGACGACTCTTTTTCCTTTGCTACTACTGACAGCACGCCTCCTGCTCTGATCGGAGTCCTCGTTAAGTTTGCTAATAATATTGACGAGTCTTTCTGGAACAGGGTTCTCTCTATCGGCTAGTAGCCTCAGAGTGAGGTATAAACTCTTTATGTTTGATTTATGTGGGATGTTACCCCTTCGGACATGTATTTGCTGAGAATGTCGTGAAGACATGTGTTGTAAACTTGTTATTGTTTGTACTTTTAATATTTGTTTGGCTTTGGATTTTTAGGATTCTTCTGACATTTCCTGAACGAGTTTGCCATTCCGAAGGTTTCTTCTGATATTGTGTCAGAGAAGTGTGCTGCTCCGAAATCTTCGTCTGACGTTTCTTTGAGCGAGTTTGCCACTCCGAAGCTTCTTCTGACGTTGTGTCGGGGAAGTGTGCTGCTCCGGAGTCTTCGTCTGACGTTTCTCTGAGCGATTTTGCGACTCCGGAGCCTTCTTCTCATAACTTGGCTCGTAGAGAGCCTCCAATTGAGATCTTCAGTTCTCCTTCGGAGATTGACCTATCTAGCGAGTCAGACCCTTTGTCCCCCGTCGAAGGGGGTGAAGGTCCCCTCATTTTTCCTCCAGGAAGCCTTGTGGCTATTGGTAGAGTTTACCGCCCTGATGATGATGTTTTCGAAGGGCATCGAGGCTGCACAAAGCGAAGATCTCGTGGACGCCGCCCTCGTGGCGGTTCTTCGAGCAGTCGTGGTACAACGAAGAAGAAGAGTAGTGGCCTTCGCTGTCGTGATCCTCCCGTTTATATTGAAGACCCTTCTTCGCCTTTCGACGCTGCTTCGCATGTTGAGCGAATGATTTCTTCTGGGGTAATAGATCCCGTTTTTTAAAGGCCTTATTCGCCTTCGAGCGGATATGACATTAACGAGTTTAGCGTTGTATGTCAGATGCTATTAGAGTTAGGTCTTATTGTAAAGCAAGAGCCTGACGATGGTTCTCCTTGAATGAATTATGCTTTTGAGTTATTTTTTGAAGAAATCCTCTTCGGCTTGCTTCGCAGTAGAATAGGTTTCTTTAATATCCTTGCGAAGCTTCTGCTTCTTGCGTGATGACCTTCTGTTTTCTTGTGAAGATTGAAGTTTTCACGCTTGAAACTTGCGTTTGGATCTATGCCCTGCGAAGGCATTCTTTGATGAAAAAGCTTTTTCAGTCTTCGGGAGAGATTATGCCTTCGCTTAGGCTTTTCTCTCATGCGTCTTAGCTTTTTTGTGATATTTTAGACTCTGAGGCAAGACTTTAAAGGAAAAGTTCAATTCCATGATCTGTCTTAATGCCTTCGATTTGTAACCTGGGGGCTTGGTATCATCATTTTTTTTATGATATAAGCCCTTGAATTTGGGATGTACCAAATTGGTTTGCCCTTCGCATATTCTTAGACTTTTTCGTCCGATTTTCCTTCGTTCTAGGCCTTGGGCCTGATGGTTTTTAGCCGGTGGCTTCTCACTTTGAAGCCATGGCTTCGCTTGCTTGCTCTGGTTTTTCATTTTTTGGAGTCCAGATAACAAGTTTTTGTGATACTTTTGTATCTGAGGGATATGTATTATTTCTTATAACACGTTGCCTCGAAGCTGGGTTACACCAAGTTCTGATTTGGTGTACCCTTCGCTTTGTTCTAGGCTTTCTGCTTGACTGTGTTTGTTAAGCTCGTGGCTTTGCCTTTTGATAAGGCTCCTCTGCAAATTACTCTGAAATTTTTTGAAGGTAAAAAGTAATTATAAAACTGTGATACAGTCTTAGAGGGTGCCTCGTTAAAAAACCTCAAACCCTTCGCAGGGCTACCCTCGTGAGGAAAAAGAGCGCACCCCCCCGCATGTCTTTTATGTTTTACACATAAGCGATGTTCGCTTTACCGAAAAGTCGTTCTGTTGACTCTTGGTAGTAGCGGTTCATGAAGTCTTGCAGTATCCTTGCCGAGTTCTTGAGACCGAAGGTCTTGTAATCTGGTATATCTTGCTCTTCTCTTATGAGATGGATATTCTTCATTCCAGGAGTTTCATTGTCTTCAATGGCTCTTGCTTGCAGCTGATCCCCGAAGACCCTAATCACAGAGATTGGTCCCGGAATTTTCATGCATAGATAGGCTTGATGTATGACAGCTTCGAACTTGTTAATTGATCCTCTCCCGAAGATTGCGTTGTAAGGGTAGATGAGGTCAACCACATCGAGTGTCACATCTTCAGTTCTTGCGTTTTCTCCTTCTCCGAAGGTTACTGGTAGTTCAATTTTCCCCATCGCCTGGATTATCTTTCCTGTGAAACCGACCAAAGGAATTCCTGCTGGTTGAAGAGTTTCGTTTTCCAGGTCCATTCTTCTTAAAGTTGAAGCGAAGAGGATGTCAGAGCTTCCTCCATCGATCAGTATTCTGAGGACATCGAATCCCTTGATGTTTGCTTGGATCACCCATGGGTCTGAATGCGGTTGGTCCAGATTTCTTGCATCTTCTTCTCCGAAGGCTATATCAACATGGAACCACCTTGTCTTGACAAAAGGAGTCCCCGAAGAGATGTGTTGAACCCTTCGCATGTGTTCTTTTCTGGCCCTCCTTGAGTCTAGCTGCTGTGTGGATCCTCCGGTAATGGCAATTATTCTTTGCCTTTGCACCTCGCTGTTGGCTTCTGATTGCCTTGCGTTGTTTTGATGATTTGTTTTCGGTGGTGGTGGTAGCGCGGCCAAACTTTGTGGTTGATGATAAGTGTGCTGTTGTAGTTGCTGCGAAGCTTCTGTTGGGTAGGTGACCACATGATTTACAGAATGCGAAGGATAGATTGAACGAGTGTTGCTTTGGGACCAGTCTTCGCGAAAGTTGCCCATGTGACGAATGGCTTTCTTTGCTTCCCTGTTTGCTAGCCAATTCTGCTTGTATGATAGGAAGTCTCGGCATTGTTTAGTTGTGTGCCCTTTACTTTCGCCGTGCAGTTCGCAAAACACGGTGCGGGAGTTGGATTTGTTGTCACCATCTCTGCTCCTTTCCTCATGATCTTTGTCATGGTTGCTTCACCCTTTTCCTTTTTCGTCCTCTCTGGTTCTCTTCTCATCTTCTCTTTCCTCTCTGTTTTCGAGATTGTGTACCCTTCGACTGCTGTGGTCTCTGTTGTTTTCTTTGTTTTCATCATGCCTTCGATTTTGGCTTGATTCTTTGTCTTCTTTAGCTTTTTTCTCGTCTCTTTGCTGCTGAGTTTGCTTTTTTTCATCGTCCTTCTTTCTTCTAAATTCATCATCTGACCTTGCATACTTTTCGAAGATGTCAAGTAGTCCGAAGATTGTGGTAGGCTTCTTCCTTGCCAGCGAAGAATGGAAAGGCCCAGACCTCAGTCCTTCCATCAAGGCATCAATTGCCGTGGTAGCCCCTACTCCTCTAGCCTTCGGTTTGATCTCCATAAATCTCTGCATATATTCTCTGAGGCTTTCATCGCTTCTTTGCTTGCAAGAGAACAATTTTCCTTGGTGCACCTCTTCAGCTTGGAAACCCTGAAAATTGTTTATGAATTCCTTTCTCAACTCGGACCATGAATTGATTGATCCCGGTTCTAAGATGGAGAACCATGTTTTGGCAGTGCCTTCGATTGCCATCACCAGTGCCTTCGCATATGTGGAATTTGTGCCTCCGCCGGATTCTACTGCAACTTCGAAGGACATCAAGAATTCTCTTGGATCAGACTTTCCTTGACATGCTTTGATTTTTGGCATCTTGAAGTTGAAAGGCCAGGGCTTGTTTTGAAGTTCTTCGCTTAGCGGTGAATTTTCATTGAACATTGAAGTTGGTTGAACATCTTTGCTTGTGCTGCTTACTTCGTAGACCCCCTTCCCTTCGTTCTTCTTTTGCGTCTTTTTTGGATGATTCTGACTTAGCTTCTTTAGGTTGTTCATATCTTCGTTTACTTGGTTCAGCCTTTCATCCATTTCATCAATTTCCCTCTGTGTTTGCCTTATCTTCTGCAGCATGTCTATCTTTAGTTTAGACCTCTTTTCTACGGTTACCAAGCGTTTTTCCCTTTCAAGCCTTTCTTGCTCTATGACGCGAAGTCGTTCTGCTATAGAATCTGCTTCGTCGTCTGCTGTTTCGTCACCCTCCGGAAGGATGTTTCCAACCTGCGAAGCGTCTCCGATGTTGTTTTGTATTCCTCTCTGAGCTTCCTCCTGCCTTAGAGCTTCCTCTTGTTTTGCAACCTCTTCGGCTCGAGCGGCTTCGACACGTGCTTCTTGTTCTCTGGCGACTTTGGCTTCTTCCTCTCTGGCTTGTTTTTCCTTTTCGATCTCAGCGCGTTGTGTTTCGGCATCTATTGTCTTCGATGATCTGCCTTTGGCCATCTTGAGTTGTAAATGTGGTCGTGGGTTCGCCCCGCGTGACGGCGCCAAATGTTGGGGGATCGAAGGTCTTGATTGACTCGGCGAAGCCCTCCAACGATGAGTGTATGGTGATTGCGTCCTTGCGAAGCCCTCCTGGCGTCTTCGGCGTTCGGATTGCTCCTGGCGAAGCCTTTTCGGCACCCCGAAGTCCTTGAGCTCCTTGGCGAAGCCCTCCTGAAATGTCCGCGATGCTGGACTTGGTTCAACCGCCCAGGCTGTTCCTCGGGTCTTACGTTATACGTTGTTCCGAAGCCCCCAATCGTCCGCGGTGCTGGGCGAAGGGGTTGAGGGGCGACAGAGAAAAGTGGACAGAGTAAATGATGTGTCTTTGGCTCGAGGCCTGAAAAACAGATGTCATTACAGGAGCTATTCCCTCCATATTTATAGGGAGAGGAAAGGTCAAAATTACAGCGATACCATTGGGCAATTTTGTTACGTCTCCTAGAGTTTAGGCTTTAGATTGGCTCTTGCTCAACACCCTTCGCTGTTTCTTCAGCACCTTTTGCTTGGTAACAAGTACCCTTCGCATGACTCAGGGAGCCTTCGGCATTAACTCCAACATGTTTCTTGGCCATTAAGTTAGATAAGATTAGATCTAGAATTTCCAGATTGTGATAGGTTACTTAGATGTTAAGCTGTATCCCCTTTATACAAAGAGGGGCGGTCTTGCAATCAAGGGCAAGAAGTAATTCAAGGGGCAAAATCCTAAATCTCTCTCGCCGCTGGCGCCCTCCTCCTGGTGTGCCTAGGAGGACAGCCCTAGGGCTGCCACCCCCCCCCCCCCCCCCATTCTTTCCTCTCTTCTCTAAATTTTCCAATCCGTTATTCGTATTTTCCCTCGATTTCCCAATTTCTCTTATTTTTTTCTTAATTTTCCACAAATTCTCTCGATCGGTTCTCGACCCATAACACTTTCACCACCAGCTTGGAGGTACCAGGCATGAAAGTTGACGTGCCTACTGCTGCCATCTCTATCACCAGCAAGAGGAACAGGGCGGCGCAGTCCTACCAGAGGCGAAGGCTTAGATCTCTGCTTTAATCTGGTGGTCAGTGAGTAAACGAAGACACGTTCTTCATTTACCAAAATTTCCTGCACATTATTGCGAGAGGGAAGGTAAATGCAATTTTCGAATTTTCAACACAACTCATAGTGGAGTGTGGTTATGGCGCCATCATAATCTTAATGTGCCCACATGTTACATGCACTACGATATGATCCCGCATAAAGTAAGGAGCCCGAGACGTCCTCTATGTAATACACTGACTCAAATGTGCAAAGTACAATTTGAAGAAGAAAAGAGTTGTAACATGTGGTCATGGCACCGGCTGATTCTTTGCATCATGAAAGGAAAGCGTCAATGTCCTTCTAATATCCATCACAGATAGACCTTTAGTTAACAGTGCTACACGAGACATGCATTTTGACATTAGTGAATGAACCACATATATATGATTCAACAGTTAGGAATTACTATCAAACTCAGTATAGTAAATTGGCACCAGATTGCAGTATCAACCGCAGATGTTAAATATATGACTGCAAGTCAGGGAACTGAAATTCTGCCGCGATGCAGAGCGATAACTGTTTAAGACTGAAGGCTTAAGAGGCTAAAAGGTATGTACGACCGCAGCATAACCACATGAACCAAGCAGAAATTATCCTGTCTCATATGAAGGAACCTTCAACCTGGCACATTAATGCCATTGATTTATCGGTCACAGGGTTTAGAAAATGCCAAGGCAAGCCAGATAGCAAGGGTCCTTTTTTCTGCGACTAGATAGCTAGGGTACTTGATAACGCAAGTAATTTTTTTTTCTCGAACACGTAGGAGAGTTGTGTATCATTATATTGAAGAAGAAATAGAGGGTAAAGAACCCTTACAACACACCCACATGCCCAGTTCTCTTTGGATTACATTCGCGCCCGTTTTTTTACATTGAAACGCAAGTAAAATAAATAAAAAAAGAGCTGGACTCGAGTTTGATATTTCCAGATCACAAGCAAATTTCTCGGTAATCAATCAGTAGGGGCACTTGCAGAATTATTCAGGTGGGCTTAGTGACTTATTGTTGAGATCAAGACTGCTGTGACGATTCAAAGGTTGTAAATTGTCAGTTACTTGGAGAGGACCATCTGCCTGAATATTGCCAGCTATTGCGTGATTGGATATATCATGCACAAGAGATGCTGTTGGGTTCTCTGTTGCTGAACCTGTCGCTATTCGAGACTGTAATACCTCGTGTGGCCTGGTGCCTATGACAATTATCTGGAGCAACACCACCGGCCCTTTTGAACATAACGCACGAATGAGTATTTTGACTGATGTGAGCATTGCCTGTAACTTAACATGCCGAGCTGCCCAAAAACTGGACCAAGAAGCTCATTTGCGCCTGCTAGAGCCCACAGCCATGCCTCTTTGCTTCAGGTTACAATAGATCAATGTTTCGACAATATAAGATACATATGGGGTTCATTTTTACTTGTTGCGCCAATTGTTACATCCGCTAGGCTCTTAAAGTTCCGTGCATGTTCTCACAAACAGGGTGGTCTCCGACAAACGAGTGTCTAGAGACTGAGTTGATCAATGAATCAAAATTCTGCATTCACGTATTTACTTTTGAAACTGCAACAGTTCTGCAGCCCAGTTGGATTGAAAAATGATGTGTCGCTTTCCCCGATTAAATGATACAATGAAAGATGAATGGTGACAAAACAACAAAGAATACATTGGCCAAAGCAGTATGTCGCCCAATATGTTTTTTTTTTCATTTAGCTTCTGCATCCGCCATTTGAATTGGAATTTCCTTGATCGAACACAGGAGATCATATTAGATATGGTGCCACGGTCTACCAAATAAAAGTAAGACAACAATCATAACTATTACAATCACAATAAAATAGTGAAACAACATAAATTACTGATAACAAAACAGTTCCTGGATGTGTTCCAAATATAGCGACAACTATAATGTTTAAAGAAACCAATTGTATCTATGTATCAACATGAATAAATTCTACAATTCTGAACACATATTACTGGAGTTATATATTCATTTAAAATTATGAAAATAATATTCTTAAATTAGAAAATCACATTTGACAAAGCTTCTAAATCTTTTTAGTTAGAATTTCATTTTTCTCAAATGCAATTATAAATCATCCATGTAAAAAAATGGAGCATAATTCTAAGATGTTGTGCCATTAAACAAAACAGTCACTCATGTGAAAAAAAACAGACTTTCTGTTTTTCCAACTAGTTCAACTTATATGTGTAAGGTACTTTTAATAATCAGTCTGAAAGTTATTGACGGGGCATATAGAAAGAGGAGTAACCTAATAATTCAGATCTTAATTTGTATCAAGGGGTGTTAAATACTTAATGGAAAAAATAGAGATCATATTTACCTGGGGGGTATAGAAGCTTTCGTAAGGAGAAAGGGCGCACAAGGGTATTGCATTGCCAAACGAAAGTTTTTCTTGAGCTTCATCGAGTCAAGATACAAATATGCGTTGAGCCTTGTCCCCAGAAAGATGACATTCTCATACTCACAGGCCCCAAGGAGCTTTACTGATCCTAAGTTGCCAGTCCCATGGGGCGTTGCTACTGCTGATAGGGATCCAGCGTACGTATCAAGATCGATTTAGCATCTGTCGCAGCACCCAATGACCTGCTTTCGCCCGCTCCCAGAAATTCAGGCTACAATCAGCGTTATCTGCAACGACAAGGCCAAGCATTGTTCTGTTATAACGGCGAAGATCCTTGTCTCCAATTCCAAGGGAAAGAGTGTGACTTGCACTGAGGGGCTGGTGTAAAATGTTGCCGGTTACAACGCAGGGCCGTGGACAAATATCTGCCCACATTGAGATCTCCTTGCTCAGCTCTCTAGCTACCGACAACTAGACGATGACCAATGCCTGTGGCGCATGCTCTGCATGGATCACCACCAGAAATGGGCTAGAGCAGCAGTCCCCATGCCGGCCATCGGCATCGTCACTGGCCGTGAATATATGACTGCGCAGCTGTACAATCTTATGGCATGCTTATTACGTTGGAGTTGGCGGCCGTGGGATCCTACATGACGAGAAGGGTCTGTCCGATGCTGGCCTCAGCGCCAAGAAATGGCCATGATGACAGTTGAGGATGCATCAAGACGTCGTGCACCAGAAGAATTTTGTGGCCGAGTGGCCCTTTTTTGAACAAAAAGTCTCGTAGGAAAACATAGGGGAGCTACTTCATCCACCCAAAAAAAATCACTCTCTCTCGCTCAGCTCTTCTCTTTTCATCCCTTGTTTTCCAGGTTGAGCCCCTTTAGGGGTGCTCTATTCTTACCTTGTTCAAGCAAGAAGAAATGTTTTCTCAGAGGTTCTAGGAAAATTTCATGTTTATTTGGTACACGACCATCGGCTACAAAACATGTTGACCCTGGATATAATTTGCTAGTAAGTTTCTTTTAATCTGAAAGGATTTGATAGGATTATATGTTGGATTAATTATTTCAGCAGATTATACTGGATCCTATTATAAATTTGGTGAAATTTGTCATGGGAAACTAAACTTTGTATTGACTGGAATGTGTTGCGGCAAAGAAGCATAAACTAGGTAGCATACGCTAAAAGGTTTAGCAAAGGGCAACAAAGTTTTGTGTCCGACAACACATTTTCCCTACAAATTATGACCAACTCTTACTAGGCACCAAGATAAGAGGCGTCATATTTTGTCGTATAGTTTGATTAATTAACAGTACAATTATCAACCGACCTGAAACAGGCTATGTAACCTAGCATGTTAGCATTCCCAGTTACAAGGCCAACAAACCCATTTGCAAGATAAAAAAAGGGTCCCCACGTGCTTCTCGCCTGAGGTTTCTCATTTCTTCAGGTTACAACAGATTAATGTTTCATCAAATTCAAAGGACATGCATAATTTCGTTTTTGTTTGTTCCACCAATTGTTATGATCCGCTAGTCTCATAGAGTTTCAGCCATGTTTTGCCAAGGGTATTGCATGACCATCAGCGACAAAACATGTTGACGCTGGATCTAGTTTGCTAGTAACTTTATTTTAATCTGAAAGGATTTTGGTAGGATTATAAATTGGATTAATTATTTCAACAGATTATACTGGATCCTATTATATAAATTAGGTGGAATTTGTCATAGGAAACTAAACTTTGTATTGACTGGAATGTGTTGTGGCAAATAACATGATAAAAGGTTTTTATTTCCGACAGCACATTTTCTCTACAAATTATGACCATCTCTTACTAGGCACCAAGATAAGAGGCGTCATATTTTGTTTGATAGTTCGATAAATTATGAACAAATAATCAACCAACGTGAAACAGGTTATGTAACCCATGTCAACATTCCCAATTACAAGGCCAACAAACTCATTTGCAAGTTCAACCCCCCCCCCCCCCCCCCCCCCCCCCCCACACACACACACACACACACTTGCGCCTGCTAGAGTCCATACTCCATAGCCATGCTTCTCGCCTGAGGTTTGTCATAGCTTCTGGTTACAACAGATTAATGTTTCAACGAATTCAAAGGACATGGCATAATTTCGTTTTTGTTTGTTCCACCAATTGTTACATCCGTGTTTTCACCAACTCCGATGAGCGAGTGCCTGGTCATCGAGTTCGATGAATCATAATCTGGGTGGCACAGATTGGACTTATTCAACTGCAACCCAATCGAATTGAAAAATATTGCGTCACATGCCTTCATCATTAATGATACAATGAAATACGGATGTTTACAAAACAAACAAAGAATACATAGCTAAAGCAGTTTTTGTCCGATATGGTTTTCCATTTAGCTCTGCCATCATCCATTTGAATTGGAGTTTCTTATGTGGAAGGAACACCACGAGGTTGTCTGAGATATGGCCTACAAAATAAAGGTAGGACAACAAGTAGATATTAAAATCACAATGAAATAATGAAACAACATAACTTGATAACAAAAAGTTTCAATACACATAGTGATAACGAAAACTAAATTGTGATATCAGTCTATCAGTAGAAGCATGCATAAAGTCAAGAAAAGTGAACACATATCACAAGAGTTGTATGTGCTTCTTAAATTCCCAAAAGACAAAATTCTTAAATTATAAGTCCACATTTGATGCCAATTTTAACGTTTAATAGTAGAAATTGCATTTTTCTCAAAGGCAGTTTACATCATGAGGAATCATCCATGTAAAACAAATGGAGTGTAATTGCAAAATTATGTTATAGTATTAAAAACTTGTTCGGACAGTTGTCCTCCCAAATCACATAGCACGGAGTTATCGCAGCAGTTGAACACCCTGATTGTACTATCAACCATTGAAATAAGAGCTTGAAATAAATAAAACGAGGAAATCATACATATGCTGAAAGCCAATGACGGAGCATATAAAAAGCGGAGTAAACAGATAATAATTGAAATGAAAATTTGTATCAAGGGGTCTTAATCCGAAAAGAAAAGAGGTGGCATTTACCTTGGGGCATAGAAGCTTTCATAGGGAGATAGGGTGCCCAAGGGAATTGCGTCGCCAAACAATATTTTCTTGAGCTTCAACGAGTCAAGATAAAACAAAAATACGCTGATCCCTTTCTCCAGAAAGATGACATTCCCATGCTCACAGGCCCCAAGCAGCTTGACTGATCTGAAGTTGCCAGGCCCATGGGACGTTGCTGCTGCTGCTGACAGGGGCTCCAGGATATCAAGATGCACCGTCCGGCGCAGCACCCAATGCCCAGCTTGCTCCCTCTCCCAGAAATGCAGGCTAAAAGCAGCATTATCTGCAACGACGAGGCCTAGAGTTCTCCCGTCCAGCTTCATGATCTGGACATCCATCCATGCAGTCTCCAGAGGATGAGGGATCACATTGAAGTTCCTTGACTCCAGATCGAAGGAAAGCGTGTGATTCGCATGGAGCGGCTGGTATAGGGTTGTGCCAATGACGACGCAAGGCTGCAGCCTCACATCTGCCCACATCGGCAGGCCGTCGTACCAGATCGGCTCGCTCCACTCTCTGGCCACGGATGAGTAGATGCTGACCAACGCCCATGGCGCACGCCCTGCAAGGAGCACCACCAGGTATGGGCTGGCGCGGCAGTCACCGTGCCGGCCCTCGTCGTCGTCACCGGCCGTGCAGACGACGGCGCCGTTGAGCTCGTCGTGGTGGCAGGCCGTCCAGTCGGTCGGCATGTTTATTACGTTGAATCCGCCGGCCATGGGATCCCATACGAGGAGCAGGGCCCCTCCGGCGCTGGCCTCATCGTTGAGGAACAGCACACGGCCATGGCGGCAGTCGAGGATGCGCCAAGACGTCGAACACCGGAACATGCCGGTGGCCGTGCTGTCCTCATCGACCGGAGTGAAGCGTCGGTTGGATGAGAAGCTTCTGTCGTGGAAGACGCCGATGAGCGGCGGTGTGCCGTTCCGGCGCTCCCGGAAGCTGTGGAGGAACGCCGGATTCCTGACGAGGCGGCGCCATAGACCACAGACTTGCGAGGCGCGGAGGAGATTGTGATGCGGCGACGGCAGGTGGAGCAAGATCTCTGCTTGAATGTCTTCCGGCAGATGGGCGAGGCTGGTGGGTGATGTTTGCACGCGGCGGCTGATGACGTCGCTCATGGTGAATGGCTAGGGCTCTGGAGGGTGGTGGTACGAGCTTGTCGATCTTTCCTGCTCTCCTTTTATATACTGCATGCAACGGTTCTTTGCTGAGCTCATATGGTTAGTACTTACTACTCCACACCACAGGCGCTTCTGTAACGGGAAAAACATTACGAACGGGGCAGATTAATTGCTAGGGTGCGGACCAACCGGCCATTCACATTCACATTTCCTTCAAACGACACGTATTGGAGAGCGTTTCATTCCTATTTCGAATAAAACATACAAGAGAGCGTATCTTTCGTATGTTTGAATGTAAAGACACCGTTTCATCCTTGTTTATCAGCAGAAAGAAACGTTCCTGTTTTTTGATTTCACACTCCCGGAAAACCGCGTCTATGTCTCAAACAGTCAAACTTCCTTATAAGGAAACTGCAAAGATAAGTAGAAGCATGCAGAGGGCTCTTTTATTCAGTCCTCCGAATGTTTGTAACAACATTTATGTTTCTTACCTTTGATAATCTATGACCTTTTCATTTTTTTTTCAAATAATTGTTTACAAACTCATTTTTGAATCGCCATAATCCTAGCAGCCGGACGTCCTAGCACACTCAAACTTCCCGCAACCATAAATCCTTTACCACAACAATAAATCTTTCTGCAACGCTGAACCTTTCCCACAACCGTAAACACTTTCACAGAACCATATTTCCCACAAGAATAATACTACTACTTTTTTTTTTTTGCACCCGTAAACCTCTCTTCCGGTCAAGCATAAATATTTTTAACAACTCTCGCCAACCATGAAAAATTGGATAGCTGGTTCCGCGAGATCCATGTCTTAGGTGTCTTGGATCCATAAAATTTAATTCAGTGCCTTCGATTCCACGCTCCTTGGTGTTCTTTAAACCGTAATAACTCCCACGTCCCAATATGCAAGGGATTGAGGGAGGTGGATTTGTCCCACAATATAAGGGATTGGGAGGCTTAAGTGGGACCCACGCTTCGATTTTCCCCCCTTCCCTCTCCTCTTCGTCCACCGAATCTCATCTGCTCCTGCTCACACGTCGCATCTCGCCCCGACCATGCCGCTCGTCGCCGTCGCGGCTTGCTGCCCGCCTCCCGCCGCGCGCAGCTGGAGAAGGATGGAATCCGCCCGACCCCCACCGGGCGCGGCTGGAGGAGAAGGACAAAGCCCGCCGTCCCCAGCTGCCGCTCATCCCCTGCCATCCCCAGTCGCATCTCGTTATGGGAGGAGAAGGTGGCGCGAAAGGAGCATAGCCGCGACACGGGAGGAGAAGGGCGGCGACGGCGAGATCTGTGCCACCCCTAAGCTCGCCATTGACCATGTCGCCAGCGGTGAGCAGCGGCATATGAGGGAGTAGTGGTGCCTTTCAGCTGGCATCCAGGTGGCGTGGGGGCGAGCTCAGGTGGGCCCGTGACCAGGAGCTGCAATGAAAACAACTAGGATAAAATCCTAGCACAGCTGCAATAGAGGAACTAAGAACCTACCGCCAGCACAAGATTAACCAGGGAATGGGAAGCCCAAGATATCACCTGCCGCCAAGGATTCAGAACAGGAAGGGTCTCTAAGAAATGATTGTAGGTTTAAGGATGCCTAGCCCGTCAAACCGGGATCTTTGTTCATCTGGCATCTGATAAACCGAAATGGTTTTGTCGGAAAAATCTGACACCTACGGGATGGGGGGTGCTCCTGAAAATTAACCAGCAGATTCACAGAGATCACAGAAATTACAGAAGATGTAGATAACTGTTTCAGGTAAATGTAATGAAATAGTTCTACTGAAGATGAACTACAGTTCCTATAACAGGCTTGTCATAATCCAAACATTAACTATACCAATATAATATACATGCCGAGACAGAAGTACGTACATAGGCATTTAAACAATTTAAACAGATATAATGTCAGGAATAGTACAACGTATCCTTTGGTACTTCACAATCTACTTTCATCAGGAGTACCAACAGCACTACAACATTATATCAACTTACTGTATACTGACCGATGAAAAAAAACATTTGAATCTAACGTGGCACATACAAACATCCAGTAAACTCAGCACATGCAAATGAAATGTTGCGCTACAGATCAAAATGGAAACAATGTAATGCCGGGCCTTTCTCCTAGACTATCTGCAATTCGTCTGAGCGGCCATCTCCCGCTCTCCTCTCACCCTTGGCAATAGTACTATACACCATATCAGAGATTCAGCGTCACCACCTAGAACAACACAGTCGTTGTTCTCTTTATCATGACCACCACTAGGCTGCGAAGATAACTCACAACCATCACGATCATCAGGCTTATCATTCTTCACGAGCATCCGTGCAGATGACACTGCACTTAACATCGCATTGAAATTCTCCCTGATTTCACCATCAGGCTTTTCATTCTTCACAACACCCCCTATCAGTGCCATCAACCACTATTATAAAGTCCTAACCCAGCACCAATACATGAACGAAGAAACTACTTTTTTTAGAAAAGGGAATATATTATTTATATCCCAGCCTCTGTATCGGTTGATACATGTAGCTGTCCGTTATTACAGAGTTTCACAAAAATAAAGGTCAAAGGTATAAAAAAGACAAGAACTGATCCATGATCACAAAACAATTAGTAACTAAATGACTCAAGAGGTGATTCTATTATTGAATCGCCACCCATTATTTGCGAAGATCTCCAAAGCTGCAGTTTCAAGCTGACTGCACGCCATCTTCATCATAGGGCGATCCACCTCCTTCTGAAGTAAGGACCAAAAGCGGGTCCAATAAGTCCCCCTGGAAATCACCTGCATATACGAGTGGATTGTTTTTTTTATCAAAAACAACATCATTGCGACACAACAATATAGCCCAACATACAGCGCTAGTACCACTCCAAATAAGTCTCTTGAGATTAATACCAGTATTCCCCAACCAATCAGAAAACATATGCTGAAAGTTAATCGGTGGAGCAATATTAAAAGAGACATAGATAATGCGCCAAATAAATCTTGCTAGCGGGCAATCAAAGAATAAATGTTGAATACTTTCACTAAGATTACAGAAACAACATTTCAAACTCCCATGCCAGTTCCTTCTAGCAAGATTATCTTTTGTCAAGGTTACCCCTTTGTATAAGTACCACATAAATACTTTAATTTTAAGAGGCACTTTGATTTTCCATAAGCTTTTTGTGAAGGGCAAGGCTTGTGTCGTCATTAAGGCTCTATACATGGATTTCACGGAGAAAGATCCATTCTGGTGTAGAGCCCAAACAAAATAGTCTTGTTGGTTTCTTAACTCGACATGCATGATTATATTTACTATTTGGATCCATTGAAACAAATTCGCTCCTGTAAGGGCCCTTCTAAAGGAAATATTAAGGGGAGAAGATGATAGAACAGAAGCAATCGTTGCATTTTTCCTCCTAACAATATTATATAAATTAGGGAACCTATCCTTAAGACTTTGTTGTCCTATCCACACATCTTCCCAAAATCTAAGTTGAGACCCATCACCTACTTTATAAGTCCCTAATCGCAGGAAGACATTCTTCACCTGCATAAGGCCTGTCCAGAAGTGAGAGTCCCCTGATACATGCTCAACCTGAGTTAACATTTTATTTCTAAGATATTTCCGTCGTAGTACAGTTTGCCAAACCCCATCAGTGTTAAACAACCTGTAAAGCCATTTACTTAACAAGCATTTGTTTTGTACCTCTAGGTTTGTAATACCCATTCCTCCCTGATCCTTTGGAGTACAGAAAATACTCCATTTGGTTAAACGATATTTTTTCTTATGGCCCTCATTCTGCCAGAAAAACCTTGATCTGTAATAATCTTAGTCTTTCTAGCACACCTTTTGGCACCTCAAAAAAGGAGAGCATGAACATAGGTAGACTACTAAGAACGAAGAAACTACTGCCAGCACAAGATAAGCCAGCTTAAGATATCACCTACTGCCACGGATTAAAACAAGAAACAAATGCAGGATCGAGCATGCCTAGTCCATTAGACTGTTATGTTTGTTCATCGGGAAGCAAATCGACCGAAATGATTTTACCTGCGAAATCTGGCATCTATGGAGTGGGGAGTTTCCTGGAAACCAACAGATTCACAGAGAACACTGAAAACTGTAAGGATCGATATAAGAAGCAGTATCAGAACCTCAGATCTGCAAAATGTTTGATTGACATGAACCGACATATACACTTACAAAGGGAGGAGTGTGGAACCTGAAGCTTTGTCCTCGATTGTGAAGAAGAGGAGAGGAGAAACAAGACTTCGCTCCTGTCTGCTGGCATGTGAGAGCAGTGTCAAAAAATCGGATCCACACCAGATTGTTTGATAGACGTGAATAAACAGATGCACCTACAAGGGCAGAAGACGAAGTTTGGAACCCGACGCTTTCCTCCTCGATGGTGAATAAGAAGGGAGGAGAAAGAGAAGGCGAAACAAACTGCTCCTCGTCTGCCCTGCGAGTTCCCTAGAAAGCGCCTGAGTTGAAACCTATATGCATATGCTCGTGTAGTACGTCGCACAGGCTCTTCGATCTGACTTCTTCCCCCAGATGGAAACAATTGAGAGGTAGGGTGAGATGCATGATATAGCATGCTGCACGCACCTGTGGTCCATATGGGATCGGGGAGAGGGAGCATAACGGGTCACGGATTTTGGAGGGGGTTGGATCCGTTGGGAGAATGGCGGATTAACTCAGCTTAAGTCCTATCATGTCTCTCTTGTCTCTAATGGCTTAAGGACTTTGACAAGCAGAAATGTCCGTCAATTTTGCTTGTGTAGGAAATACGCAGTATATAATTATATAGACAATGCGTTGATGTGGTTATAAGGATGTGGTACCTGACCCAAATACAATTAGGGTTCCGTTAGGTTTTGCTTTTCAACGGTCCAACATTTAAGAAGCCCACTTGGCAACGTCCCATTGGCAAGGGGAGAATTCTCGCCTATTTTGCGTAGTTCTGCTCGAGTTTCACTGGTCTATTTTGAGTGTAATAACATTGTTGGTTGACCAATTTTAGATGTAATTAACTTGTTATACTTGATTGAACATAATTATTTGTTTTTTCCTTAATTACATTGCAAATTTCACTTGTTCCCCAACTATTCTGCATATACATCATTTTTCAAAAATAATCATGTCTTGTCAATACACACATTTGGCGGCCGTCTACACCACTCTTACCTTGGTTGCGTAATTGTCTAGCTCCATTGCTCCGCTGGTACTCATGTGCTTCCATAGATACAAGATGAGTTCAACACAATTTCAAATAGTAAAACAAAGACAATCACTTTTCTTCTCTTTAGTTTAGAATTGATATGATTTTTTATTTTCTTCAATATTCTCATTTAATCAAATTGGATTCTTAAAATCTTTTACCACAACTAATTTCTTGAGTCCAATGTTCTGTTAAAAATTGATCTGTCGGAATAAGGACCCTTCGCAATATTTCCCATGCAATAGTAGCCAGTGATAACTTGGGCAGGGGCCATATCGGTGACTAAATGGATGGTTGGCTCATGGAGGATCCTTTTCTATTGTGTTCAAGATCATTTTTACATGTTCAAAACTTTGTTTATTTTATGGAGAATTCTAAAGAGATATCCACTATTTCTAGAACTTTATGGATTCTTTGAATGTTTACAGTTTATGAAGATTATTAAGCACTTAATACTCACAAAATTTCAAAATAATTGAAAATCTGACGATGCACATGACTCCACCTGGACTAAAATAATTGTTATTCTAGCGGTATGCAATATTGTACTGCATAGCCAGAATGTTAATTAATTTGAAATATAGGGAGTAGATGGTTTGGATACTTTCCACACTATTTCTAGTACATTGCCTATACCAATAGTGGATCACATTCAATATATATCTGTGAGGAGTCACCCATTTTTTGTATAAAAATATAATATTAATTTAGAGCCAGATCTGGAAGTTTCCTACTATCTACTAGTAGCAATAAGTAGTACCAAACATTTGGAAACTATTAAATAACTAACGCGGAATGACTTGCGGCATTTGACAAAAAACAATATTAAAATACGAGAGCCACATGATAATGTAGTAGCAATAAAGTAGTACAAAACATTTGGATGCTATAAAGTAGTACCAAACAATATCATGAAGTAGTAGCAATTAAGTAGTACCAAACAATATTAAATTACCAGAGCAACATCATGGAGTTTCCTATGAAGTAGTGAGCATCCACCTTTGTATGTAATCAAAGACAACGCTCGGTTTATGAATTTCCCCTAATGCTTTGTTTATGGTTAATTCCCCTACTCATACCAGGAACACAACTCGATATTTCTTGAGTACAAATGTTTTCCTTTTATGGCAAGCAAATAGAAATGTTCCATTACAGATCAAAATTGAAAAATGTAATACCAGGCCTTCTCTAAGATTATCTGCAATTCGTCGGAGCTGCCATCACCCACACTCGTCTCACCCTTGGCAACAGTAATCACCATATCAGGGTCACCATCAAGAACTATGCAGTCACCTCTTCATCATGACCAGAACTAGGCTGTGAAGACAACTAGCTACCAATCGCAAGATCTGATGTCTTTTCATTTCAGCAGGGGCATTGGGGCAGACGAGATACTGCACTCAACATCGCATTCAAATCCTCCCCGGTTGCACCATCAGGTTTTTCATTCTTCACAACACCAACCATTGGTGCCATCGAAAACCACTCAATAAAATCCTAGCACAGCTGCAATAGATGAACCAGGAAACTACCAGCAGCACAAGATATCACCTGCCGCCAAGGATGAAAAACAGGAAAGGATCTCTGAGACACACGATTGTTGGTTATTAATTAGGGAATGGGGAGCCCAAGATATTACTGCCGCAAAGGATGAAAAAAAAGAAAGGATCTCTAAGACACGATTGTAGGTTTAAGGACGCCTATATAGCCCATCAAACTGCGATCTTTATTCATCTGGCATCTGATCAACAGAAATGGTTTTAATGGAAAAATCTGGCACGTACGGCGTTTTTTTTTTTTGGGGGGGGGGGGGGGGGGGGGGCGCTCCTCCTGAAAATTAACGAGCAGATTCACAGAGAATACATAAAATTATAAGGATCGATATGGGAACTAGTGTAGAACCTTAGATCTGCAGAATATTTGATTGACGTGAACAAATATAAGGGGGAAGAAGTTTGGGACCTGAAGTGTTGTCCTCCTTGATGGCGAAGGTTAATTAACGAAGGAGAAAGATGACTCCGCACCTATCTGCTGGCATGTGATAGCAGTGTCAGATACTAAGGCCCTGTTTGTTTCCGCTTATCTGGAACTCGCTTATTTGAGAAGCAGGCTTTTTTGATAAGCCGCTGTCTGGAGAATCCGCTGTTCAAATAAGCTAGGTGTTTGGCAATCCTGATTATTTTCATTCGATTGTCTGTCTGGAGTGCTGAAATGACCTGAATGCCCCCGAGGCTGATTACATTTTCTCCATCCAATTTATGCATACAATGATTTTGCTATCCTAAAGTTCAACAAAATACTACTCATGTGTTCAACGAACATTCATGATAACAAAGCGATTAGTGATTATTCTGAAATTTACAACAGCAACGGCGTCACCGTTTGGCCTTTGTTAATGTGCAGAAAAAGGAAAAACAATCATTAGCAACAACCAGAATGCAAGCGTGTTTCTTTTCCCAAATAGCTAACATTAGAGGGAAATTGAAATCAGGAATTAGGGAAGATACGTACGACTTGTTTTTTCTTTGCAAATTGAGTCTAGATCCCTCTAAATAACATCAAGTAATTCACATTTGATTCACATCTGGAGGGTGTCGAGCTGCAAAAAATACAAATCGAAGAAGAAACACGATGAAGAGACACATTGCTTCAGGTCTGGAGGGGGACGAGCTGCAAGGGAGCCGGAAGGAGAGACCAGAGACTAGCGTCGTCAAGCTAGCTGCGGTGGGGAGTCTCCGGTAGCACGTCGCGGTGGAGACGCAGCTGCCGGCGCTGAGCGTCACGGTGACCGCGGCCGCCGTCGATTCCTTGCACGAGAGGCCGATACGGAGAGTGTAGGGAGAGGGAGGAGCAGCGGCGCCGGCAAGCCCATGCGGGAACGGCGCCGTCGAGACGCGCGGATGAGGCGGGGAGGAGGCGGCGTCGAGGCAGACGAGGCGGGGCGGCGGCGGGCACGGGAGAGCGAGGGCAGTAGAGGGAAAGAAGACCGATTCTCTCGTACGCGGCTTCGAAACGGCTTCAGAGAAAATCGGGCCTCACGTGTGCGGGCCGCTTCGCTCTGACGCGGCGTTCCAGATAAGCGAGAATTAAGCGCCGCGTTTGGGTGGGATTTTTGATTCTTTTCACCGATAAGCGGCTTATAATCGGAAACAAACAGGGCCTAAGATCCCGCTCGTGATTATTTGATTGACGTTTTTTTTAAATAATGGGAAAAAAGTATCCCAGCCTTGACACCCTATGTCAAGAGCAGGCGAAGTATATAGATACCTATGTCCTTATGCTCTTGAATCCTACCAACCACTTATAATTTGGAATCTTTAATTTTTCTTACTGCATTATTATTGTAACATATTTTATTAGACATAGTAACACACTCATATATCATTATTATTGTAACACACTTTTTGCAAGCAATAACACATATATGTGTTACACTAGAACTTGTTCTAATAACACCACAAAAAGATCACTTATTAGATGTGTTACCATAGGCCTCAGTAACAATATTTTCTGTGTTTTTTTTTACAAGAGGGCATTGGCTCTCAGATTCGAGTAGCGAATCCATTCCCTTCTACCCCGGTACTAACACACACTCACAAACAGAGACACACCACACGCACATGCGAGCACGCAAGTAGACCGGGGAATCGAACTCGCGTGGTGTAATGACCGGTGATCAACTTCGGTCCAGACGACAGTGGCAGGGCGCCTGGGCAGCAGCCCGGCGATGAACTAGGACGGGGAGGCGGCACGCGGTTAGGGTGGGGAGGCGGTGGCTAGGGCTAGAGAGCGAGAGAGATTGTTGGGAATTACCCCATTTTCTTCCTTGATTAAATCTGACTATGTACCCATATATTGATAGGGGGTGGCGGCGGGGGGACAACTTCCTAACTTAACTCCAATTTCTAATCCAACATGCTAGCCACTAATGGAAGGGGCGCCCAGGCCGCGCCCCCCGCGCATGCGCGTCTCACGGCGCAACCGCTCCTTGGGCCGGCTGCCGTCTCACGGGTTGTCGCAGCCCACCTCGCCGTCCTCATCGTCGGTCTCCATCCAGCCCATAACATCACTCCGCCCTCTGATTTCCAGCATGTCCTCGTGCTGGAACGTGTTCCTCTTCCTTTTGGCGCCCTTGTTGGAGAAAGACTTGTCGCGGTGGTAGATCGAGGCCGTCACCTTTTCCATGATCAGTGGCGAAATGCGGTGTGGTGGAACATCTCCAATGTCGATGAAGTAGGTGAAGCAGATGTCCCCAATGCGGCCCCAAAGAAAGACCTCTCGCACGTAGCTATGAAGCCGTTCCTCATCATGTGCCAGCATCTCCTGGTCGATGTCGCCGAGGTGGAAGCCCATGCTCAGCTCAAATGTTGATTCATCTATTGGCGGTAAGGAAAGCTCATGATGGACTAGTTCTTGATTTGAGGGAAGCTCTCCCTCAACCATTGTCAGGAACCCGTCATGGCCATGTGATGCTTGCAGTGTCAGATCGAGGAAGCGACCATAGAGTGTCTTGGCCGGTACCCATGGTGCGACATCATTGTTGATGTCATAGAATATGTTGTGGACGACAATGAACTCGCAGCCGCACTTGTCGACGAACCGTAACTCCGCCTGATCAATGGTAGTCGTTGGAATGTCGTTCAACAGCAGGACGGACGATGGTGTGTACGTACCCTACCATTGCAGCCGGCATGTGTATGCCCACTGCCACCATGCAGACGTCCCTGGTGTCACCTGCGTTGATGAGGTCATCGATGAGGCAACAGAGGTAGCTCGAAGAGGCCAACAGGTAAAGCTGGTTGTGGAAGAAGATGAGCCCTTGTACGCCTTATAGTGCTCGGACATGTCACCCCCCTCAATGCGCGCCATCAGTGTGCGGAGGCCGCGTTCCTGAAGGACATCCTGGTGAATGTCGATATAGATACCAGAACGCCTCAACAAGATGTCGAAGATCCCTCGACACTCGGTCGCAGTCATCATGCATGCCTCAATGGGCATGGAGATGGTCGCACGCGGCCCTCGCTGCACCGTTGTCAGAGTTGTTGGTGTGGTGGCCCTTGGCACCCCACGCAGAATCATGCACGCCAGTCGCCGGTCGTCGATCCCTCACAACAGTGCGTCATGTCCATCTTGTGAGAAGGACATGGTCAGCTCCCAAGCTACATACCCAACCATGGCATGCCAAGGACAATGTCGATGCCGTCCAGAAGGGATCTCATGGGTGATGTAGTCGTCGACAAAGCAATGGAGAGGAACAGGGCAAACGTGGCCAGCCTGAAAGAGCTCATCACAATTCCAGCACAATACATGGCAACGCTTCCTGGAAATTGACCTGCATGGTGTCCTAGTGGGGCGCCCCTCCACGTTGAAGGTGAAGGGGGGCACACCACCCCCTAGGGAGTGCGGCAGCGATGGTCGCGCCATGTGTGTGTCTGTGGGGGGGGGGGGGGGGGGGGGCAATCGCAAGCACCACCACGGGCTCGATCGTGGCATCAGTCCCCTCATCGTTCACCAGCAGATCGGCAGCCGCCATACCCTTAGTGTCGATGCCGGAGGGTTGTGGCGGTGTAGCATTGATGATGTTGACCGCTTCCCTCATTTGCCCCAAGTTCTTGGGAGTCAAGGTCGTCAAGGTGTCGATCATCTTCCGTGTCTCCTTGCGGAAGGAGACAAACTGCTGCCACAAGGTCACGGGATCCGAGACCTCTGTGTCGGCGGCGGAAGCGG
The DNA here is from genome assembly GCA_007726485.1 of Eragrostis curvula. Lineage (NCBI taxonomy): Eukaryota > Viridiplantae > Streptophyta > Magnoliopsida > Poales > Poaceae > Eragrostis > Eragrostis curvula. The sequence goes on from CM017439.1 coordinate 33,146,027, forward strand.
TAGCGTTGGTGGAGGCCATGGAAGAACAGGCGCGAGGATCGATGAAGACTCTGGATACCAGATGTAATGACCGGTGATCAACTCCGGTCAAGACGACGGCGTGGTGCCGGGGCGGCAGCCCGGCGATGCATTAGGGCGGGAAGGCGGCATGCGGCATGCGGCAGCGGCAGTGGAGGTGGCGTGCAGCTAGGGAGGGGACGGCGGCGGCTAGGGCTAGAGAGCGAGAGAGATTGTTGGGAATTACCCCTTTTTGTTCCTTTGTTAAATCTGATTACATACCCCTATATTTATAGGTGGGACTCGACTTGACCGACAAGGAAATTACTACCAAAAGGATCTAGACTCGAGTTTATCTTTAATTTCCTAATTGGACTCATCCTTTCTATCTTTATTCCTCTTTTTGTAACCTAACTTAACTCCAATTTCCTAATCCGACACGCTAGCCACTAAAGGAAGGGGTGCCCGGGCAGCGCCCCCCATGCGAGCGCGCCTCACGGCGCAGCCGCACCTTGAGCCGGCTGCTGGCTCGTGGGTCGTCGCGGCCCACCTCACCGTCCTTGCCGTTGGTCTTCGTCCAGCCCATAACGACACGTGGGCTGCCCGGCTTCTATCGGTGCTGGCCACCCTCTCCCACCAGCGGGTCTCAGTAACATTGTTCTCTACCTCTAGTAACACATGTATGTGTTAGTAAAGGCTGGACCTGACGTATAGTGAGACCCAAAGCATACAGGTTTCAGTTATAGCAAGTTACGCATGCAACTCACCTCAATAGCATATTACGTACAGACGCACCCCGGCGCCCCTCACCTCTCACTACAGCTTGTCAGCTCATCCAACGCATCACCAGAACATGGCTTCATGTAGATATCAGCCTCCCTTGCACTTCCTCCTTCGGTTATATAGTCATTTTCACATCCACATGGCTTCAGGAAGAGCTCACCCAGCCTATCCCGTCTTGTCTTCTTGTAAGCTCCTCCAGAGCTGTTGTTCGAAAACAGTAGATGCTTTCACTGGGCACAACAAGATCCACTCTTTGATCATGGGAATAATCCCATTCCATGCTACGAACGATCTTTCAACAACCATTCTGTTGGGGGATCGAAGGTCTTGGTGGGACAGATCGAAGCCCTCCAACGGGTGATAGAGGTGTTTTGGTTCTGGCGAAGCCTTCGGAGGTTGTCGATGCCTTCGAGTCTCCTCGCGAAGCCCTCTTCGCTTGTCGTCGTTGTCTTCTAGTTGGAGCGAAGCCCTCTTTTGTGGTCCGCGGTGCCGGACGAAGAGGTTCTCGTTCAGGTTCACCGCAGTTCAATTACGCGAAGCTCTCCTTCTCCCGCGATGCCGGGCGAAGGGGTCAAGTGATTAGAGAGTTCAGAACACGGTGCAAAATGATTCTTCCTTTGGCTCGTGGCCCGAAAAACAGATGTCGTTATAGGATCATCTCCCTCCATATTTATAAGGGGGAGAATGATCATATTTACATGCATGCCATTGACTGTATAGGCACGGCTCTTAGTTTTATTGTCTTCTCCGTTTTGTCTTCGCCATTGGCTGTTGGTCTTCGCGTGGATCGGGTAGGGGCTTCGGTGCAGTCCCCAACATTGCATTCCCCTTCGCGTGTGTCTTCATTTCTTCCAGTTGGTTTGTCCCTTGACTTGGATCGCAGCTGTCTTCCCAACATTAGCCCTCAACTGTTGAAAGGAGGTGAGCGAAGCCGTTTCCTTGAAGCAGTTATCTCTTTAGCTGCGATTTTTTCCTTATTTTATTTCTAGTTGTTCATATTTTATTATATTTCCCTTTTCTTACTTAAACCCTTGGTTGTACGGTTTTTCACCTCACTGTCCCCAGCTTTCGGCAGGTCTTTAAATATGTGTCGCTTTCACCTTTTCCGATCCGTATCTTTTTACCGTCGTGGCTGCTTTGTTGGCATCTCCTCTTTCGAAGGTACTTCTTTTCTTCCTTCGATGGCTAGGCAGAAGTCGCCAGCGTTTCCTAGGGGTTTCCATTCTCTTCGAGCTGGTTATTTTTTCACAAAGTCTATCTCCGCCTCCCGTTATAAGGGTATCTTTTCGCAGTGCTATTCGGAGTCTGGTCTTGTTGATATAGATTCAATTCGTCTTCCTTTGCATGGTCCGAAGCAAATTCCGGAGATCCGCCTGAAACCTCGAAGCGATGAGTTTGTTGTTTTTTAGTCATTTCTGGATGCCGGTCTATCCTTTCCTCCTTCGAGCTTTGTCCTTCGTGTTCTTTCTTTATACCATCTCCAACTTCATCATCTTACTCCTGTTGCTGTCGCAACCATGTCAGCCTTCGCTTGGGCTTGCATTAGCGAAGGTTTAAATCCTGAACCTCATGCTTTTTATCGAGTATACCAGGCCCGGCACACTCCTACTTATGATCATGAGCAACATCTCAGCCCTTGCTTCGGAGTTGTTGGTTTTGAGGCTAGGGAGGGGTTTTTTACGCCTCTTGGTAGCTTCGATCCTCCACCTTTTGATGAATGGGTGAAAGATTGGTTCTACTATAAATACCTTGCCGTCGATTTTTACACTGGGAAAGCTTCTGGCATATGGATTACCAATGACTTAGAGCCTTCGCAGAATGGCTTGATTTCTCAATGTGTTGATGCTTTCCGGAGGGTTAGTCAGAGAATGACCCTTCGTGACATCCTGGAGGAATGCTTTGCTGCTGGTGTTCTTCCCCTTGCTCGTCGCAGTTGGAGGCCCACTTCTTTTGGTAGAAATAAGTTTGGCTTAAGAATGCCAGTTTTTCCTTCGATATCGGGACCCTGTATGATTCTTCCTTGTGCTTCGTTGCCTTTGATAGCTTCCTCTTGTTTTCTTCCCTTTTTTTTTTTATTCCTTCAGCTTACACTTCGTTGCTTTTGCAGGCTTCAATCTCTGGTCACCTCAAGACCGAGTTACTTCTTTTCTTGGGAAGTTCTCTCGGAAGAAGTGGATCGAAAGCACTCGAAGGGGCATCAGTGTTCGAATTAATCGGTTTTATCTGAGCTTCGACTTGTGCCTTCACAATCGTCCTTTTCCTGAGGACAATTCGTGTGAAAGAGATATTTTTCCCTACTTCAGTATTTCAGGTTCTTCAACCGTTGAGATGGATCCTTCGCTGGCAGTTGTTACTCCTGATGTTGAGTCCATTCCCAGGAATACTGAAATTCCATCTTCGCCAGGTTCTCTTTTTGTGCCGACTTATTCTCTTATCTTTGAAGAACCGTCTCCTGACGCTCCTTCGAATTCAGCTATTCCTCCTGCTGCGCTTGATATTACTTGCGAGAGTTCTTCGTTGATACCTTCGGACGGTTTGCAAGTTTCTCCAGCTATTGCTTCGGATGCTGTCTGTACAGCTGGGGTTACAAAAAGGTCTGAATTGATCAATTCCTGTCCGCTGGTTCCTGAGTGTTCAAAAGGTATTTTTGGTCTTCCGAAGAAGTCTTCGTTTTTTGGTTTACTTGGCAAGCGGAAACTTTCAGATGTTTCGGGTCCAAGTCAGGATATTACTTCTACTTCGGGTACTGCTTTGCCTTCGAGTAGCGTCGCTGTCCCGCCTACTTAATCTTCAAATCCTGGTATTCATTTTCAAAGGATTGCTTTTCCTCCTTCTTTCTTTCTCTTCTTCTTTTTTTTTATTGTTATTATTCTCATGATCCTTCGCTTATCTTCCTTTTTCTTTAAATGCTTCGAGCTTAGGGTCTCTTGAACTGGATGTTGAAACCATGCTATCGTCTATCAATGACGACATTCAGGCTTCGGGTGCTCTTGAATCTGCTGCCCGCAAGGTCCGGTTTCCGAAGGTTGAGCTTGGCCTGTCAAACCTTTCGGGTGACGTCCTCTTTCGTTCCTTGGTTGCTCATCAAATCAAGGTTAGTATTTTACTTATTCCCTTTTTCTCTCTTTTTTTTTTGTTATGTACTTCGTGTTTCTTCTAACAGCTTCGCTTCTTCCTTCTTTCAGTCTATTATTCTTGCTCGAAGCTCGTAGTTTTCCAAGATTTTTCTGGGGATTCGCTACTCCGCGTCGTCTCTCCAGGCCCCTTTCTGCGAAGGATGATTGCACTGAAGCTTCTGCGCGCACTCTGACTTGCTGGCTGAGTTGAGGTTCTTCGAAGCCAATAATCGAGGGTTATTTCTGATCTGTCTGTCCTTGAAGAAAAGATTCGCGAAAGAAGGCTACATGGAGAAGGAGAAGTGGTTTAATGAGCATCTTTTGTCTCGTCTATCGAAGGCGTCTCAGCTAAAGATCTCTTTTTGATAACTCCTTCGCTAAATCCCTTGTCCTTTGTGATCTGGTCAAGGAGCTGTTTCACCACATTGGGCAAATATGATGAGTGCCGGCGGTGCTTCTTTGGAGGTTTTTGGGCGAGTGGCTTCGCTTGAACCTGGCTGGTCTTTGTTGAAATGGCAGGAGCTTTTTCTGATCTGTGTTCTTATGATTCGAGATCTTCTCCCCGCTTCTCTTGCGAAGGGTATGCGATGCTATTAAGTTGGTCAGACGTTCTGATTTTTCATGAGCTTCGGTTCTTCTCTGATTTCGGAGCTTGTC